>OY755038.1:52498346-52977597 GCA_963576565.1 Aspidapion aeneum
TACATTGTTGTTACAGTTAATATTATTATAATATTTCAATTTTTAAATATCTATAAAATCAATCAACTTTATATTTGTATAAACCAATTTAAATTATTTAAATTTTTATTTATTTTAAATTTTATTTCCCTTAGAGGGTTGCCACCATTCTTTGGATTTTTACCTAAATGATTAACTTTAAATAATTCAATATTAGGTAATTTTTATATATTAAGTATTATTATAGTTATTTTAGTATTACTAAATATATTTATCTATATACGAATTACATTTTCAACTTTAACTATTTATTCAAATGAATCAATTATTTTTAGAAAAAAAAAATTTAGTTTTATTTTATTATTCTTTAATTTTATTTCATTAATAATAATAATACTAATTACAATAATTATCTTATTTTAAAGATTTTTAAAGATTTAAGTTATTTAAAACTATTAACCTTCAAAGTTAAATATAGAAATTTTTCTAATCTTTAAATTAAGAAATTAAAAATTTACCTTTAAATTTGCAATTTAATGTCCAATTTAGACTACTTAATTTTGATAAAAGAATATTTTATTCATAAATAAATTTACAATTTATTGCCTACAATTCAGCCATTTTACCGAATAAATGAGTTTACTCTACTAATCATAAAGATATTGGAACACTATATTTTATTTTTGGAATTTGATCAGGATTAATCGGAACATCCTTAAGAATATTAATCCGAATTGAATTGGGGAATCCAGGATCATTAATTGGTAATGATCAAATTTATAATGTAATCATTACAGCCCATGCCTTTATTATAATTTTTTTTATAGTTATACCTATTATAATTGGAGGATTCGGAAATTGATTAGTTCCTTTAATACTAGGGGCTCCTGATATAGCTTTCCCCCGTTTAAATAATATAAGATTTTGATTATTACCCCCATCTCTTACTTTATTACTGATAAGAAGAATTGTAGAAAAAGGAGCAGGGACGGGATGAACCGTCTACCCTCCTTTAGCCGCTAATATTGCTCATAGAGGAGCCTCAGTAGATTTAGCAATCTTTAGTTTACATTTAGCTGGTATCTCTTCAATCTTGGGGGCAGTAAATTTTATTTCTACTATAATAAATATACAACCAACTGGTCTTTCTTTAGATCAACTATCTTTATTTACTTGAGCAGTAAAAATTACTGCAATTTTATTACTTTTATCATTACCCGTATTAGCAGGGGCTATTACTATACTATTAACTGATCGTAACACTAATACATCTTTTTTTGATCCTGCCGGAGGTGGGGACCCAATTTTATACCAACATTTATTTTGATTTTTTGGGCACCCTGAAGTTTATATTTTAATTCTCCCAGGATTTGGACTAATTTCCCATATCATTAGACAAGAAAGAAAGAAAAAAGAAGCATTTGGCACACTAGGAATAATTTATGCTATATTAGCTATTGGAATCCTAGGATTTGTAGTTTGAGCCCACCATATATTTACTGTAGGAATAGATGTTGATACACGAGCTTAT
The DNA here is from genome assembly GCA_963576565.1 of Aspidapion aeneum. Classification (NCBI taxonomy): domain Eukaryota; kingdom Metazoa; phylum Arthropoda; class Insecta; order Coleoptera; family Brentidae; genus Aspidapion; species Aspidapion aeneum. The sequence goes on from OY755038.1 coordinate 52,499,857, forward strand.
TTTACTTCTGCTACTATAATTATTGCAATTCCAACTGGAATTAAAATTTTTAGATGATTAGCCACCTATCATGGAACCCAAATTTTATCCAATCCTTCATCATTTTGAGCCTTAGGATTTATTTTTTTATTTACTATAGGAGGATTAACAGGTGTAATTTTAGCAAATTCATCTATTGATATTATTTTACATGACACTTATTATGTAGTTGCTCATTTTCATTATGTTTTATCAATAGGGGCAGTATTTGCAATTATGGCCGGAATTATTCAATGATTCCCTTTATTTACGGGGTTAACATTTAATAATAAATTCCTAAAAATTCATTTTACTGTGATATTTATCGGGGTAAACTTTACATTTTTCCCCCAACATTTTTTAGGATTAAGAGGTATACCTCGACGGTACTCTGACTATCCTGATGCGTATTTAATATGAAATATTATTTCATCTATTGGGAGATTAATTTCTTTAATAGGAATTCTTTATTTTCTATTTATTATTTGAGAGGCCTTTGCTGTAAAACGTTTTAATTTATCCTCATTAAGAATAACTTCTTCAATTGAGTGACTTCAAAAATTTCCGCCAGCTGAACATTCTTTTAATGAAATCCCTATTTTAATTAAATTCTAATATGGCAGAATAGTGCCTTGGATTTAAATCCCAAATATAAAGTTTACACTTTTTTTAGAAATCGCAACCTGAAAAAGAATTCTTCTCCAAGATAGTGCTTCTCCATTCATAGAACAATTAATTTTTTTTCATGACCATACATTAATAATTTTAACTATTATTACTATTTTAGTAGGTCAAATACTAATTGGAATGTTATTTAATAAATTTACTCATCGATTTTTATTAGACGGGCAAATAATTGAAATAATTTGAACAATCCTTCCTGCAGTAACCTTAATTTTTATCGCCCTGCCTTCTCTTCGATTACTTTATATTTTAGATGAAATTTATAACCCAACATTAACTGTAAAAATTATTGGACATCAATGATATTGATCTTATGAATATTCAGATTTTAAAAATTTTGAATTTGATTCTTATATAACACCTTATAACGAATTAAAGTTATTTAATTTTCGACTTTTAGATGTTGATGCTCGAATAGTAATTCCCTATAAAACACAAATTCGTTTATTAATTACTTCTACTGATGTTATTCATTCATGAACAATTCCAGCTCTTGGAATTAAAATCGATGGAACCCCAGGCCGATTAAACCAAGTTAATTTTATAACTAATTATAGAAGATTATTTTTTGGCCAATGTTCTGAAATTTGCGGAGCAAATCACAGTTTTATACCAATTGTAGTAGAAAGAATTGCCCCTTCATTTTTTATAAGATGAATAATTAAACAAAGTTAACATTAGATGGCTGAAGCAAGCACTGGTCTCTTAAACCAAAAAATAGTAAATTAGCACTTACTTCTAATGAAAATTTTTATTAAAAATTTAGTTAAAAAAAAAATAACATTAGCTTGTCAAGCTGAAATTATTAAACAAATAATAATTTTTAATTCCACAAATAATACCAATAAATTGACTATTACTATTTAATATTTTTTTATTAACATTTATTTTATTTAATATTTTAAATTATTTTAATTTTTTATACCCCCCAAAATTTTTTTTTATTAACAAAAAATTAATCAATTTTAATTGAAAATGATAATAAATTTATTTTCATCTTTTGATCCATCAACTAATTTAAATTCATCAATAAATTGATTAAGAACTTTTTTAAGTTTTATTATTATTCCACCTATGTTATGATTAATTCCTTCACGTATATCATTTATTTGAATAAAAATTTCCTTAACTCTCCATAATGAATTTAAGATTTTAATCAAAAATTTTTTAGGTAGAACATTAATTTTTATTTCATTATTTTATTTAATTATATTAAATAATTTTCTTGGGCTATTTCCCTATATTTTTACAAGAACTAGCCATTTAATTATAAACTTAACATTAAGATTACCTTTATGAATATCATTTATAATTTATGGTTGACTAAATCATACTTCTCATATATTAGCTCATTTAGTGCCCCAAGGAGCCCCATCAATTTTAATTCCATTTTTAATTATTATTGAATTAATTAGAAATATAATTCGACCAGGAACTTTAGCTATTCGATTAACAGCTAATATAATTGCAGGGCATCTTTTAATTACTTTACTAGGAAACTCTGGTCCTATAATTTCTCCCTTACTTATTAATTTTTTAATTATTGTACAAATTCTTTTATTAACATTAGAATCTGCAGTTACACTTATTCAAGCATATGTATTTTCTATTTTAGCTACACTATACTCTAGAGAAGTAAATTAATGTCAATACATAAAAACCACCCCTTTCATCTTGTTGACCCCAGACCATGGCCCTTACTAGGATCATTAGGAGCAATAACAACTATAATAGGTTTAATTAAATGATTTCACTTATATCAATTAAATTTATTTTTTTTAGGTATATTTATTAACTTTTTAGTTATATATCAATGATGACGTGACATTGTTCGAGAAGGTACATTTCAAGGCTTACATACTCATAAAGTAACCTTAGGATTACGATGAGGGATAGTTTTATTTATTACCTCTGAAGTCCTATTTTTCTTTTCTTTTTTTTGAAGATTTTTTCATAATAGGCTTTCTCCTAGAATTGAATTAGGGATAATTTGACCCCCTAAAGGAATTATTACATTTAACCCACTTGAAATTCCTTTATTAAATACCCTAATTTTATTAACTTCAGGATTGACAGTAACATGAGCCCACCACGGTATAATAGAAAATAACTATAACCAAGCTTTCCAAGGTCTTTTATTAACAATTTTATTAGGAATTTATTTTACTATTATTCAAGGATTTGAATATATGGAAGCACCATTTACTATCGCAGATTCAACTTATGGTTCATCTTTTTTTATAGCTACAGGATTCCACGGTTTACATGTAATTATTGGTTCAACATTTTTAATTGTTTGTTTAATTCGTTTATATAAAAATCATTTTTCATCAATTCATCATTTTGGGTTTGAAGCTGCAGCATGATACTGACATTTTGTCGATGTTGTTTGATTATTTCTTTATATTTCTATTTACTGATGAGGTAGATAATTAATTATTAAATTTATATAGTATAAAAATTATATTTGATTTCCAATCAAAAAATCTAGCTAATCCTAGTATAAATAATTCAAATTATTTTTTATTGTAGAATTATAATCTTATCAATTATTATTTTATTAATTTTATTAATTAATTTTCTTTCAAAAAAAACTTTTATAGATCGAGAAAAAAGTAGCCCTTTTGAATGTGGGTTTGACCCAAAAAATTCTGCTCGTTTACCTTTTTCTTTACACTTCTTTTTAATTGCAGTTATTTTTTTAATTTTCGATGTTGAATTAACATTAATTCTTCCTATAATCTTAACAATAAAAATTTCAAATTTAATTTATTATTTTAGAATTTTTACTTTATTTATTATTATTTTAATTATTGGAATTTATCATGAATGAAATCAAGGCGCATTAAATTGAACAATTTAATTTAGGATAATAGTTAATTAATAACATTTAATTTGCATTTAAAAAGTACTGCTTACAGTTTATCTTAAATAAGAAGCAATATTTTGCATTTAGTTTCGACCTAAATTTTAGATTTTTTTAATCCTTATTTAAATTTAATTGAAACCAAAATAGAGGTATATCACTGTTAATGATAAAAATGAAAAAATTTCCAATTAAGGAAATATGTTATTCAAAATTAAGCTTCTAACTTAAATTTTAAGCGATGTAATTTCGTTTATATTTCTTATTTATATAGTTTAAAAAAAACATTACATTTTCACTGTAAAATTAAATTTTATTTTATAAGTATACTTAAAAATATTTTTATTACCTTAACATCTTCAATGTTATGCTCTAATTTAAGCTATTTAAGTAAAATATAAAAATCAATAAAATTATTCAAATAATTATTAATATAAAATAAATTTTTAAGTGATGTTTAAAAAATATTTGTAAAAATTTTGACCTAAAAATAAAAATAAATCTTAAATTTTTTCTCCCATAATATTCAAATCATCCTTGATCAATATTTTTTAAATAAATATTTCCAAATTTTAAAAAATAATAATTTATCCCATAAGTTGACAAAATCGGCATATTTCATATTATAGAAAAAAATTTATAAAAATTTAAATTATTTAAATTAATTTTTCTATTAATATTTAATTTTGCTATTTCATAACCTAACCATATGCCTAAAATTACTATAATTAAAACTAAATTTTTTATAAATAATGGCAATATAATAAAATAAGGGATAGGAAAAATTATTCATCTTAATATTCTTCCTCTAATTACAACAAAAAAAATTAATCCAAATATTCTTCTTAATATAATTAATCTTCGTTCATTAATCATATTTAATCTTAAAAAATTAAAATTACCAGTTAATAAATAATAAGTTAACCGTATTCTGTATCTTACAGTTAATCCAATAGATAAATAAAATATAAAATAAATAAATAAATTTAAATATTGTATAGATATAACTTCTAACACTAAATCTTTTGAATAAAACCCCGATAAAAAAGGTAACCCACATAAAGAAAAATTTGATATATTTAAAAAAACTCTGGTTAATGGCATAAAAGAAATTACTCTACCTATAAAACGAATATCCTGGTACCCTAATAAATTATGGATAATATTTCCTGCACATATAAATAATAAAGCTTTAAATATTGCATGTACTAATAAATGAAAAAAGGATAATTTATAATCCCCTAATGCTAAAATTCTTATTATTAGTCCTAATTGACTTAATGTAGATAAAGCAATAATTTTTTTTAAATCATATTCAAAATTAGCAGCTAATCCTGATATAAATATTGTTAATACAGAAATAAATAATAAAAATATTATCATAAAATTTGAAAAGACAAAATTAAATCGAATTAATAAATAGACACCAGCAGTTACTAATGTAGACGAATGAACTAAAGACGATACTGGGGTTGGGGCAGCTATAGCAGCAGGTAATCACGAAGAAAAGGGGATTTGAGCTCTTTTTGTTAAAGAAGCTAAAATCACAAATCAAGCAATATATTGTATATCAGAATTTCTTTTTATAAAAATTAAATAATTAATATAATTTCATCTCCCATAGTTTAACATTCAGGCAATTGCTATTAATAAAGCCACATCTCCAATTCGATTAGTTAAAGCTGTTAATATACCCGCATTAAATGATTTTACATTTTGGTAATAAATTACTAAAACATAAGAAACTAAGCCTAAACCATCTCATCCTAAAAGAATAGAAATTAAATTAGGGCTTAAAATTAATAAAATTATTGATAGAACAAACAATACTACTAATAAAATAAAACGAATTATATTCAAATCTGAACTTATATATTCTTTTCTATAAAAAATTACTATTGAAGAAATAAATAATACTAATCTTATAAATATTAATGATATTCAATCTAATAAAAAAGTTAACACAATTGATGTTCTATTTAACTCTAATAATGTGTACTCAATTAAAACAGTTAAATCTAAAATTAAAAAATTTATTCTTATAATAAATAAAAAAAATGATAATAAAATAAATATAATTGAGTAAATAATATTAATTCTTAAAATTATCTAAAATAAATTATTATATTTTTAATTCCACAAATTAATGTTTTTATTAAACTATTTAGATAAATTCATAAAGTAAAAATTTCTCTTTTTAAAATTATTAAATTTAAAGGAACTCAATGTAAAAATAATAATAAATATTCACGATATCTTCCTATATGAAAAGAATAAATTCTTTGTGAATAAGTTCCATGTTGAGAAAAAGAATATAAATATAAAGAATATACAGCTCTAAAAAATGATACTAATATTAAAGTTAAAATTCTTAACCCTCTAAAACTGACTAGTCTATTAATTAATAAAATTTCTCCAAATAAATTAAATGATGGCGGTGCAGCTATATTAGAAGAAGCTAATAAAAATCATCATATTGATAAATTTGGTAAAATATTTATTAAACCTTTATTCAAATATAATCTTCGTCTACCAGTACGTTCATAAGAAATATTTGCTAAACAAAATAAACCCGATGATCCTAATCCGTGGGCTAATATAAGTACCAAAGATCCTCATATTCCAAATAAATTTATTGTTATAATTCCGGCTAAGACTAAACCCATATGAACAACCGATGAATAAGCAATTAATGATTTTAGATCACTTTGACGGATACAAATAAAAGAAGTAAAAATTCTACCTAATAAAGATATTCTAATAAAAAAAATATTAAAATTATAATTCATATAAAGAAATATTTTTATCACACGAAAAAATCCATACCCCCCTAATTTTAATATAACCCCAGCTAGAATTATGGACCCAGAAATTGGTGCTTCTACATGAGCCTTAGGTAATCATAAATGAACTATAAATATAGGTATTTTTACTAAAAAGACTATAATTATCCCAATATAAAGAAATACCCCATTTCACTCTTTTAATAAAAAAAATTCTAAAGAATAAAAATTTTTATAAATATAAAAAATTCTAATTAATATTGGTAATGAAGCTACCATTGTATAAAATAATAAATATATGCCAGCCTCAATTCGTTCAGGTTGATACCCTCATCCAATAATTAAAATTATTACAGGAATTAATCTAATTTCAAAAAACAAATAAAAAATAAATAAATTTATAGAAAAAAAAGCAATTAATAAGCTAAATAATAAAATTAATATAATTAATAAAAAAAAATTATAAAAATTTTTATTATTATAAATTTTTTCACTTGATAAAATTATTAACCTACAAATTCAAAATCTTAAAATTCTAAAAGAATATGATAATAAATCTAATCCTATTCCAAATCCTACATTAATATATAAATAATTAAAACTAATATTTATTATAAATAAAAAAGATGCAATAAAGAATATTCATTGAATTAACCAATATAAATTTATAAAACAAAGCGGTGTCATAAATAATAAAAATAATAAAAATTTTATCATAATAAAGAAAATGTTATAATATAATCATTTCCGAAAGTACGAACCATCAATACTAATATTGAAAGCCCCAATGCACCTTCACAAACTCTAATAGTTAAATAAACTATTAAAAAATAATATTCATAAGTTATTAATCTAAAAGTTATCATTATTAATAAAAATAATGATACTACTATAAACTCTAAACTTAACAATATTAATAATATATGCTTACGTTTTATAGAAAATCTAATTAACCCAGAAATAAATATTAAAATTACAATAAAATAATAAATTAACATTAAAATTAAGTTTTAATAATTTAATAAAAATATTGGTCTTGTAAACCAAATTTAAGATTTTATCTTTTAAAACTTCAAAGAAAAGAAACTTCCTCATCATTAATCTCCAAAATTAATATTTTACTTAAACTATTCTTTGATATCACATTTATATTTATAATTATTTTTTTAAGAAGTTTAATTTTCATAACTTTAAATCATCCTCTAACTTTTGGTAGAATTTTATTAATTCAAACTATTTGTGTTTCTTTATTATCTGGTTTAATAAATTTCGATTATTGATTTTCATATATTTTATTTTTAATTATAATTGGAGGAATACTAATTTTATTTATTTATATAACTAGTGTAGCATCAAATGAAAAATTTAAATTTAGATTTAAACTTTTATACTTTAGTATATTTATCTTTTTTATATTTATTCTAATATTTTTATTTTCAGATCATTTTTTTCATAATTTAAATAATTTTAATTATGATATAACTAACCAATCATTTACTTTTTTTAATAAATTATCTATAAATAAATACATAAATATACCCTCAATTTTTATTATAATTATATTAATTATCTACTTATTTATTACATTAATTGCAATTGTAAAAATTACTGAAATTCAACATGGACCCATACGCAAAAAAATAAATTAATGTCAATACCTATACGTAAAACTAATGTATTAATTAAAATTGGGAATAATTCTATTATTGACTTAGCATCCCCTTCTAATATCAGAAGAATATGAAACTTTGGAAGTTTACTTGGTCTTTGTTTAATTATTCAAATTGTAACTGGGCTATTTCTAGCTATACATTATTGTCCTAATATTGATTTAGCATTTAATAGAATTTCTCATATTTGTCGAGATGTAAATTGAGGCTGGTTAATCCGAACCTTACATGCTAATGGGGCATCATTCTTTTTTATTTGCTTATATATTCATATTGGACGAGGAATTTATTATAGATCTTATACACTAAAAGAAACATGAATGACAGGAACTACTATTTTTTTTATTGTTATAGCAACAGCTTTTCTTGGATATGTATTACCTTGAGGACAAATATCTTTTTGAGGGGCAACAGTAATTACTAATTTAATTTCTGCTATCCCTTATTTAGGTAACATAATTGTTCAATGAATCTGAGGAGGATTTGCTGTTGATAATGCTACATTAACTCGATTTTTTACTCTTCACTTTCTATGCCCATTTATTATTGTAGCATTAGTAATAATTCATTTATTATTCCTCCATCAAACTGGCTCAAATAACCCTATAGGCACAGAAAGAAACTTAGATAAAATTCCATTTCATCCTTATTTTACTTTTAAAGATTTAGTAGGATTCCTTATTTTATTATTTCTTTTAACATTTTTAACTCTTTCAAACCCTTATTTATTAGGAGACCCAGATAATTTTACTCCAGCTAATCCTCTAATTACACCAATTCACATTCAACCTGAATGATATTTTCTTTTTGCTTATGCAATTTTACGATCAATCCCTAATAAATTAGGGGGTGTGCTAGCATTAATTTTTTCTATTGCAATTCTATACACTTTACCATTTTTTAATAAAAAAAAAATATTAAGAACCCAATTTTATCCAATTAATAAAATTTTATTTTGAACTTTATTATCAATATTATTATTATTAACATGAATTGGAGCACGCCCAGTTGAAGATCCTTTTATCTTTATTGGTCAAATTTTAACAATTACTTATTTTTTATTCTATATTTTTAACCCTTTATGTACAAAAAAATGAGATAAATTAATTTTTTATAATAATTAAATTAATATTAAATTTAAAGTTAATGAACTTGTATAAGTATATATTTTGAAAATATAAAAAAGAAATATTTAATTTTCTATTAACTTATATTTATATTGGTACTAAATTTAGTTAACTATAAGTAAAAAATAAATAAAAACAATCTTAAATTAAAAAAATAAAATAATAAATTTAATGAAACAGGTAAAAACCTTTTTCAAGCTAAATATATTAACTTATCATATCGAAATCGCGGTAAAGTTCCACGAATCCAAATTCAACAAAATCTCAAAAATACTAATTTTATAAAAAAGAAAATAGAATAAAAATTTCCACCCAAAAATATTAAAGAACAAATTATTCTTATAAATAAAATTCTTGCATATTCAGATAAATACAATAATGCAAAACTTCCTCTTCTATACTCAACATTAAATCCAGAAACCAACTCTGACTCCCCCTCTGCAAAATCAAAAGGAGTGCGGTTAGTTTCTGCTAATCCTGAAATTAATCATATCAAACTTAAAGGAAATATTAAAAACACAAATCAAATATATTCTTGGTATTTTATAAAAAATGATAAATCAAACCTACCGATACAAAATAAAAATGATACTATAATTAAAACAAGACTAACTTCATAAGAAATTGATTGAGCAATAGATCGCAATCTACCTAATATTGCATAATTTGAATTTGAGGATCAACCAGCTAATATAATTCTATATACCCCTAAACTTGATACACTTAAAAAAAACAATACAGATAAATTTCAACTAAAATTTATAGAATAAAATGGCACACAAATTCATAATAAAATTACTACAAATAAATTTATTATAGGTGAAAAATAATATAAATTAAAATTAGATATATGAGGATTTATTTGTTCCTTTACAAATAATTTTACTACATCAGCAAAAGGTTGAACAATACCTATAAATCCTACTTTATTGGGACCCTTACGAATCTGAATATACCCTAAAACTTTTCGTTCTATTAAAGTTAAAAATGCTACACTAATTATTACTCTTAAAGATAAAATTAATATTGAAACTATTATTATTATTAAATCTTTTATTATCAAGTATTATTTGTAAAAATTTACATTTATAGATTCTAAATCTATTGCACTATTCTGCCAAAATAACTAATGTTTATCATATTCAAATTATATAATAATATATATTCGGTCCTTTCGTACTAAAATATATTAACTAATTTGAGATAGAAACCAACCTGGCTCACACCGGTTTAAACTCAGATCATGTAAAATTTTAAAAGTCGAACAGACTCAATAATTTAGCTTCTACACCAAATATTAATTTTAATCCAACATCGAGGTCGCAATCTTTCTTTTTAATTTGAACTCTAAAAAAAAATTACGCTGTTATCCCTAAGGTAATTTAATCTTTTAATCTTTTAAAGGATCAATTATTCATTAATTTATGTAGTATTAAAAAAAAAGTTTATTTAATTTCTCAATCACCCCAATTAAATAATTTTTTAATTAAAAAAAAAATAAATCCTAAACTATTCAAATTTAAAATTATTAAACTCTATAGGGTCTTCTCGTCTTCAAAAAATATTTAAGCTTTTTAACTTAAAAATAAAATTATAAAAAATTTAAATAGAGACAGTTATTTTCTCATTCAACCTTTCATTCCAGCTTTCAATTAAAAAACTAATGATTATGCTACCTTTGCACAGTTAATATACTGCGGCCATTTAAATTATCATTGGGCAGGTTAAACCTTAAATTATTTTCAAAAGGCCATGTTTTTAATAAACAGGTGAAAAATCTATTTGCCGAATTCCTTTACTTAACCTTAAAATTATATTAAATTTACTAAATTATTTTATACTAATTTTATCATTATTACTTTATTTTTTAAATTTTAATAAATATTTTAATAAAAAATATAAAATAAATAAAAATTTTATTTTTTTTTAAAAAAATTATAACATATTTTTAAAAATAGAAAATTTTAATCTTATTTATTTAAAAAATAATATTTATTTATATAAATTTATTTTAAAGCTCATCCCTTAAAATATTTAATAATAATAATAATTAATTAAAAATTTAATCAATTATTTCTATTAAAAAAATTAAATTTTTTTCTTAAAAAATTAGATATATTTAAAAACGAATAACATTTCATTACTATAAAAATATTTTTAATATTTATAAAACAATAAAAAATATAAATTTATAACTCTTTTAAATTCGAAAAAAATAAATTTTTAATTATTATTTAATAAACCCTGATACCCAAGGTACTAAAAATAAATTATTTTTTTAAAAATATTTATTAATTCTTTCACAATACTAATTTACTATAATTAATCAAATTTTTTCATTTTTATAATAAAACTTAAAATTATTTTATTAAAATAAATAATAAATTATTAAAATTAATAATAATCTTTATTCAAATTATATTGATTCTCACAATAAACTTTTTAATGTAAATAAAATGCTTTCTTACAAGCTCTAATTTGTCATTCTAGGTACACTTTCCAGTACACCTACTATGTTACGACTTGTTTCACTTTATAATGAAAATGACGGGCGATATGTACATATTTTAGAGCTAAAATCATTTTAATTATTTAATTTAAATTACTTTCAAATCCACCTTCAAATAAATTTTTAAATTATCATCCATTTAAATAAATTTATTGTAACCCATCTCTTCTTATTTATAAACTACACCTTGATCTGAATTCCATTCCAAAAAAAAAATTTTGAATATTTTATTTTTTAAAAAATATTCAAACTACGACGATATGTAAATTAATAAAATAAGTTATTTAAATTGTGGACTATCAATTATAGGACAGGTTCCTCTGAATAGACTAAAATACCGCCAAATTCTTTAATTTTAAAGAACATAACTTTTACTAATTAGGTAATTTAATTTACATCCATAATAATAGGGTATCTAATCCTAGTTTAATATTGAATTTTTTAACTTCATTAATATTTTAAAAACTTTGTTAAATTTAAAATTTCACCTAATAAATTTAAATTTAAGTTTAAATTTAAAAATTAATTATTACCAAACAATTTATATTGTATTTTCTGTTTAACCGCTACTGCTGGCACAAAATTTGTTAATACTAAATTTTATTACTAAATCTAATTTTCATTAATTTTTAATTTTTTATACTGCAATTTTCAAATTTTTTAAATTAATAAATTACACTAAAATTTACATTTTAAAAATAATAATTTATATAAATATAAAGCTAGAGAAAACTTTAAAAATTTTGACTTTCATTTAAGACATAGTATAAATTAAATAAATTATTTTTTTTGAATATTTTCATTTTAATTATTCTTATAATGTTTTTCTATGAATTTATTATAGTTAACTATTTTTAGTACGTAGGGTCCCTATTTAAATGAGAAAGATCGGTAAATCCCGATATAAATTAACCCTGCACTTAATTCTTCCTCTATAAAATCTAAAAAATTAGATTTTACCCTACTGACCTGACAAATATGGATTTTACCCTGAATATTTTTTTTTTTTACGCTAATTTTACAAAAATCAAAATAAGCTGAAATTTCCCGACTAAATCATAAAAAAATTTTTTTTTTTTTAAAAAATTTTTTTTTTTTCAAAATCATTTTTGTAAAATTTTGGCCCATTTGAAAACCCCGACAAAATTTTTCCGCCACAAAAAAATTTTTGCCAAAATGTTTTTTTTTTGCGCAAATTTTGGCCGCCTAGGCAATAAATTTGAAATCCCCGAGATATCGCCGTTTCAAAATCGTGCAAAATTTTGCAAAATTTTGCAAAATTTTACACAAAAATTTTGGGGCCCATTTTAAAAGTGAAATGAATCGCCCACATTCATTTTTGGCGGCCAAAATGAAGCCCCCTTTTTTTTCACTTTTTTTCTCGAAGATTTTCCAATTTATTTTTTATCCAAAATACCCCACATAAAAAAAAATGTCGGGGATTTCCTAAATTATTTTTTTTTTTTCATTTTTTGTAAATTTTGATTTTTTTTCAAAAAAATTTCGACTTACAGGAGACATAATATTTTATATCTAGGGAATTCTATTCAAATCGATTGTGGGCATTTCTGATTTTAATTTAAAAAAAATCAAAAATTCCGCCATTATTAAGTATTTTTCTATAACAATTTAGAAAGCTAATAATTTAGTCTATAAATTATTATTTTTAAAAATAATATCTTATTTAATTCCTAGTATAAAAAGGTAAATTTTTTTTTTTTCAATACACCTTGATGCTATATAAAAGGTTTAATTAATAATATAAATTAAATTCATTAATAAAATTAATTAATTATTTATCTATCTTAAGCAATTAATTATAACTTATATAGACGGTATCGATTATTGATTTATTCTATTCAATATGACCTATTCAAGAACTTAATCTATCAATGGCACTATAATGTTAGGTATATATATATTATAGTAAAATCTCCAATTAAACATAAAAATCATATGGTTTTTACATTATTTTTTTTTTTTCTCCAATAAGTTCTAAATCATCTTATAATTTATCAGTCAATTAATTAAATTCGTAATAGTGAATAGACCTTTTTTTTTCAATAATTTATCATTCTTTATATATTAATAAATACCTAAAATTTTGAACAAATTAAAATTTTATATTTATGCCAAAAATTTTCCATTTTCAAAATTCTATATGCCCCCCCAATTTTCTAAAATCCGTGAAAAAGTGAAAATTGAAACAAATATCCCGAGAAAGTTTTTTTTTTAAAATCTTAATCTTCCTTTCTAATCTTTTTTTTTTCATTTTAAAAAAAAATGGGGATTCCCCACATTTTAAACCAATATGTTTGACACAAACAATAAAAATAGAAAAAATAAATGTAGTGCCTGAAAAAAAGGCTTATTTTGATAGAATAATTCATGTGTCTCCACCACCTACATTAGGGATTTTTCTAATTTATTGAAATAAAAATTTTTCCCCCCTTTAAAAAATCAATTTGTCGAAAATTTTAATTCTTTTAAAAATTGATTTTTTGCGACAAATTTTAAAAATTAATCTCATTTCATTTTTTTTATTTGAATTACCCTAAATTTATTTTTTTTCTTGGAAATATCGAATTTATTTTTTTTTACTAACTTTACCTCAAAAAATTGAAAATTCGTAAGTTTATTTAAATTATTGCCGATAAATCAAATTCAACAAATCAATTCCTAGCAATCCCTGACAATTGCTTTGAATTTATGTTGGATGCGGCTGGAATTTCCTGAAATTTGTGAAAATTTTTCAGTTTTGTAAGGCTAAACCATCAATAAATCAAATTCAACAAATCAATTCTTAGCAATCCCTGACAATTGCTTTGAATTTATGTTGGATGTAGCTAGAATTTCCTGGAATTTGTGAAAATTTTTCAGTTTTGTAAAGCTTAAACCATCGATAAATCAAATTCAACAAATCAATTCTTAGCAATCCCTGACAATTGCTTTGAATTTATGTTGGATGTAGCTGGAATTTCCTGGAATTTGTGAAAATTTTTCAGTTTTGTAAGGCTAAACCATCGAAATCAAATTCAACAAATCAATTCCTAGCAACCTGCCAAACTGCTTTGAATTTATGTTGGATGTAGCTGGAATTTCCTGGAATTTGTGAAAATTTTTCAGTTTTGTAAGGCTAAACCATCGATTAATCAAATTCAACAAATCAATTCTTAGCAACCTGCCAAACTGCTTTGAATTTATGTTGGATATAGCTAGAATTTCCTGGAATTTGTGAAAATTTTTCAGTTTTGTAAGGCTAAACCATCAATAAATCAAATTCAACAAATCAATTCTTAGCAACCTGCCAAACTGCTTTGAATTTATGTTGGATGTAGCTGGAATTTCCTGGAATTTGTGAAAATTCTCGTTTTGTAAAGCTTAAACCATCGATAAATCAAATTCAACAAATCAATTCTTAGCAATCCCTGACAACTGCTTTGAATTTATGTTGGATGTAGCTGGAATTTCCTGGAATTTGTGAAAATTTTTCAGTTTTGTAAGGCTAAACCATCGATTAATCAAATTCAACAAATCAATTCCTAGCAACCTGCCAAACTGCTTTGAATTTATGTTGGATATAGCTAGAATTTCCTGGAATTTGTGAAAATTTTTCAGTTTTGTAAGGCTAAACCATCAATAAATCAAATTCAACAAATCAATTCTTAGCAACCTGCCAAACTGCTTTGAATTTATGTTGGATGTAGCTGGAATTTCCTGGAATTTGTGAAAATTCTCGTTTTGTAAAGCTTAAACCATCGCCGATAAATCAAATTCAACAAATCAATTCTTAGCAATCCCTGACAATTGCTTTGAATTTATGTTGGATGTAGCTGGAATTTCCTGGAATTTGTGAAAATTTTTCAGTTTTGTAAAGCTTAAACCATCGATAAATCAAATTCAACAAATCAATTCTTAGCAATCCCTGACAATTGCTTTGAATTTATGTTGGATGTAGCTGGAATTTCCTGGAATTTGTGAAAATTTTTCAGTTTTGTAAAGCTTAAACCACCGCCGATAAATCAAATTCAACAAATCAATTCTTAGCAACCTGCCAAATTGCTTTGAATTTATGTTGGATGTAGCTGGAATTTCCTGGAATTTGTGAAAATTTTTCAGTTTTGTAAAGCTTAAACCATCGATAAATCAAATTCAACAAATCAATTTTTAGCAACCTCTGGCAATTGCTTTGAATTTATGTTGGATGTAGCTAGAATTTCCTGGAATTTGTGAAAATTTTTCAGTTTTGTAAGGCTAAACCATCGAAATCAAATTCAACAAATCAATTCCTAGCAACCTGCCAAATTGCTTTGAATTTATGTTGGATGTAGCTGGAATTTCCAGGAATTTGTGAAAATTTTTCAGTTTTGTAAGGCTAAACCATCGATAAATCAAATTCAACAAATCAATTCTTAGCAACCTGCCAAACTGCTTTGAATTTATGTTGGATGTAGCTAGAATTTCCTGGAATTTGTGAAAATTTTTCAGTTTTGTAAAGCTTAAACCACCGCCGATAAATCAAATTCAACAAATCAATTCTTAGCAACCTGCCAAATTGCTTTGAATTTATGTTGGATGTAGCTGGAATTTCCTGGAATTTGTGAAAATTTTTCAGTTTTGTAAGGCTAAACCACCACCGATAAATCAAATTCAACAAATCAATTCCTAGCAATCCCTGGCAATTGCTTTGAATTTATGTTGGATGTAGCTAGAATTTCCTGGAATTTGTGAAAATTCTCCAGTTTTGTAAAGCTTAAACCATCGATAAATCAAATTCAACAAATCAATTCTTAGCAATCCCTGACAATTGCTTTGAATTTATGTTGGATGTAGCTGGAATTTCCTGGAATTTGTGAAAATTTTTCAGTTTTGTAAAGCTAAACCATCAATAAATCAAATTCAACAAATCAATTCCTAGCAATCCCTGGCAATTGCTTTGAATTTATGTTGGATGTAGCTGGAATTTCCTGGAATTTGTGAAAATTTTTCAGTTTTGTAAGGCTAAACCATCGATAAATCAAATTCAACAAATCAATTCTTAGCAACCTGCCAAACTGCTTTGAATTTATGTTGGATGTAGCTGGAATTTCCTGGAATTTGTGAAAATTTTTCAGTTTTGTAAAGCTTAAACCACCACCGCCGATAAATCAAATTCAACAAATCAATTCCTAGCAATCCCTGGCAACTGCTTTGAATTTATGTTGGATGTAGCTGGAATTTCCTGGAATTTGTGAAAATTTTTCAGTTTTGTAAAGCTTAAACCATCGATAAATCAAATTCAACAAATCAATTTTTAGCAACCTCTGGCAATTGCTTTGAATTTATGTTGGATGTAGCTGGAATTTCCTGGAATTTGTGAAAATTTTTCAGTTTTGTAAAACTAAACCACCGCCGATAAATCAAATTCAACAAATCAATTTTTAGCAATCCCTGGCAACTGCTTTGAATTTATGTTGGATGTAGCTGGAATTTCCTGGAATTTGTAAAAATTTTTCAGTTTTGTAAAGCTTAAACCACCACCGATAAATCAAATTCAACAAATCAATTCCTAGCAATCCCTGGCAATTGCTTTGAATTTATGTTGGATGTAGCTAGAATTTCCTGGAATTTGTGAAAATTTTTCAGTTTTGTAAGGCTAAACCATCAATAAATCAAATTCAACAAATCAATTCTTAGCAACCTGCCAAACTGCTTTGAATTTATGTTGGATGTAGCTGGAATTTCCTGGAATTTGTGAAAATTTTTCAGTTTTGTAAAGCTTAAACCATCGCCGATAAATCAAATTCAACAAATCAATTCCTAGCAATCCCTGGCAACTGCTTTGAATTTATGTTGGATGTAGCTGGAATTTCCTGGAATTTGTGAAAATTTTTCAGTTTTGTAAAGCTTAAACCATCGATAAATCAAATTCAACAAATCAATTTTTAGCAACCTCTGGCAATTGCTTTGAATTTATGTTGGATGTAGCTGGAATTTCCTGGAATTTGTGAAAATTTTTCAGTTTAGTAAAACTAAACCACCGCCGATAAATCAAATTCAACAAATCAATTCCTAGCAATCCTGGCAACTGCTTTGAATTTATGTTGGATGTAGCTGGAATTTCCTGGAATTTGTGAAAATTTTTCAGTTTTGTAAAGCTTAAACCATCGATAAATCAAATTCAACAAATCAATTTTTAGCAACCTCTGGCAATTATTTTGAATTTATGTTGGATGTAGCTGGAATTTCCTGGAATTTGTGAAAATTTTTCAGTTTTGTAAGGCTAAACCATCGATAAATCAAATTCAACAAATCAATTCTTAGCAACCTGCCAAATTGCTTTGAATTTATGTTGGATGTAGCTGGAATTTCCTGGAATTTGTGAAAATTTTTCAGTTTTGTAAAGCTTAAACCATCAATAAATCAAATTCAACAAATCAATTCTTAGCAACCTGCCAAACTGCTTTGAATTTATGTTGGATGTAGCTAGAATTTCCTGGAATTTGTGAAAATTCTCCAGTTTTGTAAAGCTTAAACCATCGATAAATCAAATTCAACAAATCAATTCTTAGCAATCCCTGACAATTGCTTTGAATTTATGTTGGATGTAGCTGGAATTTCCTGGAATTTGTGAAAATTCTCGTTTTGTAAAGCTTAAACCATCGATAAATCAAATTCAACAAATCAATTCTTAGCAATCCCTGACAATTGCTTTGAATTTATGTTGGATGTAGCTGGAATTTCCTGAAATTTGTGAAAATTTTTCAGTTTTGTAAAGCTTAAACCATCAATAAATCAAATTCAACAAATCAATTCTTAGCAACCTGCCAAACTGCTTTGAATTTATGTTGGATATAGCTGGAATTTCCTGGAATTTGTGAAAATTCTCGTTTTGTAAAGCTTAAACCATCGCCGATAAATCAAATTCAACAAATCAATTCTTAGCAATCCCTGACAATTGCTTTGAATTTATGTTGGATGTAGCTGGAATTTCCTGAAATTTGTGAAAATTTTTCAGTTTTGTAAAGCTTAAACCATCGATAAATCAATTCAACAAATCAATTCTTAGCAATCCCTGACAATTGCTTTGAATTTATGTTGGATGTAGCTAGAATTTCCTGGAATTTGTGAAAATTTTTCAGTTTTGTAAAACTTAACCATCGATAAATCAAATTCAACAAATCAATTCTTAGCAACCTGCCAAACTGCTTTGAATTTATGTTGGATGTAGCTGGAATTTCCTGGAATTTGAAAATTTAATTTCAATAAATAATTCATGTGTCTCCACCACCTCCTTTTTATACTAGGAATTAAAACTTTTATTAAATATATAATTTTATTCCATAAACAATTATTTTATTTTTCTACTTTATTAAAGCTTTCTCTAATAGTTAACTATTTTTAGTATAATACTTTATGAGTCTTTTAGGTAAATAATAAGGTTAGTTAATTAAATTTAGTACCAATATATATTAAACTTACACTTAATAGATAGACTATTACTTAAAACATCAAAAGTTTTTATACAATTTATATTAAAGTGCAAAAAGATAGGCTAAATAAGCCAATGGGTTCATACCCCATTTATGTAAATTTTAATTTTACTCTTTTTAATTTTAAAATTTTATAAAATTTTATTTTTTAATAGTTTAATTTTTGGAACTTTACTCTCAATCTCTTCATATTCATGATTTAGTATATGAATAGGGTTAGAAATTAATTTATTATCATTTATTCCTTTAATAACTAATTCTAAAAAATATTTATCCTGCTGAAGCTTCATTAAAATATTTTCTTACCCAAACTTTAGCTTCTAATATCTTATTATTTTCTATTGTTATATTATTGACTCTTAACACTCAATTTAAATCTCAAAGAAGAGAAAATTATGAAGTAATTTTAAATTCTGCTTTATTAATAAAGTTAGGGGCTGCTCCTTTTCATTTTTGATTCCCAGAAATTATCTCTGGGTTAAACTGATATATATCATTAATTTTATTAACTTGGCAAAAAATTGCCCCTATAATTTTAATCATATATAGAATTAAAATTATAAATTTTTTATCTACAATTATTATTATTTCTTCTATAATTAGATCAATTCAAAATTTTAATCAAACTAACTTACGAAAAATTTTAGCTTATTCTTCAATTAACCACATAAGATGACTTTTAATGGCTATATTTAATTCATTAACAATTTGAATAATTTATTTTTTATTTTACATTGTTGTTACAGTTAATATTATTATAATATTTCAATTTTTAAATATCTATAAAATCAATCAACTTTATATTTGTATAAACCAATTTAAATTATTTAAATTTTTATTTATTTTAAATTTTATTTCCCTTAGAGGGTTGCCACCATTCTTTGGATTTTTACCTAAATGATTAACTTTAAATAATTCAATATTAGGTAATTTTTATATATTAAGTATTATTATAGTTATTTTAGTATTACTAAATATATTTATCTATATACGAATTACATTTTCAACTTTAACTATTTATTCAAATGAATCAATTATTTTTAGAAAAAAAAAATTTAGTTTTATTTTATTATTCTTTAATTTTATTTCATTAATAATAATAATACTAATTACAATAATTATCTTATTTTAAAGATTTTTAAAGATTTAAGTTATTTAAAACTATTAACCTTCAAAGTTAAATATAGAAATTTTTCTAATCTTTAAATTAAGAAATTAAAAATTTACCTTTAAATTTGCAATTTAATGTCCAATTTAGACTACTTAATTTTGATAAAAGAATATTTTATTCATAAATAAATTTACAATTTATTGCCTACAATTCAGCCATTTTACCGAATAAATGAGTTTACTCTACTAATCATAAAGATATTGGAACACTATATTTTATTTTTGGAATTTGATCAGGATTAATCGGAACATCCTTAAGAATATTAATCCGAATTGAATTGGGGAATCCAGGATCATTAATTGGTAATGATCAAATTTATAATGTAATCATTACAGCCCATGCCTTTATTATAATTTTTTTTATAGTTATACCTATTATAATTGGAGGATTCGGAAATTGATTAGTTCCTTTAATACTAGGGGCTCCTGATATAGCTTTCCCCCGTTTAAATAATATAAGATTTTGATTATTACCCCCATCTCTTACTTTATTACTGATAAGAAGAATTGTAGAAAAAGGAGCAGGGACGGGATGAACCGTCTACCCTCCTTTAGCCGCTAATATTGCTCATAGAGGAGCCTCAGTAGATTTAGCAATCTTTAGTTTACATTTAGCTGGTATCTCTTCAATCTTGGGGGCAGTAAATTTTATTTCTACTATAATAAATATACAACCAACTGGTCTTTCTTTAGATCAACTATCTTTATTTACTTGAGCAGTAAAAATTACTGCAATTTTATTACTTTTATCATTACCCGTATTAGCAGGGGCTATTACTATACTATTAACTGATCGTAACACTAATACATCTTTTTTTGATCCTGCCGGAGGTGGGGACCCAATTTTATACCAACATTTATTTTGATTTTTTGGGCACCCTGAAGTTTATATTTTAATTCTCCCAGGATTTGGACTAATTTCCCATATCATTAGACAAGAAAGAAAGAAAAAAGAAGCATTTGGCACACTAGGAATAATTTATGCTATATTAGCTATTGGAATCCTAGGATTTGTAGTTTGAGCCCACCATATATTTACTGTAGGAATAGATGTTGATACACGAGCTTATTTTACTTCTGCTACTATAATTATTGCAATTCCAACTGGAATTAAAATTTTTAGATGATTAGCCACCTATCATGGAACCCAAATTTTATCCAATCCTTCATCATTTTGAGCCTTAGGATTTATTTTTTTATTTACTATAGGAGGATTAACAGGTGTAATTTTAGCAAATTCATCTATTGATATTATTTTACATGACACTTATTATGTAGTTGCTCATTTTCATTATGTTTTATCAATAGGGGCAGTATTTGCAATTATGGCCGGAATTATTCAATGATTCCCTTTATTTACGGGGTTAACATTTAATAATAAATTCCTAAAAATTCATTTTACTGTGATATTTATCGGGGTAAACTTTACATTTTTCCCCCAACATTTTTTAGGATTAAGAGGTATACCTCGACGGTACTCTGACTATCCTGATGCGTATTTAATATGAAATATTATTTCATCTATTGGGAGATTAATTTCTTTAATAGGAATTCTTTATTTTCTATTTATTATTTGAGAGGCCTTTGCTGTAAAACGTTTTAATTTATCCTCATTAAGAATAACTTCTTCAATTGAGTGACTTCAAAAATTTCCGCCAGCTGAACATTCTTTTAATGAAATCCCTATTTTAATTAAATTCTAATATGGCAGAATAGTGCCTTGGATTTAAATCCCAAATATAAAGTTTACACTTTTTTTAGAAATCGCAACCTGAAAAAGAATTCTTCTCCAAGATAGTGCTTCTCCATTCATAGAACAATTAATTTTTTTTCATGACCATACATTAATAATTTTAACTATTATTACTATTTTAGTAGGTCAAATACTAATTGGAATGTTATTTAATAAATTTACTCATCGATTTTTATTAGACGGGCAAATAATTGAAATAATTTGAACAATCCTTCCTGCAGTAACCTTAATTTTTATCGCCCTGCCTTCTCTTCGATTACTTTATATTTTAGATGAAATTTATAACCCAACATTAACTGTAAAAATTATTGGACATCAATGATATTGATCTTATGAATATTCAGATTTTAAAAATTTTGAATTTGATTCTTATATAACACCTTATAACGAATTAAAGTTATTTAATTTTCGACTTTTAGATGTTGATGCTCGAATAGTAATTCCCTATAAAACACAAATTCGTTTATTAATTACTTCTACTGATGTTATTCATTCATGAACAATTCCAGCTCTTGGAATTAAAATCGATGGAACCCCAGGCCGATTAAACCAAGTTAATTTTATAACTAATTATAGAAGATTATTTTTTGGCCAATGTTCTGAAATTTGCGGAGCAAATCACAGTTTTATACCAATTGTAGTAGAAAGAATTGCCCCTTCATTTTTTATAAGATGAATAATTAAACAAAGTTAACATTAGATGGCTGAAGCAAGCACTGGTCTCTTAAACCAAAAAATAGTAAATTAGCACTTACTTCTAATGAAAATTTTTATTAAAAATTTAGTTAAAAAAAAAATAACATTAGCTTGTCAAGCTGAAATTATTAAACAAATAATAATTTTTAATTCCACAAATAATACCAATAAATTGACTATTACTATTTAATATTTTTTTATTAACATTTATTTTATTTAATATTTTAAATTATTTTAATTTTTTATACCCCCCAAAATTTTTTTTTATTAACAAAAAATTAATCAATTTTAATTGAAAATGATAATAAATTTATTTTCATCTTTTGATCCATCAACTAATTTAAATTCATCAATAAATTGATTAAGAACTTTTTTAAGTTTTATTATTATTCCACCTATGTTATGATTAATTCCTTCACGTATATCATTTATTTGAATAAAAATTTCCTTAACTCTCCATAATGAATTTAAGATTTTAATCAAAAATTTTTTAGGTAGAACATTAATTTTTATTTCATTATTTTATTTAATTATATTAAATAATTTTCTTGGGCTATTTCCCTATATTTTTACAAGAACTAGCCATTTAATTATAAACTTAACATTAAGATTACCTTTATGAATATCATTTATAATTTATGGTTGACTAAATCATACTTCTCATATATTAGCTCATTTAGTGCCCCAAGGAGCCCCATCAATTTTAATTCCATTTTTAATTATTATTGAATTAATTAGAAATATAATTCGACCAGGAACTTTAGCTATTCGATTAACAGCTAATATAATTGCAGGGCATCTTTTAATTACTTTACTAGGAAACTCTGGTCCTATAATTTCTCCCTTACTTATTAATTTTTTAATTATTGTACAAATTCTTTTATTAACATTAGAATCTGCAGTTACACTTATTCAAGCATATGTATTTTCTATTTTAGCTACACTATACTCTAGAGAAGTAAATTAATGTCAATACATAAAAACCACCCCTTTCATCTTGTTGACCCCAGACCATGGCCCTTACTAGGATCATTAGGAGCAATAACAACTATAATAGGTTTAATTAAATGATTTCACTTATATCAATTAAATTTATTTTTTTTAGGTATATTTATTAACTTTTTAGTTATATATCAATGATGACGTGACATTGTTCGAGAAGGTACATTTCAAGGCTTACATACTCATAAAGTAACCTTAGGATTACGATGAGGGATAGTTTTATTTATTACCTCTGAAGTCCTATTTTTCTTTTCTTTTTTTTGAAGATTTTTTCATAATAGGCTTTCTCCTAGAATTGAATTAGGGATAATTTGACCCCCTAAAGGAATTATTACATTTAACCCACTTGAAATTCCTTTATTAAATACCCTAATTTTATTAACTTCAGGATTGACAGTAACATGAGCCCACCACGGTATAATAGAAAATAACTATAACCAAGCTTTCCAAGGTCTTTTATTAACAATTTTATTAGGAATTTATTTTACTATTATTCAAGGATTTGAATATATGGAAGCACCATTTACTATCGCAGATTCAACTTATGGTTCATCTTTTTTTATAGCTACAGGATTCCACGGTTTACATGTAATTATTGGTTCAACATTTTTAATTGTTTGTTTAATTCGTTTATATAAAAATCATTTTTCATCAATTCATCATTTTGGGTTTGAAGCTGCAGCATGATACTGACATTTTGTCGATGTTGTTTGATTATTTCTTTATATTTCTATTTACTGATGAGGTAGATAATTAATTATTAAATTTATATAGTATAAAAATTATATTTGATTTCCAATCAAAAAATCTAGCTAATCCTAGTATAAATAATTCAAATTATTTTTTATTGTAGAATTATAATCTTATCAATTATTATTTTATTAATTTTATTAATTAATTTTCTTTCAAAAAAAACTTTTATAGATCGAGAAAAAAGTAGCCCTTTTGAATGTGGGTTTGACCCAAAAAATTCTGCTCGTTTACCTTTTTCTTTACACTTCTTTTTAATTGCAGTTATTTTTTTAATTTTCGATGTTGAATTAACATTAATTCTTCCTATAATCTTAACAATAAAAATTTCAAATTTAATTTATTATTTTAGAATTTTTACTTTATTTATTATTATTTTAATTATTGGAATTTATCATGAATGAAATCAAGGCGCATTAAATTGAACAATTTAATTTAGGATAATAGTTAATTAATAACATTTAATTTGCATTTAAAAAGTACTGCTTACAGTTTATCTTAAATAAGAAGCAATATTTTGCATTTAGTTTCGACCTAAATTTTAGATTTTTTTAATCCTTATTTAAATTTAATTGAAACCAAAATAGAGGTATATCACTGTTAATGATAAAAATGAAAAAATTTCCAATTAAGGAAATATGTTATTCAAAATTAAGCTTCTAACTTAAATTTTAAGCGATGTAATTTCGTTTATATTTCTTATTTATATAGTTTAAAAAAAACATTACATTTTCACTGTAAAATTAAATTTTATTTTATAAGTATACTTAAAAATATTTTTATTACCTTAACATCTTCAATGTTATGCTCTAATTTAAGCTATTTAAGTAAAATATAAAAATCAATAAAATTATTCAAATAATTATTAATATAAAATAAATTTTTAAGTGATGTTTAAAAAATATTTGTAAAAATTTTGACCTAAAAATAAAAATAAATCTTAAATTTTTTCTCCCATAATATTCAAATCATCCTTGATCAATATTTTTTAAATAAATATTTCCAAATTTTAAAAAATAATAATTTATCCCATAAGTTGACAAAATCGGCATATTTCATATTATAGAAAAAAATTTATAAAAATTTAAATTATTTAAATTAATTTTTCTATTAATATTTAATTTTGCTATTTCATAACCTAACCATATGCCTAAAATTACTATAATTAAAACTAAATTTTTTATAAATAATGGCAATATAATAAAATAAGGGATAGGAAAAATTATTCATCTTAATATTCTTCCTCTAATTACAACAAAAAAAATTAATCCAAATATTCTTCTTAATATAATTAATCTTCGTTCATTAATCATATTTAATCTTAAAAAATTAAAATTACCAGTTAATAAATAATAAGTTAACCGTATTCTGTATCTTACAGTTAATCCAATAGATAAATAAAATATAAAATAAATAAATAAATTTAAATATTGTATAGATATAACTTCTAACACTAAATCTTTTGAATAAAACCCCGATAAAAAAGGTAACCCACATAAAGAAAAATTTGATATATTTAAAAAAACTCTGGTTAATGGCATAAAAGAAATTACTCTACCTATAAAACGAATATCCTGGTACCCTAATAAATTATGGATAATATTTCCTGCACATATAAATAATAAAGCTTTAAATATTGCATGTACTAATAAATGAAAAAAGGATAATTTATAATCCCCTAATGCTAAAATTCTTATTATTAGTCCTAATTGACTTAATGTAGATAAAGCAATAATTTTTTTTAAATCATATTCAAAATTAGCAGCTAATCCTGATATAAATATTGTTAATACAGAAATAAATAATAAAAATATTATCATAAAATTTGAAAAGACAAAATTAAATCGAATTAATAAATAGACACCAGCAGTTACTAATGTAGACGAATGAACTAAAGACGATACTGGGGTTGGGGCAGCTATAGCAGCAGGTAATCACGAAGAAAAGGGGATTTGAGCTCTTTTTGTTAAAGAAGCTAAAATCACAAATCAAGCAATATATTGTATATCAGAATTTCTTTTTATAAAAATTAAATAATTAATATAATTTCATCTCCCATAGTTTAACATTCAGGCAATTGCTATTAATAAAGCCACATCTCCAATTCGATTAGTTAAAGCTGTTAATATACCCGCATTAAATGATTTTACATTTTGGTAATAAATTACTAAAACATAAGAAACTAAGCCTAAACCATCTCATCCTAAAAGAATAGAAATTAAATTAGGGCTTAAAATTAATAAAATTATTGATAGAACAAACAATACTACTAATAAAATAAAACGAATTATATTCAAATCTGAACTTATATATTCTTTTCTATAAAAAATTACTATTGAAGAAATAAATAATACTAATCTTATAAATATTAATGATATTCAATCTAATAAAAAAGTTAACACAATTGATGTTCTATTTAACTCTAATAATGTGTACTCAATTAAAACAGTTAAATCTAAAATTAAAAAATTTATTCTTATAATAAATAAAAAAAATGATAATAAAATAAATATAATTGAGTAAATAATATTAATTCTTAAAATTATCTAAAATAAATTATTATATTTTTAATTCCACAAATTAATGTTTTTATTAAACTATTTAGATAAATTCATAAAGTAAAAATTTCTCTTTTTAAAATTATTAAATTTAAAGGAACTCAATGTAAAAATAATAATAAATATTCACGATATCTTCCTATATGAAAAGAATAAATTCTTTGTGAATAAGTTCCATGTTGAGAAAAAGAATATAAATATAAAGAATATACAGCTCTAAAAAATGATACTAATATTAAAGTTAAAATTCTTAACCCTCTAAAACTGACTAGTCTATTAATTAATAAAATTTCTCCAAATAAATTAAATGATGGCGGTGCAGCTATATTAGAAGAAGCTAATAAAAATCATCATATTGATAAATTTGGTAAAATATTTATTAAACCTTTATTCAAATATAATCTTCGTCTACCAGTACGTTCATAAGAAATATTTGCTAAACAAAATAAACCCGATGATCCTAATCCGTGGGCTAATATAAGTACCAAAGATCCTCATATTCCAAATAAATTTATTGTTATAATTCCGGCTAAGACTAAACCCATATGAACAACCGATGAATAAGCAATTAATGATTTTAGATCACTTTGACGGATACAAATAAAAGAAGTAAAAATTCTACCTAATAAAGATATTCTAATAAAAAAAATATTAAAATTATAATTCATATAAAGAAATATTTTTATCACACGAAAAAATCCATACCCCCCTAATTTTAATATAACCCCAGCTAGAATTATGGACCCAGAAATTGGTGCTTCTACATGAGCCTTAGGTAATCATAAATGAACTATAAATATAGGTATTTTTACTAAAAAGACTATAATTATCCCAATATAAAGAAATACCCCATTTCACTCTTTTAATAAAAAAAATTCTAAAGAATAAAAATTTTTATAAATATAAAAAATTCTAATTAATATTGGTAATGAAGCTACCATTGTATAAAATAATAAATATATGCCAGCCTCAATTCGTTCAGGTTGATACCCTCATCCAATAATTAAAATTATTACAGGAATTAATCTAATTTCAAAAAACAAATAAAAAATAAATAAATTTATAGAAAAAAAAGCAATTAATAAGCTAAATAATAAAATTAATATAATTAATAAAAAAAAATTATAAAAATTTTTATTATTATAAATTTTTTCACTTGATAAAATTATTAACCTACAAATTCAAAATCTTAAAATTCTAAAAGAATATGATAATAAATCTAATCCTATTCCAAATCCTACATTAATATATAAATAATTAAAACTAATATTTATTATAAATAAAAAAGATGCAATAAAGAATATTCATTGAATTAACCAATATAAATTTATAAAACAAAGCGGTGTCATAAATAATAAAAATAATAAAAATTTTATCATAATAAAGAAAATGTTATAATATAATCATTTCCGAAAGTACGAACCATCAATACTAATATTGAAAGCCCCAATGCACCTTCACAAACTCTAATAGTTAAATAAACTATTAAAAAATAATATTCATAAGTTATTAATCTAAAAGTTATCATTATTAATAAAAATAATGATACTACTATAAACTCTAAACTTAACAATATTAATAATATATGCTTACGTTTTATAGAAAATCTAATTAACCCAGAAATAAATATTAAAATTACAATAAAATAATAAATTAACATTAAAATTAAGTTTTAATAATTTAATAAAAATATTGGTCTTGTAAACCAAATTTAAGATTTTATCTTTTAAAACTTCAAAGAAAAGAAACTTCCTCATCATTAATCTCCAAAATTAATATTTTACTTAAACTATTCTTTGATATCACATTTATATTTATAATTATTTTTTTAAGAAGTTTAATTTTCATAACTTTAAATCATCCTCTAACTTTTGGTAGAATTTTATTAATTCAAACTATTTGTGTTTCTTTATTATCTGGTTTAATAAATTTCGATTATTGATTTTCATATATTTTATTTTTAATTATAATTGGAGGAATACTAATTTTATTTATTTATATAACTAGTGTAGCATCAAATGAAAAATTTAAATTTAGATTTAAACTTTTATACTTTAGTATATTTATCTTTTTTATATTTATTCTAATATTTTTATTTTCAGATCATTTTTTTCATAATTTAAATAATTTTAATTATGATATAACTAACCAATCATTTACTTTTTTTAATAAATTATCTATAAATAAATACATAAATATACCCTCAATTTTTATTATAATTATATTAATTATCTACTTATTTATTACATTAATTGCAATTGTAAAAATTACTGAAATTCAACATGGACCCATACGCAAAAAAATAAATTAATGTCAATACCTATACGTAAAACTAATGTATTAATTAAAATTGGGAATAATTCTATTATTGACTTAGCATCCCCTTCTAATATCAGAAGAATATGAAACTTTGGAAGTTTACTTGGTCTTTGTTTAATTATTCAAATTGTAACTGGGCTATTTCTAGCTATACATTATTGTCCTAATATTGATTTAGCATTTAATAGAATTTCTCATATTTGTCGAGATGTAAATTGAGGCTGGTTAATCCGAACCTTACATGCTAATGGGGCATCATTCTTTTTTATTTGCTTATATATTCATATTGGACGAGGAATTTATTATAGATCTTATACACTAAAAGAAACATGAATGACAGGAACTACTATTTTTTTTATTGTTATAGCAACAGCTTTTCTTGGATATGTATTACCTTGAGGACAAATATCTTTTTGAGGGGCAACAGTAATTACTAATTTAATTTCTGCTATCCCTTATTTAGGTAACATAATTGTTCAATGAATCTGAGGAGGATTTGCTGTTGATAATGCTACATTAACTCGATTTTTTACTCTTCACTTTCTATGCCCATTTATTATTGTAGCATTAGTAATAATTCATTTATTATTCCTCCATCAAACTGGCTCAAATAACCCTATAGGCACAGAAAGAAACTTAGATAAAATTCCATTTCATCCTTATTTTACTTTTAAAGATTTAGTAGGATTCCTTATTTTATTATTTCTTTTAACATTTTTAACTCTTTCAAACCCTTATTTATTAGGAGACCCAGATAATTTTACTCCAGCTAATCCTCTAATTACACCAATTCACATTCAACCTGAATGATATTTTCTTTTTGCTTATGCAATTTTACGATCAATCCCTAATAAATTAGGGGGTGTGCTAGCATTAATTTTTTCTATTGCAATTCTATACACTTTACCATTTTTTAATAAAAAAAAAATATTAAGAACCCAATTTTATCCAATTAATAAAATTTTATTTTGAACTTTATTATCAATATTATTATTATTAACATGAATTGGAGCACGCCCAGTTGAAGATCCTTTTATCTTTATTGGTCAAATTTTAACAATTACTTATTTTTTATTCTATATTTTTAACCCTTTATGTACAAAAAAATGAGATAAATTAATTTTTTATAATAATTAAATTAATATTAAATTTAAAGTTAATGAACTTGTATAAGTATATATTTTGAAAATATAAAAAAGAAATATTTAATTTTCTATTAACTTATATTTATATTGGTACTAAATTTAGTTAACTATAAGTAAAAAATAAATAAAAACAATCTTAAATTAAAAAAATAAAATAATAAATTTAATGAAACAGGTAAAAACCTTTTTCAAGCTAAATATATTAACTTATCATATCGAAATCGCGGTAAAGTTCCACGAATCCAAATTCAACAAAATCTCAAAAATACTAATTTTATAAAAAAGAAAATAGAATAAAAATTTCCACCCAAAAATATTAAAGAACAAATTATTCTTATAAATAAAATTCTTGCATATTCAGATAAATACAATAATGCAAAACTTCCTCTTCTATACTCAACATTAAATCCAGAAACCAACTCTGACTCCCCCTCTGCAAAATCAAAAGGAGTGCGGTTAGTTTCTGCTAATCCTGAAATTAATCATATCAAACTTAAAGGAAATATTAAAAACACAAATCAAATATATTCTTGGTATTTTATAAAAAATGATAAATCAAACCTACCGATACAAAATAAAAATGATACTATAATTAAAACAAGACTAACTTCATAAGAAATTGATTGAGCAATAGATCGCAATCTACCTAATATTGCATAATTTGAATTTGAGGATCAACCAGCTAATATAATTCTATATACCCCTAAACTTGATACACTTAAAAAAAACAATACAGATAAATTTCAACTAAAATTTATAGAATAAAATGGCACACAAATTCATAATAAAATTACTACAAATAAATTTATTATAGGTGAAAAATAATATAAATTAAAATTAGATATATGAGGATTTATTTGTTCCTTTACAAATAATTTTACTACATCAGCAAAAGGTTGAACAATACCTATAAATCCTACTTTATTGGGACCCTTACGAATCTGAATATACCCTAAAACTTTTCGTTCTATTAAAGTTAAAAATGCTACACTAATTATTACTCTTAAAGATAAAATTAATATTGAAACTATTATTATTATTAAATCTTTTATTATCAAGTATTATTTGTAAAAATTTACATTTATAGATTCTAAATCTATTGCACTATTCTGCCAAAATAACTAATGTTTATCATATTCAAATTATATAATAATATATATTCGGTCCTTTCGTACTAAAATATATTAACTAATTTGAGATAGAAACCAACCTGGCTCACACCGGTTTAAACTCAGATCATGTAAAATTTTAAAAGTCGAACAGACTCAATAATTTAGCTTCTACACCAAATATTAATTTTAATCCAACATCGAGGTCGCAATCTTTCTTTTTAATTTGAACTCTAAAAAAAAATTACGCTGTTATCCCTAAGGTAATTTAATCTTTTAATCTTTTAAAGGATCAATTATTCATTAATTTATGTAGTATTAAAAAAAAAGTTTATTTAATTTCTCAATCACCCCAATTAAATAATTTTTTAATTAAAAAAAAAATAAATCCTAAACTATTCAAATTTAAAATTATTAAACTCTATAGGGTCTTCTCGTCTTCAAAAAATATTTAAGCTTTTTAACTTAAAAATAAAATTATAAAAAATTTAAATAGAGACAGTTATTTTCTCATTCAACCTTTCATTCCAGCTTTCAATTAAAAAACTAATGATTATGCTACCTTTGCACAGTTAATATACTGCGGCCATTTAAATTATCATTGGGCAGGTTAAACCTTAAATTATTTTCAAAAGGCCATGTTTTTAATAAACAGGTGAAAAATCTATTTGCCGAATTCCTTTACTTAACCTTAAAATTATATTAAATTTACTAAATTATTTTATACTAATTTTATCATTATTACTTTATTTTTTAAATTTTAATAAATATTTTAATAAAAAATATAAAATAAATAAAAATTTTATTTTTTTTTAAAAAAATTATAACATATTTTTAAAAATAGAAAATTTTAATCTTATTTATTTAAAAAATAATATTTATTTATATAAATTTATTTTAAAGCTCATCCCTTAAAATATTTAATAATAATAATAATTAATTAAAAATTTAATCAATTATTTCTATTAAAAAAATTAAATTTTTTTCTTAAAAAATTAGATATATTTAAAAACGAATAACATTTCATTACTATAAAAATATTTTTAATATTTATAAAACAATAAAAAATATAAATTTATAACTCTTTTAAATTCGAAAAAAATAAATTTTTAATTATTATTTAATAAACCCTGATACCCAAGGTACTAAAAATAAATTATTTTTTTAAAAATATTTATTAATTCTTTCACAATACTAATTTACTATAATTAATCAAATTTTTTCATTTTTATAATAAAACTTAAAATTATTTTATTAAAATAAATAATAAATTATTAAAATTAATAATAATCTTTATTCAAATTATATTGATTCTCACAATAAACTTTTTAATGTAAATAAAATGCTTTCTTACAAGCTCTAATTTGTCATTCTAGGTACACTTTCCAGTACACCTACTATGTTACGACTTGTTTCACTTTATAATGAAAATGACGGGCGATATGTACATATTTTAGAGCTAAAATCATTTTAATTATTTAATTTAAATTACTTTCAAATCCACCTTCAAATAAATTTTTAAATTATCATCCATTTAAATAAATTTATTGTAACCCATCTCTTCTTATTTATAAACTACACCTTGATCTGAATTCCATTCCAAAAAAAAAATTTTGAATATTTTATTTTTTAAAAAATATTCAAACTACGACGATATGTAAATTAATAAAATAAGTTATTTAAATTGTGGACTATCAATTATAGGACAGGTTCCTCTGAATAGACTAAAATACCGCCAAATTCTTTAATTTTAAAGAACATAACTTTTACTAATTAGGTAATTTAATTTACATCCATAATAATAGGGTATCTAATCCTAGTTTAATATTGAATTTTTTAACTTCATTAATATTTTAAAAACTTTGTTAAATTTAAAATTTCACCTAATAAATTTAAATTTAAGTTTAAATTTAAAAATTAATTATTACCAAACAATTTATATTGTATTTTCTGTTTAACCGCTACTGCTGGCACAAAATTTGTTAATACTAAATTTTATTACTAAATCTAATTTTCATTAATTTTTAATTTTTTATACTGCAATTTTCAAATTTTTTAAATTAATAAATTACACTAAAATTTACATTTTAAAAATAATAATTTATATAAATATAAAGCTAGAGAAAACTTTAAAAATTTTGACTTTCATTTAAGACATAGTATAAATTAAATAAATTATTTTTTTTGAATATTTTCATTTTAATTATTCTTATAATGTTTTTCTATGAATTTATTATAGTTAACTATTTTTAGTACGTAGGGTCCCTATTTAAATGAGAAAGATCGGTAAATCCCGATATAAATTAACCCTGCACTTAATTCTTCCTCTATAAAATCTAAAAAATTAGATTTTACCCTACTGACCTGACAAATATGGATTTTACCCTGAATATTTTTTTTTTTTACGCTAATTTTACAAAAATCAAAATAAGCTGAAATTTCCCGACTAAATCATAAAAAAATTTTTTTTTTTTTAAAATTTTTTTTTTTTCAAAATCATTTTTGTAAAATTTTGGCCCATTTGAAAACCCCGACAAAATTTTTCCGCCACAAAAAAATTTTTGCCAAAATGTTTTTTTTTTG
Source organism: Aspidapion aeneum (assembly GCA_963576565.1). Lineage (NCBI taxonomy): Eukaryota > Metazoa > Arthropoda > Insecta > Coleoptera > Brentidae > Aspidapion > Aspidapion aeneum. Next base: position 52,534,071 of record OY755038.1, read on the forward strand.
CGCAAATTTTGGCCGCCTAGGCAATAAATTTGAAATCCCCGAGATATCGCCGTTTCAAAATCGTGCAAAATTTTGCAAAATTTTGCAAAATTTTACACAAAAATTTTGGGGCCCATTTTAAAAGTGAAATGAATCGCCCACATTCATTTTTGGCGGCCAAAATGAAGCCCCCTTTTTTTTCACTTTTTTTCTCGAAGATTTTCCAATTTATTTTTTATCCAAAATACCCCACATAAAAAAAAATGTCGGGGATTTCCTAAATTATTTTTTTTTTTTCATTTTTTGTAAATTTTGATTTTTTTTCAAAAAAATTTCGACTTACAGGAGACATAATATTTTATATCTAGGGAATTCTATTCAAATCGATTGTGGGCATTTCTGATTTTAATTTAAAAAAAATCAAAAATTCCGCCATCTCTTCACTTTCTATGCCCATTTATTATTGTAGCATTAGTAATAATTCATTTATTATTCCTCCATCAAACTGGCTCAAATAACCCTATAGGCACAGAAAGAAACTTAGATAAAATTCCATTTCATCCTTATTTTACTTTTAAAGATTTAGTAGGATTCCTTATTTTATTATTTCTTTTAACATTTTTAACTCTTTCAAACCCTTATTTATTAGGAGACCCAGATAATTTTACTCCAGCTAATCCTCTAATTACACCAATTCACATTCAACCTGAATGATATTTTCTTTTTGCTTATGCAATTTTACGATCAATCCCTAATAAATTAGGGGGTGTGCTAGCATTAATTTTTTCTATTGCAATTCTATACACTTTACCATTTTTTAATAAAAAAAAAATATTAAGAACCCAATTTTATCCAATTAATAAAATTTTATTTTGAACTTTATTATCAATATTATTATTATTAACATGAATTGGAGCACGCCCAGTTGAAGATCCTTTTATCTTTATTGGTCAAATTTTAACAATTACTTATTTTTTATTCTATATTTTTAACCCTTTATGTACAAAAAAATGAGATAAATTAATTTTTTATAATAATTAAATTAATATTAAATTTAAAGTTAATGAACTTGTATAAGTATATATTTTGAAAATATAAAAAAGAAATATTTAATTTTCTATTAACTTATATTTATATTGGTACTAAATTTAGTTAACTATAAGTAAAAAATAAATAAAAACAATCTTAAATTAAAAAAATAAAATAATAAATTTAATGAAACAGGTAAAAACCTTTTTCAAGCTAAATATATTAACTTATCATATCGAAATCGCGGTAAAGTTCCACGAATCCAAATTCAACAAAATCTCAAAAATACTAATTTTATAAAAAAGAAAATAGAATAAAAATTTCCACCCAAAAATATTAAAGAACAAATTATTCTTATAAATAAAATTCTTGCATATTCAGATAAATACAATAATGCAAAACTTCCTCTTCTATACTCAACATTAAATCCAGAAACCAACTCTGACTCCCCCTCTGCAAAATCAAAAGGAGTGCGGTTAGTTTCTGCTAATCCTGAAATTAATCATATCAAACTTAAAGGAAATATTAAAAACACAAATCAAATATATTCTTGGTATTTTATAAAAAATGATAAATCAAACCTACCGATACAAAATAAAAATGATACTATAATTAAAACAAGACTAACTTCATAAGAAATTGATTGAGCAATAGATCGCAATCTACCTAATATTGCATAATTTGAATTTGAGGATCAACCAGCTAATATAATTCTATATACCCCTAAACTTGATACACTTAAAAAAAACAATACAGATAAATTTCAACTAAAATTTATAGAATAAAATGGCACACAAATTCATAATAAAATTACTACAAATAAATTTATTATAGGTGAAAAATAATATAAATTAAAATTAGATATATGAGGATTTATTTGTTCCTTTACAAATAATTTTACTACATCAGCAAAAGGTTGAACAATACCTATAAATCCTACTTTATTGGGACCCTTACGAATCTGAATATACCCTAAAACTTTTCGTTCTATTAAAGTTAAAAATGCTACACTAATTATTACTCTTAAAGATAAAATTAATATTGAAACTATTATTATTATTAAATCTTTTATTATCAAGTATTATTTGTAAAAATTTACATTTATAGATTCTAAATCTATTGCACTATTCTGCCAAAATAACTAATGTTTATCATATTCAAATTATATAATAATATATATTCGGTCCTTTCGTACTAAAATATATTAACTAATTTGAGATAGAAACCAACCTGGCTCACACCGGTTTAAACTCAGATCATGTAAAATTTTAAAAGTCGAACAGACTCAATAATTTAGCTTCTACACCAAATATTAATTTTAATCCAACATCGAGGTCGCAATCTTTCTTTTTAATTTGAACTCTAAAAAAAAATTACGCTGTTATCCCTAAGGTAATTTAATCTTTTAATCTTTTAAAGGATCAATTATTCATTAATTTATGTAGTATTAAAAAAAAAGTTTATTTAATTTCTCAATCACCCCAATTAAATAATTTTTTAATTAAAAAAAAATAAATCCTAAACTATTCAAATTTAAAATTATTAAACTCTATAGGGTCTTCTCGTCTTCAAAAAATATTTAAGCTTTTTAACTTAAAAATAAAATTATAAAAAATTTAAATAGAGACAGTTATTTTCTCATTCAACCTTTCATTCCAGCTTTCAATTAAAAAACTAATGATTATGCTACCTTTGCACAGTTAATATACTGCGGCCATTTAAATTATCATTGGGCAGGTTAAACCTTAAATTATTTTCAAAAGGCCATGTTTTTAATAAACAGGTGAAAAATCTATTTGCCGAATTCCTTTACTTAACCTTAAAATTATATTAAATTTACTAAATTATTTTATACTAATTTTATCATTATTACTTTATTTTTTAAATTTTAATAAATATTTTAATAAAAAATATAAAATAAATAAAAATTTTATTTTTTTTTAAAAAAATTATAACATATTTTTAAAAATAGAAAATTTTAATCTTATTTATTTAAAAAATAATATTTATTTATATAAATTTATTTTAAAGCTCATCCCTTAAAATATTTAATAATAATAATAATTAATTAAAAATTTAATCAATTATTTCTATTAAAAAAATTAAATTTTTTTCTTAAAAAATTAGATATATTTAAAAACGAATAACATTTCATTACTATAAAAATATTTTTAATATTTATAAAACAATAAAAAATATAAATTTATAACTCTTTTAAATTCGAAAAAAATAAATTTTTAATTATTATTTAATAAACCCTGATACCCAAGGTACTAAAAATAAATTATTTTTTTAAAAATATTTATTAATTCTTTCACAATACTAATTTACTATAATTAATCAAATTTTTTCATTTTTATAATAAAACTTAAAATTATTTTATTAAAATAAATAATAAATTATTAAAATTAATAATAATCTTTATTCAAATTATATTGATTCTCACAATAAACTTTTTAATGTAAATAAAATGCTTTCTTACAAGCTCTAATTTGTCATTCTAGGTACACTTTCCAGTACACCTACTATGTTACGACTTGTTTCACTTTATAATGAAAATGACGGGCGATATGTACATATTTTAGAGCTAAAATCATTTTAATTATTTAATTTAAATTACTTTCAAATCCACCTTCAAATAAATTTTTAAATTATCATCCATTTAAATAAATTTATTGTAACCCATCTCTTCTTATTTATAAACTACACCTTGATCTGAATTCCATTCCAAAAAAAAAATTTTGAATATTTTATTTTTTAAAAAATATTCAAACTACGACGATATGTAAATTAATAAAATAAGTTATTTAAATTGTGGACTATCAATTATAGGACAGGTTCCTCTGAATAGACTAAAATACCGCCAAATTCTTTAATTTTAAAGAACATAACTTTTACTAATTAGGTAATTTAATTTACATCCATAATAATAGGGTATCTAATCCTAGTTTAATATTGAATTTTTTAACTTCATTAATATTTTAAAAACTTTGTTAAATTTAAAATTTCACCTAATAAATTTAAATTTAAGTTTAAATTTAAAAATTAATTATTACCAAACAATTTATATTGTATTTTCTGTTTAACCGCTACTGCTGGCACAAAATTTGTTAATACTAAATTTTATTACTAAATCTAATTTTCATTAATTTTTAATTTTTTATACTGCAATTTTCAAATTTTTTAAATTAATAAATTACACTAAAATTTACATTTTAAAAATAATAATTTATATAAATATAAAGCTAGAGAAAACTTTAAAAATTTTGACTTTCATTTAAGACATAGTATAAATTAAATAAATTATTTTTTTTGAATATTTTCATTTTAATTATTCTTATAAGGTTTTTCTATGAATTTATTATAGTTAACTATTTTTAGTACGTAGGGTCCCTATTTAAATGAGAAAGATCGGTAAATCCCGATATAAATTAACCCTGCACTTAATTCTTCCTCTATAAAATCTAAAAAATTAGATTTTACCCTACTGACCTGACAAATATGGATTTTACCCTGAATATTTTTTTTTTTTACGCTAATTTTACAAAAATCAAAATAAGCTGAAATTTCCCGACTAAATCATAAAAAAATTTTTTTTTTTTTAAAAAATTTTTTTTTTTTCAAAATCATTTTTGTAAAATTTTGGCCCATTTGAAAACCCCGACAAAATTTTTCCGCCACAAAAAAATTTTTGCCAAAATGTTTTTTTTTTGCGCAAATTTTGGCCGCCTAGGCAATAAATTTGAAATCCCCGAGATATCGCCGTTTCAAAATCGTGCAAAATTTTGCAAAATTTTGCAAAATTTTACACAAAAATTTTGGGGCCCATTTTAAAAGTGAAATGAATCGCCCACATTCATTTTTGGCGGCCAAAATGAAGCCCCCTTTTTTTTCACTTTTTTTCTCGAAGATTTTCCAATTTATTTTTTATCCAAAATACCCCACATAAAAAAAAATGTCGGGGATTTCCTAAATTATTTTTTTTTTTTCATTTTTTGTAAATTTTGATTTTTTTTCAAAAAAATTTCGACTTACAGGAGACATAATATTTTATATCTAGGGAATTCTATTCAAATCGATTGTGGGCATTTCTGATTTTAATTTAAAAAAAATCAAAAATTCCGCCATTATTAAGTATTTTTCTATAACAATTTAGAAAGCTAATAATTTAGTCTATAAATTATTATTTTTAAAAATAATATCTTATTTAATTCCTAGTATAAAAAGGTAAATTTTTTTTTTTTTCAATACACCTTGATGCTATATAAAAGGTTTAATTAATAATATAAATTAAATTCATTAATAAAATTAATTAATTATTTATCTATCTTAAGCAATTAATTATAACTTATATAGACGGTATCGATTATTGATTTATTCTATTCAATATGACCTATTCAAGAACTTAATCTATCAATGGCACTATAATGTTAGGTATATATATATTATAGTAAAATCTCCAATTAAACATAAAAATCATATGGTTTTTACATTATTTTTTTTTTTTCTCCAATAAGTTCTAAATCATCTTATAATTTATCAGTCAATTAATTAAATTCGTAATAGTGAATAGACCTTTTTTTTTCAATAATTTATCATTCTTTATATATTAATAAATACCTAAAATTTTGAACAAATTAAAATTTTATATTTATGCCAAAAATTTTCCATTTTCAAAATTCTATATGCCCCCCCAATTTTCTAAAATCCGTGAAAAAGTGAAAATTGAAACAAATATCCCGAGAAAGTTTTTTTTTTAAAATCTTAATCTTCCTTTCTAATCTTTTTTTTTTCATTTTAAAAAAAAATGGGGATTCCCCACATTTTAAACCAATATGTTTGACACAAACAATAAAAATAGAAAAAATAAATGTAGTGCCTGAAAAAAAGGCTTATTTTGATAGAATAATTCATGTGTCTCCACCACCTACATTAGGGATTTTTCTAATTTATTGAAATAAAAATTTTTCCCCCTTTAAAAAATCAATTTGTCGAAAATTTTAATTCTTTTAAAAATTGATTTTTTGCGACAAATTTTAAAAATTAATCTCATTTCATTTTTTTTATTTGAATTACCCTAAATTTATTTTTTTTCTTGGAAATATCGAATTTATTTTTTTTTTACTAACTTTACCTCAAAAAATTGAAAATTCGTAAGTTTATTTAAATTATTGCCGATAAATCAAATTCAACAAATCAATTCCTAGCAATCCCTGACAATTGCTTTGAATTTATGTTGGATGTGGCTGGAATTTCCTGGAATTTGTGAAAATTTTTCAGTTTTGTAAGGCTAAACCATCAATAAATCAAATTCAACAAATCAATTCTTAGCAATCCCTGACAATTGCTTTGAATTTATGTTGGATGTAGCTGGAATTTCCTGGAATTTGTGAAAATTTTTCAGTTTTGTAAAGCTTAAACCATCGATAAATCAAATTCAACAAATCAATTCTTAGCAATCCCTGACAATTGCTTTGAATTTATGTTGGATGTAGCTGGAATTTCCTGGAATTTGTGAAAATTTTTCAGTTTTGTAAGGCTAAACCATCGAAATCAAATTCAACAAATCAATTCCTAGCAACCTGCCAAACTGCTTTGAATTTATGTTGGATGTAGCTGGAATTTCCTGGAATTTGTGAAAATTTTTCAGTTTTGTAAGGCTAAACCATCGATTAATCAAATTCAACAAATCAATTCTTAGCAACCTGCCAAACTGCTTTGAATTTATGTTGGATGTAGCTGGAATTTCCTGGAATTTGTGAAAATTTTTCAGTTTTGTAAAGCTTAAACCATCGATAAATCAAATTCAACAAATCAATTCTTAGCAATCCCTGACAATTGCTTTGAATTTATGTTGGATATAGCTAGAATTTCCTGGAATTTGTGAAAATTTTTCAGTTTTGTAAGGCTAAACCATCAATAAATCAAATTCAACAAATCAATTCTTAGCAACCTGCCAAACTGCTTTGAATTTATGTTGGATGTAGCTGGAATTTCCTGGAATTTGTGAAAATTCTCGTTTTGTAAAGCTTAAACCATCGCCGATAAATCAAATTCAACAAATCAATTCTTAGCAATCCCTGACAATTGCTTTGAATTTATGTTGGATGTAGCTGGAATTTCCTGAAATTTGTGAAAATTTTTCAGTTTTGTAAAGCTTAAACCATCGATAAATCAAATTCAACAAATCAATTCTTAGCAATCCCTGACAATTGCTTTGAATTTATGTTGGATGTAGCTAGAATTTCCTGGAATTTGTGAAAATTTTTCAGTTTTGTAAAGCTTAAACCACCGCCGATAAATCAAATTCAACAAATCAATTCTTAGCAACCTGCCAAATTGCTTTGAATTTATGTTGGATGTAGCTGGAATTTCCTGGAATTTGTGAAAATTTTTCAGTTTTGTAAGGCTAAACCATCGATAAATCAAATTCAACAAATCAATTTTTAGCAACCTCTGGCAATTGCTTTGAATTTATGTTGGATGTAGCTGGAATTTCCTGAAATTTGTGAAAATTTTTCAGTTTTGTAAGGCTAAACCATCGAAATCAAATTCAACAAATCAATTCCTAGCAACCTGCCAAATTGCTTTGAATTTATGTTGGATGTAGCTGGAATTTCCAGGAATTTGTGAAAATTTTTCAGTTTTGTAAGGCTAAACCATCGATAAATCAAATTCAACAAATCAATTCTTAGCAACCTGCCAAACTGCTTTGAATTTATGTTGGATGTAGCTGGAATTTCCTGGAATTTGTGAAAATTTTTCAGTTTTGTAAAGCTTAAACCATCGATAAATCAAATTCAACAAATCAATTCCTAGCAATCCCTGACAATTGCTTTGAATTTATGTTGGATGTAGCTGGAATTTCCTGGAATTTATGAAAATTTTTCAGTTTTGTAAAGCTTAAACCACCACCGATAAATCAAATTCAACAAATCAATTCCTAGCAATCCCTGGCAATTGCTTTGAATTTATGTTGGATGTAGCTAGAATTTCCTGGAATTTGTGAAAATTCTCCAGTTTTGTAAAGCTTAAACCATCGATAAATCAAATTCAACAAATCAATTCTTAGCAATCCCTGACAATTGCTTTGAATTTATGTTGGATGTAGCTAGAATTTCCTGGAATTTGTGAAAATTTTTCAGTTTTGTAAGGCTAAACCATCGATAAATCAAATTCAACAAATCAATTCCTAGCAATCCCTGGCAATTGCTTTGAATTTATGTTAGATGTAGCTGGAATTTCCTGGAATTTATGAAAATTTTTCAGTTTTGTAAGGCTAAACCATCGATAAATCAAATTCAACAAATCAATTCTTAGCAACCTGCCAAATTGCTTTGAATTTATGTTGGATGTAGCTGGAATTTCCTGGAATTTGTGAAAATTTTTCAGTTTTGTAAAGCTTAAACCACCACCGCCGATAAATCAAATTCAACAAATCAATTCCTAGCAATCCCTGGCAACTGCTTTGAATTTATGTTGGATGTAGCTGGAATTTCCTGGAATTTGTGAAAATTCTCCAGTTTTGTAAAGCTTAAACCATCGATAAATCAAATTCAACAAATCAATTTTTAGCAACCTCTGGCAATTGCTTTGAATTTATGTTGGATGTAGCTAGAATTTCCTGGAATTTGTGAAAATTTTTCAGTTTAGTAAAACTAAACCACCGCCGATAAATCAAATTCAACAAATCAATTTTTAGCAATCCCTGGCAACTGCTTTGAATTTATGTTGGATGTAGCTGGAATTTCCTGGAATTTGTAAAAATTTTTCAGTTTTGTAAAGCTTAAACCACCACCGATAAATCAAATTCAACAAATCAATTCCTAGCAATCCCTGGCAATTGCTTTGAATTTATGTTGGATATAGCTAGAATTTCCTGGAATTTGTGAAAATTTTTCAGTTTTGTAAGGCTAAACCATCAATAAATCAAATTCAACAAATCAATTCTTAGCAACCTGCCAAACTGCTTTGAATTTATGTTGGATGTAGCTGGAATTTCCTGGAATTTGTGAAAATTCTCCAGTTTTGTAAAGCTTAAACCATCGCCGATAAATCAAATTCAACAAATCAATTCCTAGCAATCCCTGGCAACTGCTTTGAATTTATGTTGGATGTAGCTGGAATTTCCTGGAATTTGTGAAAATTTTTCAGTTTTGTAAAGCTTAAACCATCGATAAATCAAATTCAACAAATCAATTCTTAGCAATCCCTGACAATTGCTTTGAATTTATGTTGGATGTAGCTAGAATTTCCTGGAATTTGTGAAAATTTTTCAGTTTAGTAAAACTAAACCACCGCCGATAAATCAAATTCAACAAATCAATTTTTAGCAATCCCTGGCAACTGCTTTGAATTTATGTTGGATGTAGCTGGAATTTCCTGAAATTTGTAAAAATTTTTCAGTTTTGTAAAGCTTAAACCACCACCGATAAATCAAATTCAATAAATCAATTCTTAGCAATCCCTGGCAATTGCTTTGAATTTATGTTGGATGTAGCTGGAATTTCCTGGAATTTATGAAAATTTTTCAGTTTTGTAAGGCTAAACCATCGATAAATCAAATTCAACAAATCAATTCTTAGCAACCTGCCAAATTGCTTTGAATTTATGTTGGATGTAGCTGGAATTTCCTGGAATTTGTGAAAATTTTTCAGTTTTGTAAAGCTTAAACCATCAATAAATCAAATTCAACAAATCAATTCTTAGCAACCTGCCAAACTGCTTTGAATTTATGTTGGATGTAGCTAGAATTTCCTGGAATTTGTGAAAATTCTCCAGTTTTGTAAAGCTTAAACCACCACCGATAAATCAAATTCAACAAATCAATTCCTAGCAATCCCTGGCAATTACTTTGAATTTATGTTGGATGTAGCTGGAATTTCCTGAAATTTGTAAAAATTTTTCAGTTTTGTAAGGCTAAACCATCGATAAATCAAATTCAACAAATCAATTCTTAGCAATCCCTGGCAATTGCTTTGAATTTATGTTGGATGTAGCTGGAATTTCCTGGAATTTGTGAAAATTTTTCAGTTTTGTAAAGCTTAAACCATCAATAAATCAAATTCAACAAATCAATTCTTAGCAATCCCTGACAATTGCTTTGAATTTATGTTGGATGTAGCTGGAATTTCCTGGAATTTGTGAAAATTTTTCAGTTTTGTAAAGCTTAAACCACCGCCGATAAATCAAATTCAACAAATCAATTCCTAGCAATCCCTGGCAATTGCTTTGAATTTATGTTGGATGTAGCTGGAATTTCCTGGAATTTGTGAAAATTCTCGTTTTGTAAAGCTAAACCATCGATAAATCAAATTCAACAAATCAATTTTTAGCAACCTCTGGCAATTGCTTTGTGGAATTTGTAAAAATTTTTCAGTTTAGTAAAACTAAACCATCGATAAATCAAATTCAACAAATCAATTCTTAGCAATCCCTGACAATTATTTTGAATTTATGTTGGATGTAGCTAGAATTTCCTGGAATTTGTGAAAATTTTTCAGTTTTGTAAAACTTAACCATCGATAAATCAAATTCAACAAATCAATTCCTAGCAACCTGAAACTGCTTTGAATTTATGTTGGATGTAGCTAGAATTTCCTGGAATTTGTGAAAATTCTCCAGTTTTGTAAAACTTAACCATCGATAAATCAAATTCAACAAATCAATTCTTAGCAACCTGCCAAACTGCTTTGAATTTATGTTGGATGTAGCTGGAATTTCCTGGAATTTGAAAATTTAATTTCAATAAATAATTCATGTGTCTCCACCACCTCCTTTTTATACTAGGAATTAAAACTTTTATTAAATATATAATTTTATTCCATAAACAATTATTTTATTTTTCTACTTTATTAAAGCTTTCTCTAATAGTTAACTATTTTTAGTATAATACTTTATGAGTCTTTTAGGTAAATAATAAGGTTAGTTAATTAAATTTAGTACCAATATATATTAAACTTACACTTAATAGATAGACTATTACTTAAAACATCAAAAGTTTTTATACAATTTATATTAAAGTGCAAAAAGATAGGCTAAATAAGCCAATGGGTTCATACCCCATTTATGTAAATTTTAATTTTACTCTTTTTAATTTTAAAATTTTATAAAATTTTATTTTTTAATAGTTTAATTTTTGGAACTTTACTCTCAATCTCTTCATATTCATGATTTAGTATATGAATAGGGTTAGAAATTAATTTATTATCATTTATTCCTTTAATAACTAATTCTAAAAATATTTATCCTGCTGAAGCTTCATTAAAATATTTTCTTACCCAAACTTTAGCTTCTAATATCTTATTATTTTCTATTGTTATATTATTGACTCTTAACACTCAATTTAAATCTCAAAGAAGAGAAAATTATGAAGTAATTTTAAATTCTGCTTTATTAATAAAGTTAGGGGCTGCTCCTTTTCATTTTTGATTCCCAGAAATTATCTCTGGGTTAAACTGATATATATCATTAATTTTATTAACTTGGCAAAAAATTGCCCCTATAATTTTAATCATATATAGAATTAAAATTATAAATTTTTTATCTACAATTATTATTATTTCTTCTATAATTAGATCAATTCAAAATTTTAATCAAACTAACTTACGAAAAATTTTAGCTTATTCTTCAATTAACCACATAAGATGACTTTTAATGGCTATATTTAATTCATTAACAATTTGAATAATTTATTTTTTATTTTACATTGTTGTTACAGTTAATATTATTATAATATTTCAATTTTTAAATATCTATAAAATCAATCAACTTTATATTTGTATAAACCAATTTAAATTATTTAAATTTTTATTTATTTTAAATTTTATTTCCCTTAGAGGGTTGCCACCATTCTTTGGATTTTTACCTAAATGATTAACTTTAAATAATTCAATATTAGGTAATTTTTATATATTAAGTATTATTATAGTTATTTTAGTATTACTAAATATATTTATCTATATACGAATTACATTTTCAACTTTAACTATTTATTCAAATGAATCAATTATTTTTAGAAAAAAAAAATTTAGTTTTATTTTATTATTCTTTAATTTTATTTCATTAATAATAATAATACTAATTACAATAATTATCTTATTTTAAAGATTTTTAAAGATTTAAGTTATTTAAAACTATTAACCTTCAAAGTTAAATATAGAAATTTTTCTAATCTTTAAATTAAGAAATTAAAAATTTACCTTTAAATTTGCAATTTAATGTCCAATTTAGACTACTTAATTTTGATAAAAGAATATTTTATTCATAAATAAATTTACAATTTATTGCCTACAATTCAGCCATTTTACCGAATAAATGAGTTTACTCTACTAATCATAAAGATATTGGAACACTATATTTTATTTTTGGAATTTGATCAGGATTAATCGGAACATCCTTAAGAATATTAATCCGAATTGAATTGGGGAATCCAGGATCATTAATTGGTAATGATCAAATTTATAATGTAATCATTACAGCCCATGCCTTTATTATAATTTTTTTTATAGTTATACCTATTATAATTGGAGGATTCGGAAATTGATTAGTTCCTTTAATACTAGGGGCTCCTGATATAGCTTTCCCCCGTTTAAATAATATAAGATTTTGATTATTACCCCCATCTCTTACTTTATTACTGATAAGAAGAATTGTAGAAAAAGGAGCAGGGACGGGATGAACCGTCTACCCTCCTTTAGCCGCTAATATTGCTCATAGAGGAGCCTCAGTAGATTTAGCAATCTTTAGTTTACATTTAGCTGGTATCTCTTCAATCTTGGGGGCAGTAAATTTTATTTCTACTATAATAAATATACAACCAACTGGTCTTTCTTTAGATCAACTATCTTTATTTACTTGAGCAGTAAAAATTACTGCAATTTTATTACTTTTATCATTACCCGTATTAGCAGGGGCTATTACTATACTATTAACTGATCGTAACACTAATACATCTTTTTTTGATCCTGCCGGAGGTGGGGACCCAATTTTATACCAACATTTATTTTGATTTTTTGGGCACCCTGAAGTTTATATTTTAATTCTCCCAGGATTTGGACTAATTTCCCATATCATTAGACAAGAAAGAAAGAAAAAAGAAGCATTTGGCACACTAGGAATAATTTATGCTATATTAGCTATTGGAATCCTAGGATTTGTAGTTTGAGCCCACCATATATTTACTGTAGGAATAGATGTTGATACACGAGCTTATTTTACTTCTGCTACTATAATTATTGCAATTCCAACTGGAATTAAAATTTTTAGATGATTAGCCACCTATCATGGAACCCAAATTTTATCCAATCCTTCATCATTTTGAGCCTTAGGATTTATTTTTTTATTTACTATAGGAGGATTAACAGGTGTAATTTTAGCAAATTCATCTATTGATATTATTTTACATGACACTTATTATGTAGTTGCTCATTTTCATTATGTTTTATCAATAGGGGCAGTATTTGCAATTATGGCCGGAATTATTCAATGATTCCCTTTATTTACGGGGTTAACATTTAATAATAAATTCCTAAAAATTCATTTTACTGTGATATTTATCGGGGTAAACTTTACATTTTTCCCCCAACATTTTTTAGGATTAAGAGGTATACCTCGACGGTACTCTGACTATCCTGATGCGTATTTAATATGAAATATTATTTCATCTATTGGGAGATTAATTTCTTTAATAGGAATTCTTTATTTTCTATTTATTATTTGAGAGGCCTTTGCTGTAAAACGTTTTAATTTATCCTCATTAAGAATAACTTCTTCAATTGAGTGACTTCAAAAATTTCCGCCAGCTGAACATTCTTTTAATGAAATCCCTATTTTAATTAAATTCTAATATGGCAGAATAGTGCCTTGGATTTAAATCCCAAATATAAAGTTTACACTTTTTTTAGAAATCGCAACCTGAAAAAGAATTCTTCTCCAAGATAGTGCTTCTCCATTCATAGAACAATTAATTTTTTTTCATGACCATACATTAATAATTTTAACTATTATTACTATTTTAGTAGGTCAAATACTAATTGGAATGTTATTTAATAAATTTACTCATCGATTTTTATTAGACGGGCAAATAATTGAAATAATTTGAACAATCCTTCCTGCAGTAACCTTAATTTTTATCGCCCTGCCTTCTCTTCGATTACTTTATATTTTAGATGAAATTTATAACCCAACATTAACTGTAAAAATTATTGGACATCAATGATATTGATCTTATGAATATTCAGATTTTAAAAATTTTGAATTTGATTCTTATATAACACCTTATAACGAATTAAAGTTATTTAATTTTCGACTTTTAGATGTTGATGCTCGAATAGTAATTCCCTATAAAACACAAATTCGTTTATTAATTACTTCTACTGATGTTATTCATTCATGAACAATTCCAGCTCTTGGAATTAAAATCGATGGAACCCCAGGCCGATTAAACCAAGTTAATTTTATAACTAATTATAGAAGATTATTTTTTGGCCAATGTTCTGAAATTTGCGGAGCAAATCACAGTTTTATACCAATTGTAGTAGAAAGAATTGCCCCTTCATTTTTTATAAGATGAATAATTAAACAAAGTTAACATTAGATGGCTGAAGCAAGCACTGGTCTCTTAAACCAAAAAATAGTAAATTAGCACTTACTTCTAATGAAAATTTTTATTAAAAATTTAGTTAAAAAAAAATAACATTAGCTTGTCAAGCTGAAATTATTAAACAAATAATAATTTTTAATTCCACAAATAATACCAATAAATTGACTATTACTATTTAATATTTTTTTATTAACATTTATTTTATTTAATATTTTAAATTATTTTAATTTTTTATACCCCCCAAAATTTTTTTTTATTAACAAAAAATTAATCAATTTTAATTGAAAATGATAATAAATTTATTTTCATCTTTTGATCCATCAACTAATTTAAATTCATCAATAAATTGATTAAGAACTTTTTTAAGTTTTATTATTATTCCACCTATGTTATGATTAATTCCTTCACGTATATCATTTATTTGAATAAAAATTTCCTTAACTCTCCATAATGAATTTAAGATTTTAATCAAAAATTTTTTAGGTAGAACATTAATTTTTATTTCATTATTTTATTTAATTATATTAAATAATTTTCTTGGGCTATTTCCCTATATTTTTACAAGAACTAGCCATTTAATTATAAACTTAACATTAAGATTACCTTTATGAATATCATTTATAATTTATGGTTGACTAAATCATACTTCTCATATATTAGCTCATTTAGTGCCCCAAGGAGCCCCATCAATTTTAATTCCATTTTTAATTATTATTGAATTAATTAGAAATATAATTCGACCAGGAACTTTAGCTATTCGATTAACAGCTAATATAATTGCAGGGCATCTTTTAATTACTTTACTAGGAAACTCTGGTCCTATAATTTCTCCCTTACTTATTAATTTTTTAATTATTGTACAAATTCTTTTATTAACATTAGAATCTGCAGTTACACTTATTCAAGCATATGTATTTTCTATTTTAGCTACACTATACTCTAGAGAAGTAAATTAATGTCAATACATAAAAACCACCCCTTTCATCTTGTTGACCCCAGACCATGGCCCTTACTAGGATCATTAGGAGCAATAACAACTATAATAGGTTTAATTAAATGATTTCACTTATATCAATTAAATTTATTTTTTTTAGGTATATTTATTAACTTTTTAGTTATATATCAATGATGACGTGACATTGTTCGAGAAGGTACATTTCAAGGCTTACATACTCATAAAGTAACCTTAGGATTACGATGAGGGATAGTTTTATTTATTACCTCTGAAGTCCTATTTTTCTTTTCTTTTTTTTGAAGATTTTTTCATAATAGGCTTTCTCCTAGAATTGAATTAGGGATAATTTGACCCCCTAAAGGAATTATTACATTTAACCCACTTGAAATTCCTTTATTAAATACCCTAATTTTATTAACTTCAGGATTGACAGTAACATGAGCCCACCACGGTATAATAGAAAATAACTATAACCAAGCTTTCCAAGGTCTTTTATTAACAATTTTATTAGGAATTTATTTTACTATTATTCAAGGATTTGAATATATGGAAGCACCATTTACTATCGCAGATTCAACTTATGGTTCATCTTTTTTTATAGCTACAGGATTCCACGGTTTACATGTAATTATTGGTTCAACATTTTTAATTGTTTGTTTAATTCGTTTATATAAAAATCATTTTTCATCAATTCATCATTTTGGGTTTGAAGCTGCAGCATGATACTGACATTTTGTCGATGTTGTTTGATTATTTCTTTATATTTCTATTTACTGATGAGGTAGATAATTAATTATTAAATTTATATAGTATAAAAATTATATTTGATTTCCAATCAAAAAATCTAGCTAATCCTAGTATAAATAATTCAAATTATTTTTTATTGTAGAATTATAATCTTATCAATTATTATTTTATTAATTTTATTAATTAATTTTCTTTCAAAAAAAACTTTTATAGATCGAGAAAAAAGTAGCCCTTTTGAATGTGGGTTTGACCCAAAAAATTCTGCTCGTTTACCTTTTTCTTTACACTTCTTTTTAATTGCAGTTATTTTTTTAATTTTCGATGTTGAATTAACATTAATTCTTCCTATAATCTTAACAATAAAAATTTCAAATTTAATTTATTATTTTAGAATTTTTACTTTATTTATTATTATTTTAATTATTGGAATTTATCATGAATGAAATCAAGGCGCATTAAATTGAACAATTTAATTTAGGATAATAGTTAATTAATAACATTTAATTTAATTACACCTCCTTACAAACAGGGCCTCTATTTAGTTCCATGCATTAGCGCGAAGGTCTAAACAAACATGCGCTCCGTTTTCAACATTATAAAGTCATTAAAGGCCATCCGCAGATCGAGTGAATATTGAATAATATTGCTGCCTATTATGTTACTAATATTGACTAAAAACGTACATTAAGTTTCTTCTTCTTTGACTTCTATCTGCTTTTACAGGTTTTAAGATATAGATGTTGAACCGCAATTTAACTTTTTAAACCTAAATTTCTCACTTTTGCAAAATTATGTACTTATCCTCTTCTTGCACTAGAGTCTTCAATTAGATACAGGGTGTAGCAATTAGCCCTAATGATAAAAAAGACAATTCAAATTGATTGGTAAGTTCTTAAACCATTTTAAAACACCTTAAGTATCGTGTTTCTTTTTCTATTAAATATTTAAATAATAAAAACTCAAAATGATATGGTAATCCACTTTCTTCTAATTTATTTCTTATGGATTTATTTTTTCTTTAAATACGAAAATAAATCAACTTTTAAATTAAACAATTTGAGTTGTTTTTCACTAATTTAATTATTATAACATGTTTCGAGAGCATACGCTCTCATCTTCAGGTTTTACACTTGATGGAGTTAATCCATCACCTTTCCTATAGCTTGTAGGCTCAAAATTAAAACAAATTACAGCAGCATGTGCAATGAATGGAAAGAAATAGGCATTAAAGTAAGATATGCTGATGATAATGCCTTAATACCAGATAAGAAAGAAGAACTGATAAAAATGCTGGAGGAATTGGATACAACAGCTAAAAATATAGGCTTGAGTATGAACTGCACTAAAACTAAAGTCATAACAAACACAGATGAGGATATCACCATCAGAATAAACCAAGAGAAAATAGAACAAGTAGAGGGATATATATACCTGGGACAAATTATTAAACTAAAAAATGAAAACCAAACGGCTGAAATCAAGAGACGAGTAAGATTGACCTGGGCAGCATTCATTAAATTAGGCTACATATTAAAAATCAAAAAAATATCCTGAGTACCTCAAAATGAAAGTGTTTAACCAATGTATCCTTTCAGTACTTACCTATAGATCCCAGACCTGGACACTTACAAAATAAAACATGGATAAGGTAACAAAAGCCCAAAGATCGATGGAAAGACAAATGTTACATGTAAAGCTAACAGATAGAAAAAGGAATGAATGAATAAGAAATTAAACAAAAGTAAAGGATGTAAGAGGAGAATTAGCAAAATTAAAATGGAAATTTGCCGGCCATAATATCAGACAGAAAGACGATCGATGAAAGAAGTAGGGGAAGACCCCAAATGAGATGAGTGGACGATTTGAAGAGGCATGCAAGACCTAGATGAATGAACACGGCGACAAACAGAGAAAAAGGGAAAATATTGGGGCAGGCCTATGTCCAAAGATAGATAGAAGTCGGGCTTTGCGAATTTACCTAAAATACATTTTTTCTTTAGCGGTGTTATTAACAGACAAAAATTATATCATATTCCTTTAAAAAATTTGCATAATTTAGACCCCTCACATGTACCTCTATGTCACTTTTCCAGAGAAAGATAAAAAATATCTAAATAAACTGTTAGAAAATTTACTGTTTTGAAAAAATACAAATTTGGACAAAATGTCAAAAACATTAGCATAGGTTTTTTTAATAGGTTGAATTAATAACATTAATGAAAAATATACAAAAAAAAACATAATAATTTTTTTGTTACTAAAAAACGTTTTTTTTTATAAATAAAAAATAAATTATAAAAAATCACAGTCATTTCAATTATTAAAATTAAAAATCGCATTAATCTCCTGGACTATCTGGTAAAAACAACTGTTTTTATTCAAATCAGATTCTTAAAAAAAGACTATTAATTTATGCAAATACAAAATGGGCATTTGAATAACCCCTTATGCTCTAAGGCAAAATTTTAAAAATCACCCACTATACCAAAATTTCAAAAATTAAATATATTTAAATGGTGCAAATTCAGTTTTTTTTCTTGATACCCTTTTTGAGAATTGTATTGTAATGAATGTTTTGCATTATATTTTTAGAGTGAAATAATTGACAAAAATTTTATTATATTACGAATTTGTAATTATGATTTGACTAATATGTCAACCTTTTACATTTTAATTCACCAGTGCTATACAATGAGCAGAAACATAAAAATATTTTAAGTATTGGTTACTATATACCTTAAGTATTGTTATTCATAAAAACCTCAGTTGATTATTAAAACATCTAGATGAATACAAACCTTATCAAAATATTTACTTTTATATTATCAACTAGAGTGTTACAAAATAATTTTGTCATAAATTTGATTAAAAATACCGCAAATTAAAATATCTATTATGGCCAGATTTTCTGGAAATTTGATCAGTGTGCGGCGGCGACTCCGTCCAATGTTTCGCATTATGGAAAAATTAAAATTACTTACACATAAAAATTATAACTCGGTTCAAAAAGTACCAGGGGCTTAATTACGCTCTTTTACATTTTACTTTTTTTTCCAGATCCAGAATAAAATCAATCTTTGAAATGGAATGTAGAGGGATGAACGGTATTTCTACACAAAATGTAGCTTTACGATCGAGCCCCTCGATTCCGCCTATCCACCCCGGCCCTGATTGGTTGTTTACTTAAGGGGTGGACCTACATACACCCTACACGTACAATACACGCATATGTTTGCTGAAAGACCGGTATATATTGGAGTATAGATGTCGATAAAGGCTTTTTTTAGAGTGTCAAACTCCGAAATTGTATACGTAGCAGAAAAAAATACTTAAACATTATTAATGAACAGCTTCAAAAAAAGTCAATTATAACAAAAACATTTAAAATTTATATATGTGCGCGGTGTCCATAGTACAGCAGGTGATATGGCGGAGGTTATTTCTGATAAAAAAGTTTATATAACATGGGAGTCGATCAACACTCATCTGTTTTTAAGATATAGGATTTTTAAAGTTAGAGGAGTAAGGGAAAAAAGTTTTACAAAAAAGTTTAAATTTGTCACCGTCAGATGAATACTTTGATCTAATTGTGATCCAAAAATGTATTAAGTACTGCCTTTTTTGATAAAATTACAACTTTAAATGTATGATTTAGCGGTTAAGGTTAAACCCCCCCCCATGAGGCAAAAAATTGTGTGCACTGTTAATAAACTTGCAATTCTTTGTATAAAATTTTTCACTTGTACATTCAAACTAGCTACGCTAATGCCCTGAACCGATTCATTCGCTGATAGTTGAGAGAGTTGGCGAACACCAGTAGTGCCTTCTTTTCATGATAGCGGGCACAACTGCACTAATTTTTCCCTTATGTTTCGAGAAAGTATTCGTTCGATCGCAGTTCAGTACGGTAATATTGCAGCGTACCTGCATGATAGTACTAACGAGGTCAAAGTCGAAGTTTGTTTTGTTTACAATAAACCTCGCGCGTGGAAAACCTGTGTTAAAAATCTATATACAATGTGTATTATAAATAATATATCATGTTTAAAAGCAAAAAAAGTGTACCATCACCTGTGAAACTTGTTTTAAAAATTAGCGAAAAGCCCAAACAAAATCAAGAAAAAATGGATAATGCCGAATTATTTCAGGATAGCCATGCTAGAACACAAAATGAAGAAGTTTTATATAGCGAATGGAAAAAATCCCAAAACGAAAAAAATTCACTTAGTGTACAAGTGGATTATCTCCGAAGTCAACTGGAAAGTATGCAAAGAAAATTTGCAGATTTAGAGACAAAAGTCACTAAAAAAGAAGAGTCTGACATGGACTACATTACTGATGAGGACGATCTGGCAAGAGAAACTGAGTGGATCAGACAAAAAGGAAAAGGTTGGAAAAAACGTCGAATGGATACTTCACTCTCACCACCACAACAAAGCTCGGGCACTGGAGAGCCCTCCAATAAAACACAAAATGAAGAACCCCCAACTAAGGTTAAAAAAGCTCCATTACCTCCACCGATTATGGTAAATGGCGTAAATAATTTTAATGATATTTATGAAAAGTTAAATATCATACAAGGAGTTAAAATAAAAGTTTTAAATAACGAAAATATTAAAATAAATGTACAAGACGCAGACAGCTATCGGCTGGTTACTAAAATGCTTAATGAAATAAAGCATCAATGGCACTCATACGAAAACAAACAAATAAGGCCAATTAGAGTAATAGCGAATAGGCTACACTTCTCATGTGACCCACAAAAAATTGTAGCTGATCTACAAAAAAAAGGTTTTAAGGCACTGGAGGCCAGCAACAAACTTAAATGGAGAACAAGACAACCTCTTAACATGTTTATGCTCACATTTAGCCACGATGAAGATATCAACAAAATTTTTGAAATTTCCAGTATCCTTGGGATTGAAGTGGAAATAAAAGCACTAAAAACCTCAAAGTTAGTCCCTCAATGCAAAAGATGCCAATCTTATGGACACACGCAAAAATATTGCGCTAAAGAACCACGTTGCGTGAAATGCACGGGAAACATCTTACTGTAGAATGCCCCAAACCAAAAGAATCTGAGCCAAAATGCATCCACTGTGGAGGCAAGCATCCTGCTAACTACAGAGGATGCCTTGTTGCTAAGGAAAAACAAAAATTGAAAAATAAACCTAAGAAACCGAATCTCATACCAAACGTGAGTACAAATAGACAAAACCAACAGACAAGAAACACAGTCACACAAAACTCTGTGACAAGGACATACAGCTAAGTAGCAGCAACAGCTACTATACCTGATATTAATATCAGTAGTCAAAATACTATGGAACAAACACTACAATTAATTTTGGAGAAATTGAACAAACTTGATGAGCGATTAACTAAACTAGAAAGTAGCAATAACGAAGCTACCAATATGCCCCAAAATGGTCAGTAATCTTAGAATCCTAGCGTGGAATGCCAATGGTCTCTTGCAACATCAGCAAGACTTGCAAGTTATTCTAGACATAGAAAAAATTGACGTCTGTCTTGTGTCAGAAACGCATTTCACTAACCAGTCTCACATTAAATTTAAAGGTTATAAAGTGTATCATACAACTCACCCTAGCAATACTGCACATGGGGGAAGTGCTGTAATAATTAAAGAAAATATATCACACTAT
The DNA here is from genome assembly GCA_963576565.1 of Aspidapion aeneum. NCBI lineage: Eukaryota > Metazoa > Arthropoda > Insecta > Coleoptera > Brentidae > Aspidapion > Aspidapion aeneum. The sequence goes on from OY755038.1 coordinate 52,556,047, forward strand.
GAGGAGATGGGATATAAAACCATAGAGATTCAAGCTACATTAGTAAGTGTAAAAACCAAAACATATACATTAGTCATAAGTGCTGTCTATATACCACCAAGGCACTTACTAAAGAAAAATCAATATCTTAATTTACTCAGAAAATTAGGAAACCGTTTTATAATTGGAGGTGACTTTAATGCAAAAAATACCTACTGGGGATCTAGACTGACGAATTCTAAAGGAAAAGAACTTTTGCAAGCTACTAGTGAATATCAATGTGAGCCGATATCAACTGGTAAGCCCACATACTATCCAACAGATCCAGGAAAAATTCCAGATCTAATTGATTTTTTTATAGTAAAAAATATATCTTTAAGTTTTGTAGATATAGAAGAAAGTTTTGATTTACACTCAGATCATTCACCTATTATTCTAACTCTTAGTAAAAACATAATAAAGAAAGAAGCAAATATCTCACTAGTTAATAAACTGACTGACTGGATTAGTTTTAAACAAAGTCTGTCAGAAAAAATAAACCTATCAGTACCATTGCAAACGCCAGTACAAATCGATAAAGAAGTTGAATATTTTGTTACAAATATTCAACAAGCAGCTTGGGAAAACAGTCCAAAACCAAAGAGAATTTTTAAGGGAAAAAACTATCCAAAGGAAATTAGAGACCTTATATTGGAAAAAAGGAAACTAAGAAGAAAGTGGCAGCAAAGCCGTGATCCTCGGGACAAAACAACATGACGCAGCGCATTAGGCGAGAAATTCTAGTAATAAAAAATGAATCTATTAACCATTTTCTTAATGAACTTACAGATGATAAAAATACCGACTATTCCCTTTGGAAAGCAACCAAAGATTTTAAAAAACCAATTATCCAAATTCCACCCATACGAAAATCTAACAACCAGTGGGCAAGGAGTAACGAAGAAAAAGCAGATATTTTTGCAAGTCATTTAGAAAAAACATTTCAGCCCCACGAAGCACCAGATGAACACTTTCATTTAAATGAACCCCATCAAATCGAGGACCATATTAAGCTTACATCACCAAAAGAAATATTAACAGAAATCAAAAATATTAATTCGAAACAAGCCCCAGGGTATGATCTTATTAACGGGGTAGTCATAAAACAACTCCCCAGAAAAGCTATCGTAAAACTATGCAACCTAATTAATGCGTCTTTTAGGCTTAGGTATGTACCTAAACTGTGGAAAGTTGCAGAAGTTATCATGATTCCAAAACCGGGAAAACCACTCCATGACGTGCCATCTTACAGGCCAATATCTTTGCTGCCAATTATATCCAAGCTCTATGAAAAATTATTGCTTAAAAGAATAAAACCCATCATAGAAAGACAAGAAATTATTCCATCTCATCAATTTGGTTTTCGAGACAAGCATTCCACGATAGATCAAGTACACAGAATTACTAATATAATAGAAAAAGCACTAGAAGAGGGAAAAGTTTGTTCTGCAGTTTTTCTAGATGTAGCACAAGCATTTGACAAAGTGTGGCATGACGGCCTTAATTTTAAACTAAAACGGTTTCTGCCAAAACAATATTCGGATATTTTGGAATCATACATATCTGATAGACATTTTAGAGTAAAACAGGAAGACTCATACTCAAATTTAAGAGAAATTCAAGCAGGCGTGCCCCAGGGTAGCGTACTAGGCCCTTATCTATACTTATTATTCACTTGTGATATCCCAAAGCCAGAAAATTGTCACTTAGCAACATTTGCCGATGATACTGGTTTATTGACGGTAGAAAAATCTATTGAAAAATGCATAGAAAAACTTCAGGATGCAGTCACCCAAGTTCACAGTTGGACCACAAAGTGGCGAATAAAATTAAATGAAACCAAATCAATTCATGTTGATTTTACAAACAAAAATATAAATCACATACAAATAACAATTAACAACATTCCAGTACCATATTCGAATCAGGCAAAATATCTAGGTATGACACTTGATGCCAAATTGCGCTGGAAAGCACATGTTAAGAAAAAAAAGAAGAACTTGAGATAAGGTATAGAAAAACTGGCTAATTGGAAGGAAGTCCAATTTAACAATTCATAATAAGTTACTGCTTTATAGACAAATACTGAAACCAGTATGGACATATGGTATTCAACTATGGGGTTGTGCTAAAGAGAGTAACATTTTAGTTGTACAGAGATTTCAAAATAAAGTATTAAGAAACATTGTGAATGCACCTTGGTACGTTCGAAATAGTGACCTTCATCGAGATCTAAAAATCGAAACTGTAGCAGAGACTATAAAAAAGTACGCAAAAAGCCATGAAGATAGACTCCGTCGGCATGTGAATGTGGAAGCAATTCAGCTTCTAGACAATACTATGCTAGTTCGAAGACTAAAAAGAATGAAGCCGTTTGAGCTAGTAAACTAAGTGAATTACACATAAAACAAAATAATGCTATAAACACAACACAATTGTGAGTTACAGACTAAACAAAGCGGGGAGAACTGTTGAGTAAACCCTAAGTTTAAATCTGACTTTTCTAGTAAATTAAGTTAAAACAAAATTGCTAATTAGTCTTACTGACTAGATTGTAATAAAAAAAACACAGTGTGTTTGTCAAATAAAAAAAAAATGTTTCGAGAACATCCCTTCTTGTCTTTACATTGAATTAAAAATCACTCAAAACATTTGGGTTCTTGTTCCGTAAAAGGAGAGAGTGAGACAATGATGGTATCTGATTTAAGTATTAGACCGAGAAAGCAAACGGCCGACGTACATCTTATAAAAAGACGCGTAGCGAAAGCGTTGCTGACTGGCTATCCTTTTCAAGTACTTTGGAATTGTATACCTTATCTCTTGCACTTGAGAATTCTGGATGCAAGAATTGCAGTTTTACACGGAGAATGCAAGATGCATCGCTGCCTTGAGAAAAGAGTGATAAACATCGTTGAAATAAAAAAAATTCGCTTTAAAAATAATAATGCACGCCTATGGAACGTGCACCACAGGTTGGTTTTTGGGGGGATGCATGTACATCGCTGAAAACCAAATTTTATCTGCGATCTCAATGAAGTTTTTTGGAAAGTTGATAGTTTTAGTACTAGAGGCTTATGTCTATCCATACCAAGTGTCTTGCAGTTAGTGGTGCCCGCGAGAGTCTCATTCAGTCGCATTTTTAGAAAAGTCGACTGTTTTCGAGTTATTAGCAAAAAACCGTCAAAAAGCACTTTTAAGGGGGGGGGGTGGTTCCCTTTAGTAAAATGTCGAGTCTTATGTCTATTCATACTAAGTGTGTTGCTTCTATCATTAAACGCAGTAGGGCCTGAACTAGATGGCCTGTGTCAGGCACAAAATATCTTTGTTTTTTCCCATTCAAACAACGCTGAAATCACAGGTTACTTGGGTGATCCGTGCTAAAATGGCCAAAACTCACCATCCATTTGCAGTGTTTTCTACGCTGCTGCTTTGAGTTTCAGTGGTTCATTCTTCGCGTCGCGTCGCATCGAGTGTGATCCACTGCATTGCACAGGGTAACCAAATATAATTTATAAATTACAAAAAAATGCATAAAAAAATAAAAACCTCTAAAGAGGTTCTAAAAATAAAAAAGAAACGTCTTTTCGCAGAAAAATAGGGTATTGCCCTGGCACCGTTGCACTACCTCACGAGCTGCCACTGTCTAGTAGTAAATTGTTGTCATTTTAAACTACCTTTTTTGTAGTAGTGGTAGTAGTAGCACTTTTAAGACCCCAGTTTCTTTTATTTTATCTAGAACTATTTATCATTTTCCAGACCATGCGAGACTCTCAAAAGCGAGACTCTCGCGGGCACCACTTAGTCTTGCTTCTAACATTAACTGCAGAGTCTGTACCTGTAGGGCCTGAACTAATATACGAACTTTCTAATTCGTGATTCATAATTCACCTCACCAAAATTTAGATATTTGACTGTTTTCATTAGGTTTTAGAACATTTACGTAAAAATAATGATCACAATTTCTCGATGAGGTGCAATTTTAAGTGGACTTACTCTAGAATTATTATTCCGTAGCTTGGAGTTTGTGATTATCAATATTGATGACATACATCACCTTGAATTGATGTATTTCTTCTTTCCTTTTTATCTACGGAATACAGTCCAAGAGGGTTTTATGATAAAATAAAATTTTATATGACGATACTAGCACTATGGAAAACCAAGCAGAGTAAGTATTGTATTTAAAGATGTTTAACTCTATGTCTGTATATAGCGAAACCAAACGGAAGTTGCAGAAAGTGAAACCAACCAAAACTAATAAGAACTAACCCAAACTAACAAAAATCCGAAATCAATCGATATTTTGAACAAAAACTTCTAATAGCCGAATCTAATGAGCCCGAAAAAATATGTAAGTTCTAGCTACTACAAATAAGGTAAAAACTGAAAAAAATTATACAGACTTACTTAATCAGACTCCCAGAAATAAGCGCAGAGAGGAAAAACTTAACTTAAAGAATAGTTAACGGTACATAAAATTAAAAAAAACTGGTCTGTGGATTTGAGTGGAGCTACCTATCTATATATGTATATATTTCTTGACGTGCCGAATCCAAATGCATGGTTTGTTTTGTTTTTAGACCCCCAAAATTTCGAATAAATTGCAAAAAACTTGATTAAAGGCTGGTGAAGTTGTAAAAATGGTACATTTTCAAGGCCAAAATATAAATTATTTACATTAGATGAGATAGACTAGCTTTCATTAAAAAAAATGCATTTGACCGCTTCTCAGAACTGCTTTATAAAGCAATATAAATATCAATTAAATAAATGGATCCATGACGGATCTGATACTTTCCTAGCCCATTAGTACACTTTTCACTATATAAGCATTGAAAACAGTTTTTTGCAAATATACCAGAAACGAATCTACGAAGTTTTTGGTAATAAAACAAAAAATTTGGTTTACTATATTCCGAAACCCGCCTATTGATGCGATGTTCTGTTAAAAAGTTATCATATTTTCAATTTTTAAACTGTCAAAAATTAGCATCAATGAATTTTGACCAAAATCTAACCAGCATGTTACAGTATCGAACACTTTTTTCATTCAAATCTCATGAAAATCGGTTTAGCGGTTTAGGTGCTATTGTGTTACAGACAGATATATACACACACACAGAGAGACATCACGACGCCATTGCCATATCGCGGGCTAGGAAAATTGCAATTTTTTTACAATTTACTCAACATTTTGGGACTGTATGGTCAAAACGGACCCTTGATAAGGCGCAATTCATTCTATACTTACCGGCACCGTAATATCACCGTCCACGTTCCGTTACCGATACGCAAAATAAAAATTCTTAAATTGAAATCAGTGGACGTATTCACATACGGTGTCGTTACGGTGAAATTTTCAATATATCGTATACTCTCCTCTTTTTGTGAGCAAAGTTGAGGTGATCAAGTAACTTCTGTAATCCGTTAATTTTTTTGATGGAGTATTGTTATTTGAAAGACTTAAATTTATTTCGTTATGATATAAGTCAAAAAAAATTTCCTTGTAAGATTTTCCTGTGAGCTTTTTTCTTTGCGCGCTTTTTTCCAAGAAAATACGTTTTTTAGATTTCAAATACATTTTTTGTATATTTACTGAAGGCAAACCATCTATCATTACAAGATACAGTTTGTTTTATTCCATAAAAATCATATTCAACTTTTTAATATCTTTTCATATTGTAAAAATGATAAATTAATAGTTCTAGAAGAAATGAAAAAAACTGTGATCCCAAAACTGCTCTAATACTACCACTACTACAAAAAAGGTAGTTTAAAATGACAATAAGCATTTTTAAAAATTCTTCTTAAAATTTTACTAATAGACAGTGGCGGCTCGTGAGGTAGTGCCAAGGTGCCAGGGTTCGGTTCGGTTCGGTTCGGTTCGGTTCGGTTATACAATACAATACCCTAAAAAGACGTTTTTTTTTAAATTTTTATTACATCGTTATGGTTTTTTTTAAGGCATTTTTTGTAATTTATAAATTATATTTGGTTACCCTGTGCAATGCAGAAGATCACACTCGATGCGACGCGATGCGAAGAACGAACCACTGAAACTCAAAGCAGCAGTGTAGAAAACACTGCAAACGGATGGTGAGTTTTGGCCATTTTAGCACGGATCACCCAAGTGACCTGTGATTTCAGAGTTGTTTAAATGGTAAAAAACAAAGACATTTTGGGCCTGACATAGGCCATCTAGTTCAGGCCCTACTGCGTTTAATGATAGAAGCAACACACTTAGTATGGATAGAAATAAGACTACTAAAGGGAACGACCCCCCCCCCCTTAAAAGTGCTTTTTGACGGTTTTTTGCTAATAACTCGAAAACGGTCAACTTTTCTAAAAATATTATTTTGCTAGCGGATAAAATTCCATTTTTAACCATGTGCATTAGTAATTTCTAAAGGCAGTGGTGCACATTGCATAATCCTACGAAGAAAGGGAAAAAATGTTTAAAATATGTTTTTTTATTTTTCTTGTGGAATTTTGTATCCTTAACACATTGTTTTTTCAAAAAAGTATTTTTGTTCAAAAACCCATTGTATACAGTTAAATATTTAATAAGTTAGCATAGCATAAGTTGTAGCAATCCTCAAATCAAGCAAACATTTTGAACAGTAATAATACCCAAGGTGAGTAGAAAATTATTTTTGATTAGTAATAATTTAAAACTTAATTTTTCGAGTTGAATTCACTTAAATTGGGAGGAGGGGGTATCCCCCGCTCGCCCCCCTCAAAAGTGATATTTTGCAGTATTTTTCTAATTATTTCCAAACTTTTTACTTGGCCAAAAACAACTAAGTAATAGTTATTGAGGCTGACCAAAAGTCCTTTCTAACGATGTATAACAGGCCACCCTTACATCAGTGGCGCACCTTTTATAGGCCTTTAAATAAATGAGGGGTGTCGAAAAAACACTATTTTTTAAATTTTCTTGAATTTTATTGTCCTACATGTCTGATTTTAAAACTTATTTTTAAAGCTTAAGAAATTTCCCTTCCAACGATATATATATCACTCCCTCCTCGAGACAGCGGTAGATCTAGCATTGACGCACCAAAAATGGTCAAATTTGGTATACACTTGAATCTTCATTTAAGGCAACCATGTTGGAACAGTATTAATACAGACACTGCCTTCAATGAGAGAAGCAATACACTTGGTATGAATATACAGTATCCTTCCCCGTAAATATAACGAGGGGGAACCATACGCCCACTCTTGGTGAGGGGCGGGGTTTCCGGCGAAATATTTTTTTCCACATTTTTTAATTAATAATCCGAAAAGTATCTTCTACATATAATTTTTGGAGCAGATAATATTTTCTATCCAGCAATGTTTGTGGCTTCCCCCTGGAAGCCGCGGCGCACGTTCCATAGGCGTACGAAAGAAGGGGTACAAAATTTGACAATTTTCGATTTATTAGAAAAAATGGTCAACAAATATTTAAGGGGGAACAGTGGGGTAGCGTGGGGGTGCAGGGGGTTCGTCGCCCCCCCTTGCTTTGAGGGTACTGACGCCCCATGGGTGCCCGAAGCGCCCTAAGCGTGAGAAAGGGGCAGGTAAAGGAAACTAAAGACATGATGACCTTTGCTTTTTTTTTTTTGGTCGCAATATTTTTGAGGGCGCCTTTTTAGCTGTCGGCCCCCCCGCCCCGTCAGGCACGCTACGCCGCTGGGGGGAACCAACCCTACGCCAAGAGTAGGCGGGTGGATTCCCGTCGTTATATTTTTGGGGAAGTATACTATATATCCATACCAAGTGTGTTGCTTTTCTCATTGAACGCAGTATGTGTATTAGCAATGTTCAACATGGTTGTCTTCAATGAAGATTTAAGTGTATATCAAATTTGACCATTTTTGGGGCGTCTATGCAAGATCTAGTGATGCGTTGAGGGATGTACATCGTTGGAAAGGAAAATAAAAAAATGAAATAAAAATAAGTTTTAAAACCAGTTAAAAAAAAAGAGAGAGTGTGAAATATTGTTTTAAATAAGTTTTAAAACCAGTTAAAAAAAAAAGAGAGAGTGTAAAATATTGTTGATATACAGCATATTCCCGCCAGTTTAGTAAAAATCAAAAATCTGAGTGATAATGTTCATCAAAAATAGTGAAACTAGTATTAGAGAACGCAGTTTTTCAGCCAGAATAAACCTGTAAGTAATATTACAAAATATATTGCAAAACTGCTAAGAAAATTGAATTTATTTTTTTTATTATATTATCACTTAAGAGTAAAAGGCGGTAGATATCACAAGTCAAAATAGACAACCAAAACTTCTGAGGCGCACCATGGCTAATGATATCAGCAATAAAGTATAACTAGAAGAATTAAAAAAATTCATTGCCTCTTGTAACTCAAAACTAGAAGACTCTATTCAGAGTGTAAAGCAGGAATTGAACACTCACGTTGACAGCAGCACAGAGAAGATAACGAAGTTGGACGCCGAAAATACAAAGCTTAGAGCGAAAGTAGAAGTATTGGAAAGAACTGTTAGAAGAAAGAGCATTTCAGTCTGGGGGCTGACATCGGAGTTGAGGGGATTCGATTTAGCAAAGTGCGCCGTAAGCCAACTAAATAAACTCACTCAAACGGGAATTAAACTAGACCACATTGCACATATATATTACAAAGGTAACGCCGACACAAGACCCTTAATAATAGAATTCACCAATACCTTTATCAGAGACAACATTTTGAAAAACGGCAGCAAACTAGCGGGAACAAACGTATCCATCCAAGCAGATCTGACAGAGGAAGATCAAAAAGTTAATAAGGTACTGGTCTCAAACTTTAAGGAAACCAAAAAAAATAACTTAAGAGCCTATATAAAAAAGCAGAAGCTTCACATAGGCGAAGAGATCTACAGCTACGAACAATTAATAGAGAACGATCAAATTATTTTAGAAAAGTCATCGCCGTCTGATTTTGCTACATCTCCCGTTCAAGATAAGTTGTCTCTGAGCGCACCGGGTATCCCCACACCAAGCCAGTACGAAAATATAGGTGCATTTAATTATCAGCCAGAGGAAGGGGCACAGGTACAACCGAAATCGGCAACGACAGCGAAAATCACAAGCGAAGCAGGACACAGCGGTACCTCGACGCTGGCACAACTAAGATTACGAGCGAACCGAGAACAGACGCAAAATTTAAAGCAATAGTAAACAACGTAACGAAAATAAACAGAAAAGGAAGTACCAGTGGCACGCAAAGCTCTCCATTAACCCGAGAATCAACGCTAATTCGAGCCTCATCAAGAATCCAAGAGAAGAAAAAATAAGTTTTATTAAATAAATTGTAGTTAAAAAAGTAGTAATAGTATTATACAAATTTTTGTTAGGTACCGTTATTTATTTTATTTAGTTTGATTGTCCTTTGTAATTGTTGGTGGTTTTTTAACATAAAAATAATACAAAATTAGTGAGGTCACTTATTTTTTTTATTGGAGGATAAAAACAAGACATTTATACTACTTATTTTTTTTTTTTAAGAAAAATTGATATAGATTTTATAATATAGCAGAAAGTCTGAAAATACGAGAGAGGGATAGAATGGTTAATAACATAAAATTTGGATTTATAAATGTACAATCTTTACCAGCACACTTTGCAAAAGTTAAAAATTACCTAGAAAGTGAAAAATTTGATTTACTTGGAATTTCAGAGACTTTTTTAACAAACAATATACCAGACCATATTTTACGTATTCCAAACTATAATTTAATTAGAAAGGATGTGGTAAGAAGATGATCGGGGCTGGCAGTCTATATTCGCAGTGGGTGGGATTATGAGGTTGTAGAAACGGGTAGGTTTGAAGAGCTCGAACAGCTCTGGATAAAAATCAAGGTGCTAAAAGAAACATTATTATTTGGAACGCTCTATCGAAGTCCTAGTAAAACAAAAATATCAGATTTTTTAAATACTTTGGAAATACTTTTTCAAAAATTTTCCACTTATCCAATTGTTTGTGGGGGAGATCTTAATATAGACTTATTAAAGTGTAACAATACCGTCGAAAAATATCAAGAACTATTTCAAGCCTATAACCTTAAACAAATGATTAAAGATCCCACAAGGGTGACGGACACCTCGTGCACTTTAATTGATCATATATTAATACCTAAAGATCTAACAGAGTTGGTGTGCGGGACACATGATACGAGCCATATATCTGACCACTATTCAGTATACTGTTCGATCTCTTCCAAAAATAAAAGAGAAAATAAAGGGACAGCTACTAGGGCGGTGACTTTTAGAGACTACAAAGGCATTGATAAGGATCTGCTAAATGATTTTTTGATAGCCGCGCCATTTGAAAATATTGTTCATATAAGAGACATAAACCAAAAAGTAGACTATTTTAATAGTTTATTATTAAATATTTTCAACGTGTTAGCTCCAGAAAAATCAGTAAGCCAAAAAAACAAAAAACCAGGGTGGTTTACACACACAATTAAAGAAGTGGTTAAACTGAAAAATAAAGCTTTTTTGAAATGCAAAAGAACAGGGAAAGCAGATGACTGGACATATTACAAGCAAATTAGAAACGAAGTCAATCGAGCAATAACCAATGAAAAAAAATTATACTTTGAGCATTGTATAAGTCACAATACAAATCCAAAGTTTCTATGGAATAAACTCAAAGAACTAGATATTTACACAAAAAAGGGTACAGAGTCAATACCAACACATTTAAACAAACCCAAAGAAATAAATAAGTTTTTTTTGGATGCGTCAACGTCTAACTCAACCATAAATAATAATTTAATTGATTTTTATAACAATAACTGTAAAACAAGAATGGAGAGGCTGTTTGAGTTTTGTTCCGTGGATGAAAATGTAGTTAAGGAGAACCTGTTAGCTATAAAGTCGTTAGCTACGGGATCCGATTTGCTAAGTCTGAATATGTTACTTCTAGGTTGCCAAAGAATTTTACCGTACCTTACGAATATAATAAACACTTGCCTTCTGGAGGGAGTATTTCCTGATTCTTGGAAAATAGCGAAAGTAAAACCACTGCCAAAAAAGGCTGCAACTGAGTCCTACAACGATTTAAGACCAATAAGTATATTACCTACAATTTCAAAAATATTAGAAAAGATCATGAACAATCAAATACGCATACATCTGAATGAAAACAACATATTACTATCTCACCAATCAGGATTTCGTCAGGGCTACAGCTGCACTAGTGCACTCCTTAAAGTAACAGATGACATTATTGAGGCTACTGATCAAGGGAGAACAACTGCTTTGATTTTGCTAGATTACTCTAAAGCGTTCGATAGGATAGATCACAAGCTACTGCTGGCAATACTTCATTTTGTGGGTTTTTCAGAAAAGGCAACCTTTAGTATTAAAAATTTTCTTTCAAATAGGCAACAATACGTAGAGACAGAAGAAGGAATCTCGGAGAAGCTAAATATAATAAGCGGAGTACCCCAAGGATCAATTTTATCTCCACTCCTCTTCTGCATCTATACATCTAACATCACAAGCGGCCTTCAACATATCAAAGTCAACACGTATGCAGATGATACACAATGTCAAAAATCCTTTAATAAAGAACAGCGTAATGTAGCACAATTACAAGTAAATGAAGACCTAGATAGACTGGTAAAACACTCAGAAGAGCATAATTTACTTATAAATGCTTCCAAATCATGTGTTTTGCTTTTTGGCAAAGAAAGAGACAAAAATTTCGAAATTAAGATAAACAATCAACCATTGGAAATCAAAACAAATGCAAGAAACTTAGGTCTCTTAATTGACAACAATTTGAGATTTACAAATCATATAAATAAGTGCATGCAAAGGGCATATTGTAACCTTAAAATGTTATATCCAAGCAGACATATATTATCGGAGAAAATTAAAATTAAACTATCGGATTCATTAATCTTAAGTCAATTCAATTTCTGTGACGTTGTCTACGACCCCTGTTTGGACGCCCAAACTACAGAAAGAATCCAAAAAGTACAAAAAGCTTGTTTAAGATTTATCTATGGAATCAGAAAATTCGACCCTATCAGCCACAAATTAAAGGACACTAAATGGATTAATATGAAACAGCGCAGAAAGCTACACTCTCTATGTGTTTTTCATAATATAATTAAGAACAAACAACCAAACTATCTTTATGATAAAGTTAAATTCCGCTCTGAACACTATGGCCTCGGTTCCCGCTTGCGGGGTAGGATTGTAACCCCTGTTCATCGCACCACATTTTTTGAAAGGTCTTTTCAATATAACATATGCAAATTATACAACTCAATCCCAAAAAAAGCAAGACCACTAAGTCAATTATCGTTTAAAAGATTTATTAAACAATAACTTTTTTTTTCTTTTGCATACTCTCTTGTTTGTTTTTGTTTTTATGAATTTTTGTTAACTTTTTTTTTAATATTCCTAATCGGATAAGTGACCAAACTTCTTCCTTATAGTTAAACTTCTTCTTTATAGTTGAACATTTTTGTACCTTTAAGATATATATAGTTTTTCTTTTTTAAATGTACAGGTAGGTAATTAAAATTAAATTTATAAGTTTTTTATGCGTGTAACAATTAAAAAAGCAAGGGGTCGAACTTTGTTTTGGACTGCTGTTTTCGACTCCTTTTTGCAACTTTTTCATTTATTTATTTTATTTAAATTATTAATATAAATGTACTGTATAGTTTTGTTGCAAATAAATGTATTTATTATTATTATTATTATTAAAAATTTAGGAAAATTAAAAAAAAAATGGTTTTTCCACACCTCTCATTTATTTAAATGCCTATAAAAGGTGAGCCACTGATCTAAGGCGGGCATGTTATACATGGTTAGAGAGGACTTTTCATCAGCCTTAACAATTGTTACTTAGCTGTTTTTGCCAAGTTAAAAGTTGGCAAATAATTGGGAAAATACTGTAAGAGAGCACTTTTGAGGGGGGTGAGAGGAGGGATGCCTCCCACCCCCACTTTAAAAAATGTCAACTAGAAAAGTCAGTTTTAAATTATTACTAGCTAAAAATAATTGTTTACTCACCCTCATTATTATTACAAAAATTAATGTTTAACATTTTTGTTTGATTTAAGAATTTCTACACACATTTATTTTTATTTCAAGGCGGCTATTTAAAAAAATATATGTTTAGCTTAACAAGTATTTAACTGTATACAATGGGATTTTAACAAAAAATATTTTTTTGAGAAAAAAATAGTGTTAAGGATAAAAAATACCACACATTTTTTTTTCTTTTTTCGTACTCTAATGGAACGTGCACCACTGCCGCCAGAGGGTACTAAGGTACATCGTTGAAAAGAAAATTGTATCCGCTTGAAAAATGATCGTAAGAAGATTTTTGGAAAAGTTTACTGTTTTCGAGTTATTAGCAAAAAATCTTCAAAAAGTACGTTTAAGGGGTTAAGGCCCAAGTCACATTTCTTGATTTATAGCAGAAGCTAAAATGTTGCCAGCGCCTTTCCTTAAAACCATTAGTTTCAATGTTTGGTCGCTAGCACGTTCCCATTACCCTTATATACCCCTTAGACCTACTAAATGGGACTCCCCAATTGGTGGTGGCAACCTATGTATTAAACTCACTATAAAACCATAAGAAATAAACTCCAGCTTCGCCCTCTAGCGGTTCCACCAGTATAGAACCTTTTAGAGCCTAAAGCTATTATGCCAGGTTCTAAAAGCAACTTAGAAACGTCCTCTATCCTATTATAAAACTAGATTTGGTAATTTGGTATCCTGGCGATTCTGTTGAATACCATAATAACTTTAGAGTAAAGAAGTTTTCCTGGCGATATTTTAGATTCACAATGGCTATATAAAATAATTTAGGTGACAAAATTGTCAAAAATGTCAGAGTCCCAAAATTATTTTGTCACATAAAAATATACCGAGTTTGTCGTTTTGTTGATGATCAAATTGCCTGCCAGATTTATTTTTCTGATAAAATCGTATCTGAAAAGCTCTCAAAACAAGCGCGCCACCTCAAGAATGCTTTTTAATAGTTTTTTGATAACAAAATAACAAATATTTAAAATTAAAGAAAAATCATTTACACTATTCACTATTAAAAAAGTCTGTTTGGTTTACATAAATCAAAATTAAAGTAAAATTATTGTTAAAAACACTGCTAAAACGACTAGATAAATATTTTCTCTTTACAATATTTTTTAAATAAATTTATATACGCCATTATGGTTTTATAGTGGTCACTTGGTTTTATTTGTTACTGTATTGCAACTAGGATTTTTGAGTGCCCTTATGAAAAATGTAAACATAGTCAACATAACCTCACTTAAATTTTTTGTATTTGTTTTTAAAGTGTTTAAAAGCGTATAATTGAACACTTAAATGTTTTTTTCATGCAATTTCGACACAATCGAGAGGGCCAGTGCAATGATATTCGTTGTGCCTGCAGGTTGGAGGGCAACCTCTTATATTGGTCGTCTAAATAGGCCTTATCTAGGCCTGGGTGTCCTACCCAGGAGGACGGAAACTCAACAATTATTAATTATTGGGCTTTAAATAATCAATCTTGTAATAGGTGGGTACCAATCTGTACCTAGGTATATCTATTATTTTTACAAGAAATACCTAAAAAAATAAAACACGAAAGTATCTACTTACTTCTGCTAGAACCCTTAAGGAAACAAGGTTTTATATGGCCGCCTACAGCGGCGTAGCGTGGGGGGGGCGCGGGGGGTTCGTCGCCCCCCCCCCCCCCCGCCCCGAGGGTAGTGGCGCCCCATAGGTGGGAGAGGCGCCCTTGTGTCGTATCGGCCGCCCCCTCATACATGATGACTTTTTTTTGTGTTTTTTTTAAGTTGCAAGATTTCGTCAGAGGCGCCTTTTTTTTTGCCGTAAGATTTTTCATCAGTTTTCAGAGGCGCCCTTTTTAGCTGTCGCCCCCCCCGCCCTTTCGGGCACGCTACGCCGCTGGCCGCCTATTTAAATAATATTTAATATACAGCTATGGGTAACTATAAATACAAAAGAATTAAGTTTACCTTTAAGCCTTCCTATAAAACCTTTTTAAAATGCCTAAAAATAATGGCAAAACCAAAAGTCTAAAGTTTATATTTACCACTCTTAAAAACCTTAAGGAGACTAGGTTCTATATGGCCGCCTATCTAATCATATTTACTTTTAAACTACTGGTAACTATAAAAATAAAAGGATATAAGATAACCTTTTTGCTCTATTATAAAACACTTTTGTGATGACCTAAAGTAATGAAAAAACTAAATGACCAAAGTTTATATTTATTTCTTTTTAAAAACTTTAGGTAAAATGGTTTTATAAGACCATCTTTATAAATCAGAAATCAATAAAACAAAAAGATCTAAAAGGAACAGAAGGAATATCAGTTTTATTATGCTCCCTTTATAAATCACTTTTTGGTTGTATAACACTCCTTTAGGTAATTGGCAATATAAATTACCTTTATGTAGCCAAATTGATCCTAGAACCCATAACAGCACCCTCTAAATAACCTAGGAACCAAATTAATAAAACCTTGAGTGGTAATAATGTTACTTGGGGGGGGGGTGATTCCCTTTCGTAAAATGTTCGGGCGAGTCTTATGTCTATCCATACAATCTCGGATGTAGGGCCTGAACTAATCAGTTAGTCGTATTACTCACATTGTTTTTGTGCGTGGAACATGGATGTTTTAATTTACGTCCTTTACAATACATTTCAATTATTTTAGCAGAGTTTTCTGATAATTCATTCATTTCATGGCGGAATTCGGGTGGCCATGGGTTAGTTTCTTAAAACAAACTAGAATTAGAAACCCCAAACATATTAGGTGGTATGTGTTTTTATGACTTGTGGGTAAACATTTGGGCGCAACACCCCGAATTTTTTTTATGACACTACCATGTTTTATTGCCGCCGCTGCTACTAAAAAACAGACAATTATTACTGAATGTTTTCTTTTAAGAAGACACGATCATGATATTTTTCGCACTTTTTTTTCGAGTTTCATCTTTTTTTTAAATCTTTTTACGATTTGTTAGTATAACTGCTTTTCATCACTAAATTTCACTTGTTATCCCTGTTCTGTCACTTTTCATCCGTTTCATTCCTGCTTAGTGACTTTTCCTACTAGGTTTTAGTCCTAAAATGAGGGATAAAAAAACACTGCGAAAAATATAATACTGTGGGTAGCATGTGTCTGTAGAGGGTGAAAATATAATGCAACTCAGGGAAATCCGCGAGAGAGTAAAATGTGTTTACTTTTCAGTCCTATGTACACATCCTTTGTCCCCGGCTCGCACCGATATCGTATTTGCTGCTAGACAGCTGCCTCTCTGCCAGTGTCTCTTATATACTTTTAACTACCCCACCAACCCCACATACTACCTTAAATATTCTTTTCGTGCCGTTTTTAAAAGTAGTAGGGTAGTGGTATTGATTGCTGGTAAGGGACACTTTTTTTTAACAAATACTAATTTTGTCTGTCTAAGACTAAAAATAACTGGATCCATGACGGAGCTTCCTAGCTAGCCTATGCACACTTCAAGTGAAGCCATGATTTCAGCCTTGAAAACAGTTTTTGTAAATATCTCAGAAACTACAGCTCTCACGAAGTTTTTAGTTATAATACAAATTATTGAGCAAAATCTAGTCTTCTATATTCCGGAAACCGCATATTGATGTGATACTCCGTTAAAAAGTAGGCATTTTTAAAAAAATTTAATTATCAAAAAACTGTCCTTAGCATTAATGGATTTTGACCAAAATCTAATCAGCTCGTTAGAAATTCAACAACTATTTTACCTGAAAATTTTATGAAAATCGTTTCAGCGGTTTACGAGCTATCGTGTTACGGACAGAAATAATATACACACAGACAGACATCACGACGATATTGCTAAGATGACTTAAAGTTTTAGTATGAACAGAAGCGGTGTGTTAAACAATGTCGAACAGTTTTTAAATTATTGATAAATCGTTTTGTGTTTAAAAAATTATTATTTATTGATTTGAGGCAAATGATATTGTCCTTTCTGTAACGTGATTATTTTAGTTATAACTTGATTAAAGTAATAAAATTATTATTTTTTTCCAGTGGCGTATGCAGGGGGGCTTAGGAGCTGAAGCCCTCCACCAGAGCCACTGAATATTGACCTCTAAAAGCCCCCTCAGGATTCGTTTCTGCGTACGCCACTGTTTTACCAAACCAAAACAGTTAAAATCTTAAACAAACCTAAAAAAAGTTCCGTCATAGGATCCTGCACACGTAATGGGTTTCTAGTGCACGGCTAATATCGATAAAATTTTAGTATGTTGTTGTCATGGGCCCAATTCCATCCTATGACTAGTTTCGGAGATACGGGGGCAATTCAAACGATATTGCACTAAAACAACTATTGATCAGTATCGTGAGAAGAACAACCTACTAAAATTTTATCGATATTAGCCGTGCACTAGAAACCCATTAGAAGTGTGCAAGATCTTTTGGCTTGGCCGGAAAATGCTAAAATGTAAACATTGTAACACGAATCGGTATTAAAACTATTATTAGGTGTTAAAGATATCGTCCCTATGTTACAGATCGGGACAATGAGTTTTTTTCTTTAATATTTAGCTGGAAAATAGTTGTATTTATAATCTACTGTCTAATTTTAATGAAAATCCAGATTAGAGCTTTATTTTTTTACTTATTTTCTAGAAATGTAAAATTGAGATTTTAAAGAATTTCCTTACTTTGGACCAAAATGTCAAAAGCAGTGGCGAAGCCGAGAGGGAACATATGGAATAAAAAATAAAATAATTCGGATGACAACAATTTTTTTTAAGCCACAAACTGCAACAATAACCTTTCCCCAAACTAACTCATCCATATAGTAGATACCAGCTGTTATACCTTACATATTTTTTCGGGCTCTGAGTGTTAAACCCCCTCTTGACCCCCCCAGCGCCGCAACTAGGGTGATTGGCGGTCGGTCAAATATTAGAGTTTGGCGCCTCCCTCTACAAAAATTGACTCAGAAGGCGCCTAACGGCGCCCCCTGGTGATGGCGCCCTGTGCGGGAGCACCGGTCGCACCCCTCTGCTCCTCCCCGTGGAACTGTCGGTGATGCTGCGATCTATCTTTTCTGAGTGTTTAAGTTTGTTATATAATTAAAGAACTTAATTGATTTTTTTGAAAGTTCTTAAAAAAACACTGCTGCGACAGCGCTGTATTTTACCTCGTCACCCTGTATAATTGCCAACTGAACAGGGATTTTATAAACAAAAGTTATAAACCCAAAACCACTTACGAAGTCATAAAACTTGGAAGGAGATACGATGCAGCATCTGAGCTGAGAAACTCCTAATCTTATCGTCCCCATGCTTGCAGGCTGGCTCCAAGAACCGAAATTTCCCGGAAACCCCGTTTGAGCTTTACTTTGAGCAAACATAAAGCTCGAATAAGTATAATAAATAAAGGATTCTTGCAAGAAAGTGTGCTGGATACCAAATTTAAAACCAGTATTTTATGTTTTTTAATGTAAACTGCTCCATATTTTAAGGGATTTTACTGTGGCTGAACGCCCCTTAATTTAGAAGTTTATAATGAGAATAAGGGCGGTCCATTTAAGCAAGGGAAGCATTGCTTCCGCTAACAAATAGTTATTCAATAAACTCGATGTAAATATAAGAAGCATGTCATATTAAATATGATACGTATGAAAATAATGTATTAGTTTGTCTTTGTTTTACGCGTGCAAATAATATAAGAATACTCGGACCGTCTTGGTTGTTTGTTTTCATGAAGAGCGTTACGTGACAACACATTGCCCTCTTCTAGAAAAGCTAGAGAGCTGAGCTTTGGCAGACTGATAGAAACTATGACAAAACTATGGAAAAATAAATGGATCCATAACGGATCTGATACCTTCCTAGCTAGCCTACTTTAACTCCACAATATTTCAGTCTTGAAAACAGTTTTTGGTAAATATCTCAGAAACGAAAGCTCCAAGTTTTTGGTTATAACACAAATTATTGAGAAAAATGTGATCTACAATATTCAGAAAACTAAAAAAAATTAGCATTAATGGATTTTGCCCAAAATCTAATCAGCTCGTCACAGTGTCGAACTTGGTCGAACACTATTTTACCTGAAAATTTTCTAAAAATCGGTGCAGCGGTTTAGGAGCTATCCTGTTACGGACAGATATACACAACAGACATTACGACGATATTGCTAAGATAGGTCAAAATACACCCAAATAATATATTTTCGGCGTTATCTGAAAAAAATACTCTGCCCATATATGGGCACCTAAGCTCACACTAGGTACTATAGTTATAGTGTACGTGTAAGCTAATATAACTAAAAACTGAAATATATTTTATTCAACTCCAGACTCAATAACCTTTCGTTTGATACCACAGAAGCTATGTTTTCACTTAAACTCTAGTTTTTAAAATCTACCCCCACCCTTTTTTTTAAAACTAAAATGTATTTTGTTTAACTCCAGACTCATTTACCTTTAGTTTGATATCACACACGCCATATTTTCACTTAAACTATAATTTTTGACCTCTACCCCCACCCTTTTTTTTAAATAACTTAAAATTCATTTTGTTTAACTCCAGACTTAATTACCTTTCGTTTGATATCACACACGCCATATTTTCACATAAACTCTCATTTTTGAAATCTACCCTCACCCTTTTATTTGGCTAGCGTTCGGTGGATTTCGTTCATTTTTAAATGGGACCACCACGGCCCAAGACCCAGCCTAGGCACCAAATTTTATTTAAATCGGACAAGCGGTTTTTGAGTTATGCGGGTTGGTCGTTACAGACAGACATACAGACAGACAGACATACAGACATACAGACATACAGACAGACAGACAGACAGACAGACAGACAGACAGACAGACAGACAGACAGACAGACAGACAGACAGACAGACAGACAGACAGACAGACAGACGGCTAGACAAAAAAGTTTCAAAATCATCTGAAGCGCAGAGATATATAAAAATTTTTGAAATCGCAGCAACTTTTTTTTTCTCGAAAAAATTAGGATCACCATAGCTCACACTACTATAGTATAGTAGTAGTGTGAGCTAAAAATCGTCGAAACTAATACCTTCTCTAGCCATTGCTGCGCGGGTTAGGAAGGTAAAAATAAAAAACAGCAAGACCTATTTACTTCCCTCCCCTATACCTACATGTTAAGTTATGTAAAACTATTATTGCCCGATTTCAGAAATTATACAAAGGTATGATTGCAAAATAACAGAAATTATAGACAAGTTATTAAAAAGAAACTCCATCCCTCCCCCAAGCACAAATTGGTAGAAGTAGAAATTTCTAAAGGAAAATTAAAAAAGGTAAAAGGCATTGCAAAAGTTTTGAACATACTTTGCATATTTAAATTAATGCTTTTTGTTCTGTTATTATATTTTGAAACGACCCCCCCCCAAGCTTAAATTGGTAGAAATATCCCTAGCCCCTAAGCTCACACTAGGTACTATAGTTATAGTGTACGTGTGAGCTAATATAACTAAAACCTGAAATATATTTTATTCAACTCCAGACTAAATTACCTTTTGTTTGATACCACACAAGCCATGTTTTGACTTAAACTCAAATTTTTGAAATCTACCCCTACCCATAAAAAAAACAAAAACTATAATGTATTTTGTTAAACTCCGGACTCAATTACCTTTCGTTTGATATCACACACGTCATATTTTTACTTAAACTCTAATTTTTGAAATATACCCCCACCCTTTTTTTAAAATAAATTAAAATGTATTATGTTTAACTCCAGACTCAACTACATTTCGTTTGATGTCACACACGCCATGTTTTCACATAAACTCTAATTTTTTTAATCTACCCCCACCCTTTTATTTGGTTTGTGTTTGGTGGATTTTGTTCATTTTTAAATGGGACCATCTCGACCCAACACCTAGCCTAGGTACCAAATTTTATTAAAATCGGCCAGGCGGTTTTTGAGTTATGCGCGTTGGTCGTTACAGACAGACATACAGACAGACAGACATACAGACAGACGGCGCAACAAAAAAGTTTCAAAATCATCTAAAACGCAAAGATATATAAAAATTTTTGAAATCGGAGCAACTTTTTTTTTCTCGAAAAAAATTAGGATCACCATAACTCACACTACTATAGTACAGTATGTGTGAGCTAATACACTACTATAGTATAGTATGTGTGAGCTAAAAAGGTGAAAGCTAAGGCATCGCAAAAGTTTTAAACATAATTCGCATATGCGCAACTGGTGTACCATCTTTTCTTGAAACATTCACCTCATTTTTGACCTATCTAAAACTCTTCTTCGCAATGAGCTACGAATTTCAAACTTTACACAGTTGCACAGTCGTGGATCTTCATAGAGTTAACAACCCCTCCAAGTTTCATGGACTTCCATAAAGAAGTAAAAAAGTTATTAAATTTCAAAAAACGTAGAAATCCCACTCACTCACTCATGTATAGATCATCAAAATTCTACCTTAAAGTCTTTGCAAAGTCAATTGAAATACCTCCTATTACGGGGTTCTATCGATTTTACGGAATTTTTCTTGATTCTGCCCATCAAAAGTTATTAGAATTCATATAAAATGATCCTGGTATAATTTCAACCCTACCGACAGAGAAGAGCCGCGCTCCTCTCGGTCCGACCACAAAGTATTTGTTTTCCGACCGACCGAGCCCAGGTGGATGGACGTACCTGATTGACAGATTTTTTTGAGATGCGCTTTTAATTGCTTTCGGGTGTGCCTTTCGGGACCTTTTTAGTCGGCAGTATGCAGAGTTAGAAAATAAATCAGTGTCGTTCCTGTAGCTGTAGGAATAGTAAGTTTTATGATCTATTTTTATTCTTTAGTTAACGGCATAATGAAATGAAATAATTTTAATGAGTATGAGTATCTACCGGCGCCGCCTATGTCACTTTCTATAAAGGATATGTCGATGGTCGGTTTTTATCTTTGTTTAATTGACTTTGCAATAACTGTACTTCCAGACATGCTACAAAGCTGGAATTTGGCACACAGATAGAAATTATGACCAAACTCCTGGAAAAAATAAAAACAAACCTAAAATTCTAATTTTTCCCGTCCTCTATACATGTAAAGTTATGTACAAAAAGTACAAGTTTAAAGAAGCAAAGTGTAAAAAAAATATGACGAAACTAGTAAGAACCTTTCATTTTGGCTTGGCATTTCAACTTGGCTTTCCTTTTATCTCAATTTTTTTTACGGATTACCATTTTCGCGTAGTTGGTTTTTTTTTCATGTAATGTTTGTGTTATGATATGATATTTTGAAAGGATTCCAGTCAGCTAAATCTGCGGTGATACATACTTTTCCAGTGCTGTTGCATTTGATACTTTGTAACCAGGGTGGGGAGGACAGCCAGTAATTTATTGAGTATACACTCTGGGCTGCTCTGGGCACGGGAATGTATACCTGGCCTTATCGTTGCACTATGTGAGATAACAAGCCGCTCCCCGCCATCTTGTGTAAACATACTGCTTGCAAGACTGGTTTATGGTCACACATTATGGGCCGTCTCTGTCCCTGCGACCTGCCTGCTGTGTGTGTGTACTACGAGGTGCAACGATAGAAAGGTACTCGGTGCCAAAGTATTTCATACAAGCAGCAGCAGCAGTAGTAGTTATAGTATTGGAGGAATCCCTATCCATCGCCGTAATGACAAAAACAAAATCATCCAAGATCATAAGTGAAAATGGTATAACAATCCAATGGCAAAAATGGAATTCTTAATAATCGGAAATTATACTAAAATGTCATTCATCAAAACCGGACAAAATCAAAAAGGACAAAATCATAAAATGGGACCGGGCCTAACATGAGCAACTCTCTCCTTTCTTTTCATGTATACTGCTTCCGTCTCTCTTCCTCTCATACAAATCGGTCTTATGGAAGTTTGGCGGCAAATTTAAATCGAAAACAAGTAATATTGTTGTTTAGATACAGGTCTAGAGGTTCATAGGTTTAGGACTGAGCGTATTCAAAAGATTATGCTGACGTTTCGACTAGGTTTTTAATCTTCAGAGCTACAAATAAAAAATAGTTTTTATTAAACATAATAACTACGTAAAAACAGGATTAAAACTTTGTTTTTTCTTCTTTGGTATAAAAATTGATATTTTTAAAAAATATAAAGAAAAAAAATACTACTTATTAATTTTTCTTTACACCGGTAGAATAAAGGATGAAAATAAGAAGTAGTTTTTGTTTGTAGCTCTGAAGAAGACTAAAAATATAGTCGAAATACGTTTAGTCCTAAACCTATGAACCTCTAAACCTGTTTTTTTTCCTTTATTTAACTCTCCTGTCCTTCTTTTGAGAGGTCGAAATCGGTGTCAACGGAACCGCATCTCTTGGTCAATTAATTGCAAATGAATCCTATCCACTTGCTTAATAAAAATGCCGTATATACTTTAGCAATCCCTATGTAAATAAGGCGTTTTCTATAGGTATAGCGTAAAGAAATTGCAGTGAAGGACGCTTCAGTTGCATGGCAATATCAGAACCGCTCTTCTTTAGGTGAACGTCACAAGCTAGGCCCGACTCCTTTTTATGATTTTGTCCTTTTTGATTTTGTCCGGTTTTGATAAAAGACGTTATACAGAACTTCCATTTTAATGTCCGGTTATTAATAATCCCGTTTCTAACATAGGACTGTTGTGCTATTTTCCTTTTTGATCTCAGACGATTTTTTATTTGTTCTTTATGATCAACTATGGGGACCTATTGGAGAGGCCCGAAGGCCTGGTAAGTGAGCCTAAGCAAGGCCCCTTTTTGCATGCCTCCGAAAATGCACTTCAACTTTGTTTCTACGCAGTCCCTTCCGTGTCCAACGTTCGTGCTCTTCGAATGACGGATATAGTCTGAATTTATTTAAGTAAGTATATCAGATGTCCTGTTTTCAACGGGACTGTCCCCAAATTTTTTTCGGGACGGCCAAAGTCCCTTTTTCTCTAGGGTCTCCTTAAAATCTTAAAAATAATATATTACTATTCCTTTGTGGATAAGTACTTATTGTATTCGTGCAGAAATGATGAATTTTCACAAAGCCTTTCGGATCTAGACATTTCCGGGATGACGAGATCTCATTTCTGTCTCATTTTGATATTTTTTGACAATGTCCGACAAGATCTCTAATTTAGAGTTGACTTAAGGAAGTTAATATTATTCATTGAATGACGTACAATTTTGGTGGCTGTCTGGGTATATTGCTAATTTCTAGATCTGTCTTTTTGCCTTAAGGGGCCGACTCGCGCCGATATTTTCGTGAGGGTTTGGAAAAACACGCTTTTCTTGAAGACGGCTAAAGGTTTTAACAAAAACTTTTTTTTATCGTTTAAAGTGATCTTTGATACAGGCCTAAAACTATTTTTTAGTTAAAAAAATTTCTCCAAAATAGCATGAAATTATGCTTATTTATATTCCATAATCGATCATTTTCATATCATTTTTTTAATAGGAAATTGTTATCTGATTCAATCGGGGAAGAATTTCGGGCCTACAAGGGACATTCCTCTAAATAAATAAAAAATAAAAATACAAAAAATTGCAGGTCATCTGGTAGGAAAACGTGTATTGTTAAACCCTTACAAGACCAACAATTGCCGCTTTTGTCATCAATAAAGTGGGGCCCTCTGCTGGTCTCTAAGAATTATTTTTAAAACAATAGCAATATCCTTGTCTTTTCAGTTTTTTACGAAACCGGACCATCAGAGCCGGTTCGGCATTTAAAGGCATTAAAAGGCATTTAAAATTTTTATTCCCTTTCACCCCTTGATAGAGGTTTTACTAAATCAAAATGGTAAATTATATTTGACATTCTCATATACTTTCCGCACTGTTTTTGAATTGAGTTGTTTGGTATGGAAAGTGGCACGTTTTCGTCTTCACTTTACACACTAAAAAATAGGGCGGACTATAAACAAACAAATTGTGTGTAAGTGATTGGAAGAAAATATAAACATTTGCACGTGTATAAGTACCGGTTTTTTTTTTAAATTTATATATTTTATACAGGAGGACGTTAATTAGACATTTTCACCTTAACATTGTTAACTCCTAGAGAATGAGCCAGAAATCGAATAAAATGTTCGAAAAAGGGCTGTTTCTATAAGGCTTAACCCGTGTTTGAGGTTTCTATGTGTAATTTTAAACAGAGAGACCAACATTGTTTACTGGACGCTATTTCCTGAATATGTACAGGCGTGCCACAAAATACCTATAAAAGTACTTTAATTACCTGTCTAAAAATCACTGCTTATTTAGCATTAATTGAATATACATAATTCCATCCACCCTTTTGACTTTTTTATAGATCAATATAATGGCACAGATTTTTAAGGGTCAGAGTTGCGCCGATATTCTAGTGTAAATGTAATTTTTTTTCAACCGACCAGAAAACATACACTTTCTGTACATTTTTTTGTACAGAAAGTTTCATTTTACAGTGCGGGTTTAGTTCAGATTCTTTCCGGTCTCCAAAGTGATCTTTATTTTTAATTTTCCGGTCTCTTGTTCTCTTTCCGGTCCCTATTTCAGTCAAATTAGCCATGACTTTGTGATGACAGCTTATAAAAATTGTTTTGTTTTGACAGCTTTGACATTTAAAATAAATCAATATGGCTGCCTTTTAAATAAAAAACTTGTGTTTAAAAAGAGATATTTAAAAAAATAATAAGTAAATTATGGACTTGGACATGAATGAAGAATTAAATCCGGAAGAAATAATTGAAGCAGCATCAAAGGTAACTTTCGACTTGCTACCAGAAAAATCCAAAGAGAGATATACTAGAAATTATGATGTATTCCTTAATTGGTGTCACACAAACAAAGTTAAATCAATTGATGAAAATGTCCTAGTGGCATATTTTGCCGAAAAATCAGCCACATTGAAGTCCAATAGTTTATGGAGTTTATTTTCAACAATAAAAACTTGCTTATCATTAAGGAGAAATATTGATATTAGTCGCTACTACAAGCTAATTGCATTTTTAAAGAAAAAGTCTGCAGGATATAAGCCTAAAAAGGCCAGAGTTTTCAGTGGAGAAGAAATTAATAAATTTTTGGAAGAAGCAAGGGATGAGGAATTTTTAATGCTCAAAGTAAGTAAAATACAAACAAACCTAATTATTCTCCTTGCTATTTTTGTTATAAAAACGTGTGTTTCAATCCCAACAACTGCACTGTAACTTTTAACCAAATTTTAAAATTTTATTAGCTTCAATTAACAATTTTTTCTGTAAAAACAAAAAACAATTCTATTTATTAATTTTCATTCAATAACCTAACTAAAATAATCATAACATAACACAAGGACTACCAAGCTAAGCAATGATGCCAATTTGTTTTATATAGATTCTTTGGAACCAAATAAAAAACTCAAATTGGAATTCAATTACAACTATTATTTATTACAAACAAAAGATTCATACAAATTTTGCCATTTAAATTACAAAAAAAACATACAACACAGATTTTTTTGTTTTACCATCTTTATTTTTATCAAAAAATAATATAAAAAATGTATACTTTAACTAATTACTTAAATAATAGTGGAAAAAGTATTTTTAAAACTATCTAGGTTAGTACTAGCACAGCCTACCTAGGTAGGCTGTGGTACTAGGTATCCGATTGTTTAATAACTTAGCATTCTTAATGATAAAAATAATAAAATGTGCATAACTGCATTTTTAATATTTATACTCAAGAGAAAAAGTAATGATGCATTAAAATTGTTTGAATTTTATATTAGGTACATATAGGTAACTTACATATAAAATGGTTACTATAGTTATATAGGTAGTTGCGTATAAGAATTGTTCCTAATTGTAGCATAAATATTGTTTAAATATAAGTAGTCAAACATATACTTACTCTAGCTTTTGAGTAAGACAGACAGCTGTGCTTCATTATGTCGGTTAAAAAAAAATATACGTACGATACACGACCGGAAACTGACTTTACAGGTCTCCGCAGGTTTACAGGTCTCGCCTGCGGCTCGCCCTGTAAATTTCCTGTGTCGACCTGTAAAGTCCTTATTTCCGGTCTAGTAACGTAAATACCTATTGTGGTTGTTTAGAAATACACGGTTTTCTCCAAGACGGCTACAGATTTTTACAAAAACTTTCCGTAATTATTGAAAGTAATCTTTTGTCTAGGACCAGAATTATTTTTAAGTTTAAACAAAATGTCAAAAATTAGATAAAATTATGCTTAAATATAGTCACAAAGCGACAATGTTATAATAGTTTTTTTTATAGGAAATAGATCTTTGTTTTAAACAGGGAAGAATTTCCGTCTTACTGGTGATATTCTTCTAAATAATAAAAAAATTGTTAACATAAAATGGCATCTGGGAGGTTTAAAACGCTTACAATTTATAAAATGTTCGTATCCTCTCTTCCTTTGATGGGGTTTTACTAAATTCAAAATTACAAATTGTTTTTTACACTCGCGTGCGGAAAATACTGACTTGCGGCAATTTTTTTGGATGAGTTTGGTACGGAAAATGGCACTTTTTGACACTGTCGTATTTTCACTTTATTTAGCCATCTTTTAATATTTTTGTTACTGTGTAAATATAAGTTCAAATATGTTGTATGTGAATTGTCAATCTATCTACGGCGTGTTATTAATATAATTCGTTTTTTATAAAAACCGAGGGGTGATCAGCTGAACCAAATTTGTACATCTTCCTACGGGACTTTAATAAATTTTTGGGCTTGTAGTGTCCTGTATAGTCTTGACTGACAGGCGCCCATAAAAAAATTCGCGACCAACAAAAAAAAACGTATTAACTCTCGTTTTTCTTAGAGAGTTGATTTGCCTTTGCCGGCCTCCCTACTTAATCATGCTCAAGGCACCCCTTAGGCGCCAGTACCCTTGGGGTCCTGTATAGTCCTGTGGCAATCCTGTGGACGTCCTATGGAGTCCTGTATAACGATTTTCTATTTTAAATACATTTGGTAGAAAAATATTTTAAAGAAAAAAAATTTGCTAGAAAAACATATTTGGTATACAAACATTTCATAGAAAACACATTTAAATGGTAAAAAATATTATTGGTAAAGTACATTTGGTAGAAAGTACAATTGGCAAAAAAATCACAGAAAACACATTTTCTAGAATAACATTTGATAGAAAGTACAATTGGCAGAACAGCAAATGTTAGAAAGGACATTGGGTATGAAAATATTTCATAATCTAACCAAACGTATCCTGACCTAATATGTACTTTTTAAATATTTTTTTACCAAGTCTCTTTCTATCAAAGGTTTTTCTACCAAATCTATTTTCCATTAAATATTTTTTTACCAAATGCTTTTCTAACAAATGTTATTTCTACCAAACTTATTTTCTATCAAGTGTTATTCTACCAAATGCATTTTCTATCAAACATTTTTTTACCAAATATATTTTCTACCAAATGTATTCTACTAAATGTTTTTCTACCAGATGTCAAAGCATTTCTAACCTAAGGGGACCACTCTTGACCTAAACTCAAAACATTTTATTACGCACATTTTGGCTTACTTACTTGGCTTTCTTCTGTTTCATTTTGTATAACGCTTTCCGTATTTGAGTAACTTTTATTGTGGTCTGCGAAAATTAGTAAAGAATCAGCTTACAATAAAATTATTTAAAAAAAAATTTTACGTTGGGGTTAAAAAGTGCTCTTTTTATTTTATCACTTGTTTATAGCACTTACCTACCAAGGGATAAAAAGCGAGCGTAGCAAGTACCTAAATTCAACTAGGTACAAAAAGACACTTTTATCCCGCGGTTTATTACGCTATTTTTTAAGCCTAAATTGCGAAATAGAACATTATATACCTACAATTTGCCAAAGGATAAAAAGAGATATATACTATACTATTTTTTGCGCTTATATGGCCCCGTTTTATTAAAATTGTTTGCAAAAAAAACAGACTTAACTATAGTGGCCTAAATTTTATTTTTCGCACTTTAGGCATGAAAAGTAATAATAGGGATTAAAAGTGACATTTAAAGAAATAAAAAAATTAATTTTCTAATAAAAACGTGAAAACCGAGAACCTCCTAAAAAATAGAGAAAACTCGGAAAAAAATCAAAAAGTGCGAAAAATCGCATAAACCCTGTGATAAACTTGTTCTTTTTATTTTTAATCATGCGGCGAATTGTCCCCTCTATAGCTTGTCAAACTACAAACTTTTCGCCTCCGAGAAAAAAGTGGCACGTTTATCCCTTGATATAAACCTGTACTAATTTCTTGACTTTCGTGGACTAAAATTTTTATTCTCTGAAATAAGAGACAAAAATGCGTTTCTAGTCCCTAAAATGAGGGTCAAAAATACGTTTTTATTCGCTGAGGTGCGGTTCGGTTCATTAAGTTTTACAGACATAAGTAGCCGAACCGACCTCACCCCCCTTAAAAGCTAAAATTAGTTTCTTTAATGTCCC
Organism: Aspidapion aeneum; assembly: GCA_963576565.1. Lineage (NCBI taxonomy): Eukaryota > Metazoa > Arthropoda > Insecta > Coleoptera > Brentidae > Aspidapion > Aspidapion aeneum. The sequence continues at coordinate 52,585,538 of OY755038.1, forward strand.
CACCATGATTTATCCCTATTTTATAAGAAAGTTGAAATATATTTGACTACCTATATGACTAACCTTATAAATACCTCTGGCCTCACTGTGTTTCTGGTTAACACAAGTTGAAGAAACCTTGGGACCCTTCGGTACAGTTAGAGTTGGCATCGTACCAGGACCCTAAAATAAAAGGAGTACGCTTCCATATTATACATATTAAACATAGTTTAAAAAAAAGAAAAGTGGCAAAAAACTATCGTTCAAAATATCTAATTATCGCCTACTGCCTAAGCATAATTTATGTTTGCACTTACCACTTTTTTTGGGTCTTTTTTTTTCCTCTTCGCATTAAGTCGAAGTCTCAATTTTTTGCCTTTTCTTCGTTCATCCATACTTACTACCAATGTTTACACGACTGTTATATAATCAAAGTTACTACCCAAATGCACTCAATAAACGAATAAGTACACTTAGTTCAATTATTAGAGGCCAAAATAGGGGGGTTACCCTACAAAAGGTCCGGTAGTTCTGAATTTTGGATATGTAGTTAAGCTCAGGAGGGTAGTTAAAAATCTGAGTTTTCGTCATCCCCACCCCTGTGCTCCCTCCGCCATCTTGAAAAAACCATCAAAAATTGGCACTTTTTTTAGTTTTTGGCCTTTAGTTTCGTTCCAGTACACTAAATCGCAAAAAGAGTTATGCGAAATTTTTTAGAGGATATAATTATCTACAATTGGGTGGTACCATGGTTGTTCTGCGAGCAGTAGTAACGGAGTTAGATAATTTCCAAAAATGACTAAAATCACGTGCTTGGGCAAATTTTTTCGATTTTAGACGGCATAAGCTCCGAAATACTTCGTTCTAGGGTAAAAGTTCTAAGAACATATCTTGTAGAGAATTTTATCAGCTACAAAATCCATTCTTTAAATGTATTTTTATTATTGTAACGGAGTGGGAGTAACTTTTAACTTAAAGTAAGTGAGTTAGAAAATAATCATTTTTTAAAATTTAGTGCTTTAAACGGCACGTATTTTATTTATTTTTGTTTTTTCGTGTAAATTTAGTGACGTACAAAAAGGTCAGAGAGCTTAGGGGTCAAACACCTCCTTAAACTAACCACCTCTTCAAGAAACCCCCCCAGACCCCCATAAATCTAACATATTCAAATTTTCTCAAAAAATACGCTTCTAAGAGAAAAATGTGTAATATACTTTATTGTAGACAATGAAATTTCGTTTTAAAAAAGATACAACTCGATGGGGGTCCACTATTTATAAACTCTTCAGCGGCGTCCGTTAATTGAAGTAATTTAAAAAAGTAAAAAAAAATCCATGTTTTTTCCATGATTTATTCGATTTTTTTTTAAACCAAGGTTTATAGAACAAAATGTGTTATACATTATTGTAGCAAATAAAATTTCCTTTAAAATGCTACACAAGAAAGTCGGATTGGTTTCATGGTTATAAATTCAGAGGCGCCCGTAAATTTAACCAATTTTAAAAAATCACAAATTAAAATATTTTTGTTACAAATTTAAACTAATTTTTTTTAAATAAGCCTAATTTTAAAAAATGCTATGATTCACTTTATTGACAGTAAAATTCTATTTTTAACGGTGTATAACTCGATGGGGTTTGACTTACAACGAACCCGCCAGCGACGTCCGTAAATGGGAGCCATTTAATTAATTTTTTTAAAAATTATGTTTTGCACAGGTTTTATTTGATTTTCTGAAAACCATACCGTTTATCAACAAAATTGTTTATCACTTTATTGTAGATAATAAAATTTCTTTTTAAACGTTGTGTAACATGGTAAAAAATATTTCATATTTACCGCTCCAGTCACACAATTTTTAAAATTGGTTTAATTTACGGGCGCCTGTGAAGTTATTACCATGAAACCAATCCGACATTGTTATACACCATTTAAAAGGAAATTTTATTATCTACAATAAAGTATAAAACACATTTTTTTGAAAAAGGGCTTGGTTTTTAAGAAAATCGATTAAAATATGTAACAGAATTAATTTTTTTGGTGATTAAAAAAAAATTGTTTTACATTAAGCACACCACTGGAGCGGTAAATATAAAATATTTTTTACCATGTTACACAACGTTTAAAAGGAAATTTTATTATCTACAACGAAGTAAAAAACAATTTTTTTGATAAAGGGCATAGTTTTCAGAAAATCAAATAAAACCTGTGCAAAACATAATTTTTAAAAAAATTTATTAAATGGCCCCCATTTACGGACGTCGCTGGCGGGTTCGTTGTAAGTCAAACCCCATCGAGTTAAAAAGATAATTTTACTTTTAATAAAGCGCATCATAGCATTTTTCTAAATTAGGCTTAGTTTTTGAAAAAATTAGATTAAACTTGTAACAAAAATATTTTAATTTGTGATTTTTTAAAATTGGTTAAATTTACGGGCGCGTCTGAATTTATAACCATGAAACCAATCCGACCTTCTTGTACAGCATTTTAAAGGAAATTTTATTTGCTACAATATTGTATAATACATTTTGTTTTATAAACCTTGGTTTAAAAAAAATCGAATAAATCATGGAAAAAACATGGATATTTTTTGACTTTTTTAAATTACTTCAATTAACGGACGCCGCTGAAGAGCAGACCAACCATGGTACCACCCAATTGTAGATAATTATATCCTCTAAAAAATTTCATATAACTCTTTTTGCGATTTAGTGTACTGGAACGAAGTTACAGGCAAAAAACTACAAAAAGTGCCAATTTTTGATGGTTTTTTTAAGATGGCGGAGGAAGCACAGGGGTGGGGGTGACGAAAACTCAGATTTTTAACTACCCTTTCGACCTTAATAACATATCCAAAATTCAGAACTACCGGACCATTTGTAGGGTAAAACTCCTCTATTCATTGTACTAACTACTGGTATCGAACTAAACAGATCCGAGTGGACCGCTCTCTGATGCCCGAAAATATAATATAAAATATATTATTGCCAGGTAAATGTAGGTAAGCATCGTCAAAGAAAGCGCTGCGAGACGTGGCTGCACGCTAGACAATGCGGGGGAGACGTACGGGAGGGTTAAACGATGTCTTTCGCGCTAGCCCGGGTGTGAGTTTATCGCAGCCCGGACTTGAGAACATAAGTCGTTGGTGGCACTTGTAGGGAGGTTGAGGGGGCGGTAAACGCCGCCTCCTCGACACTTTTTTTTACCTCGTCCCACACGTATGCGCCGCAGGTGTTTCTCGAATGTCCGCTCTTGGGCGCCTTAATATAAAGTTCTGAAAATTTTTTGGGAAAGAGTGGGAATGTTCAGAACGTTTCAAATTGTTTTGGAAAAGTCGAGAAATATTTTAGAACCGTCCGGAAATGTGTTTGAAAAGTTTGCAAATGTCATGAAAAAGTCTAGAAATGTCTGAAAATGTACTGGAAGAGTTTTGAAATGTTCTGGAAGAGTCTAGTTTACATATGTTTTTGAAAAAGTATGGAAATATTCTGGAAAAGTCTAAAATTATTTAGGGAAGATTTTGGAATTGTTCTGAAAATAATATAAAAAAATTATTTTGAGTTAGAATAATATAATCTTACAACAAACTTAAAAAATGCTTGTAACTATATGTCTTTTTTTTTCTGGAATGTTCACACGTTTTTTTCAAAAAAAAAATATGGCAAGCTTATATTAAAGGGACATTGTTTTGGATGAGAGTGATTTTTTTTTCAAACCGACAACTCTCAAAATTTTTTGGGGGTAATTCCACGAGTGCTTGAAAATTACCGATAGTTTTTTACGAAAGCTTGTTTTTAATATTTTCACGAGTTTGAAGAATGATTTCAATTGCTCCGAGAAGTAAAAAATTTTAAAAGTAGTTCAGAGTTATTAAAAAGGATGAGCCAAGAACCATTACAAAACTGATATCTTAACTGTCAAACGACCCCCCGCAGCTGATACTAATCTTTCCAAACAAGAAAAGGAGAGACGATCTTAACCAGGAGAAAATGATTTTCATGTTTTGTATAGTTTACTTTGCAGTTTTATTTATTTTTTTACATTTCTGAGCAATTTTTATCTTAAAACCTATTTGTGAAAGTTATTAAAAATAAAACAAAATTAAGCTACATTCTAAGTAAAGAACATTGATTTCTAGTGGAAAAAAATAGACCTAGGTTGTTATGAGTAATTTTAAAAAACTGCGTTTAAGGTTCATATTTCGTAAAATCATCCTAATTTCGACTCTATGTGTAATTTTGCAAAACTGTTTTATTAACTTTCATCATTGACTAAATAATATAGAGGAGCCACCGGCGAGCTTTACCATATTGAGGGGCAGATGGCGTTGAAATAAATTCGTCTGGTACGCAATATTACCTAAAAATTGAAGGGCAGAAGATCCGTCGTAGGTCACGGATGGTTTGTTTCTTTTTTTCCTTTCATTTTATATGTCATCGATCTTTCCATTGATCGATATGTATAGCAGTTTATTTTCGCTTGCTCCAGTTCTAGTTTCACTCGTATCTCGGTAGGGAGTAGTTTTCTCACTATTTACATAGGATTAGAGACAAAACCGTCTAATTAACTTCGCAAGAGTGTCGCATTGACCAGGCAGTGTTCTGAGGAGTCCCATAAGGACGAAACAGTTAACTGTCAACACTTATTAGATCTTGGACCCCCGCGAGGTTAAGCTTTCAAGCTACCCACGGAAAAATATGAGAGAAACAAAAACTTCTTTTTACCCAATTAGCCAGGAAACTTATTTAATTTTTAAATTTACGAGTACTAAATTTCACGTTTGTTAGTATTATTTGGATTAAAAATTCCACTGATTGGCGCTCACGTGTCTGGTAAAAACGCAATCAGCGTTGATCTGGCCTGAAAGGCAGAAGAGCTGTCCTAGGTCACGTATGGTTTGTTTCTTTTTTTCCTTTCTTTTTATTTGTAATCGATCTTTTCATTGATCGATATGTGTAGCAGTTTATTTTCGCCTGCTCTTGTTCTAGTTTCTCTCGTATCTCGGTAGATGGCGCTTTTTGCGAGAGTTTTCTCACTATTTACATAGGATTAGAGACAAAACCGTTTAATTAACTTCGCAAAAGTGTCGCATTGACCAGGCAGTGTTCTGAGGAGTCCCATAAGGACGAAACAGTTAACTGTGAACAATTATTAGGTGTCCATTAGATCTTGGATCCCCGTGAGGTTAAGCTTTCAAGCTACCCACGGAAAAATATGAGAGAAACAAAAACTCATTTTTACCCGATTAGCCACGAAACTTGTTTGATTATTTAAAAAAAAATTCCTTTGCTTCGGCCCGGATTTGAACCCGAACCTTTGACTATGTTCGCCAACGCCCTACCATTACCTAAACCGACCCGATCTAAACCGAAGCATAAAAAATATTATTTTATAATTTTTCGTTCTTTAATTTCACCCTGGTTTGGGATTATGTTCTTGGTTATAAACAATATGTTTGTTCATACTTTGATCATTTTTATTTTGTTATAAATGTTTCTATACCGCCTTGTCCTCAAGACATGGTTTGAAGGGGGTATTCTGGGAATTAATTATGTGGCGGCTTGACACTGTGTGCATGTTATATTGGTTCAAGACAAACATCTAAGCTTCCTCGCGACCAATGTCTTTCATCTCAGGGCAATAATAATAGCCATTACCGTGAACCTTTTTTTTAATTTCTGTCTAAGGAGTTGTTTCTTAAGGTACATTTACAGTTAATTTCGGGCTTGCTTAATATACTTTCAACAAGACAGTTTTACAATTCGAATGTAAATTGACCACCACCATAAGCGTGCCTAACTTTTAGGTTGACTGAGGTAAATGGAAAAACTGCTGCCCTTCATTTAAAAACAAACATATTGTGCAATCGTTTTTTTCTGCATCCTAGGAACTAGAGTTTGTGTTATCACCTTTAGGGGTTAAAAGTGTACTTTTAATCCCTCTTTTAAGGTATAAAATTGTAATTTCTAATCCTTTGCAGTTTAAAAGCAACCGCAAAAATGTTTGCAATATCAAAAAACTACTAGAAAATTGACGACAGGCAAACATATAGTAAAATTCAATTACATTTCGAAAAAAATCGCGTTGTGGAAAACGTTTTCCAGATATGACAAAAATAATGGCGTAGGCGAAAATTTTTGTACTTTTTAAAGATATTGAGGCCATAGTAGAAAATGTTTGGGAAAAATTTGGAAAAAAATCATGGCAGGGAAAATTTCAAAAAAGTTAAGTATTTAATTTTTTCGGTAACCTCTACTTTTTTCACTGCAAACTCATCTATCAGTTTCCCATAGCTTTTGCAAGATATAATTTACCTTACCTTTTTAATTGCAGATTATTAATTTTTTTAGAGAGCAGTAGTTTTTAAAATTTTAAAATTTGGTTGCCCTCTGAAGGCTTTAAGCAGCGCCTCGCTGCCTTACCCTTGGCACGCCCCTGCCCCCACCCTCGACGCACCGGCGTTTAAATGAAGGGGGGAGTGCATAATTTTTGGTTCGGCGCATGAATTTCTATTTACCAAAATTGTACTTCTTTTAATGATATTGGTTTAAGAAACTTCATCAAAGGTATATCTAAATACGTTATTAATAGATATAAGGAAAAAAATGTAGAGTGTTGAGCCTCCCAAATATGCCTTTGCCTCTACCTCTAAACAAGGCCAACAAAAAATATTACACAGAAAAACACATTTCTGAACTTATATGAAAGTTCAAGGTGTTTTCACACAATATTTGAATTTTTACAAGTCGATTTCGAAATAAATAATTAATTGTAATTTTAGAAATAAATATATTAGGCCAGTCATTAGAGCAAAAAAAAGACCCCGAGCTTACAAAAGGTGGTGTAGTCGCGATTTTGACATATGTTGTTCACATTGGAGTCCTAAAAAAAGTTTTCGACCTTGGGGGGGGACAGCTCCCCCAACCATCTTGCATTTTGTGTGCACAAAAAGTTTTTTTTTAATTACTTGTTCCCTGTACATTTTAGAAAAAAAGTTTTAGGCAAGAGTTGAAGACAATAAAACTTCCTACATAGACGCTGTTGTACGTTTTTTTGTAAGACGAATAGTTTTTGAGTTATGACGCTAAACATTACGTCGCCATTTCGAATTTTGACTAATTATTTTATTTAGTGGCCTGCTAAACTGCTTATTTTTGAGAAAATCTATAATAACTAATAGCCTATAAAATTAGATATCATTGGTTTGACACAATTTTTCCCTCAGGTCGGGTCAATGCATATTGCATTTTTGCCGCTTTCGAGACTTTTTTGTCAAGTCAGCGGCGTGTGAGCCAGACTTCTTAAGGGGCTCTTCAAAACACTGCATGGTCAATGTGACACCCTTGTCAAACTAGAAGACGGTACATAGAAGGACAAAACAGTTAACTGTCAACACTTATTAGGTGTTCATTAGACCTTGGACCCCCGTGGGTGTATTTTTGTTTTCTTTATGGTACTAAACTTTACGTTTGTAGTATTTTTGGCTTACACTCCGCTGACTCGACATAAAACGTAGCAAAGGCGACCAAAATGCAATTTGCATTGTTCCGACCTGAGGGACAAAGTATGTCACGGTCATGGGTACTGTTTTTCGTTTCATCTAACTGCCTTTAGTTTTTACTATGGTAGTTTCTTATGTATTCAGTAGATGTCGCCACTTTTGTGAAAACGGTATCGCAGGCATTATTATTCATTTCTCTTACAAATATCGTAAGATAAAATTTATATACCGTCTTCTAGCTTCATACTGACAATGCAGTGTTCTGAAGGGTCCCTTAAGCACGAAACAGTTAACTGTTAACACTTAATAGGTGTCCCTTAGATCTTGGACCCCCGTGGGTGTACAGCTTTCGAGCTGCCCCTGGAAAAATACAAGAGAAACAAAAGCTTTTTATACCCGCTTAGCCACAAAAAGTGTTTGTTTTCATTATTCACGGGTACTAAACTTAACGTTTATGATAGCCTATGATTTTTGTATATATTTTCCACATATTTCATGAATAAACACAAAAAATAGCATGAAATACGACATTATGAGGCCTCGGCCCCCCCCCCCCCCAAGACATATTCCTGGGTGCGTTACTGAATGTAAAGTTATGTAAAACGAACATTGCCCACTTCCAGAAACGCTAGAGAGTTGAGCTTTGGAAGGCTGAAAAACTATAATAAAACCATAGGAAAAAATTGAAAAACCTCAAAATTTTAAATAAGCCATCGCAATAGTTTTGAACAATATGTCAACAAGTATAAAAATTTCACTAGGTAGGAAAAAAGATTGGAGGTATTGTGCGGAAATTAAAAACTGACACTAATGGGTTGATAAGTAACTTTTGAATCTGAAATTTTGTTTATAGAATTATGTTATACTGTAATATCACATTTCCAAGTGTTTTTTGATTTTGTATTATTATTTTAGGTTTTTGTCTGACATACAACTCATTGGAATTATTTTCTGGTGACAAGTTTATGACATAGGATCAATTTCTTAACACTTAGGACATATTGGTACTACGCTATGTGCCACATCAAACCGACATACGACTTTCAAATGAACTCAAAATAATCGAAATCACTTCTACAAAAATAAAAACAAGTGGCTTTGTTTTTGTGAACGACATAGGACTTATTGGTTATAGCCAATTTCACGACGTTAACGACATGTGAGAAATTTCCATATTGAAATATTGCGTTTCTGATTGGTCGTCGGAGACATAAGAGGTTTTTGTGGGATATAAAGTACTATATTTGAGTGCGTAGCCACCAAAAATATGATATTGAAAAATTTATGACATACGACCTATTGGAATATCAACGACGTAATGTATAGTACTCTAAAACTTAATTATTGTCCAAATTTTTTAAAAAAGGAGTGTTATCATACCAAAAACATTTTATGTAAAAAAACGCCAAGTAGGCGAAATTGGTATTCCGTAAAAAGGATTGACATAAAAGTAAAGCCAAGTTATCCAATACAAATTTCAAAATGAAAGGTTCTTACTAGTTTGGAAATGTTTTTCTAAACTTGGCTAAATTACGGCTGCAAATGACTCTTAGGCACAGTGCTAAATTGAAAATACAGAATAATTTGGCTGGAATAGCAAAGTTTTAAAAAACATTTCCAAACTGTTAAGAACCGTTCATTTTGAACTTTGAGAACTTGGCTCTACTTTTATCTCAATTCTTTTTACGCAATACCATTTTCACCTACTTGGCTTTTTTTACATAAAATGTTTTTTCGGATACTTAACTTTTTTTACTTATGATTTACATTTTTGTGAGAAAATTGGAAAAAAATAGTGTAAAAAGTAAATTAACGCATTTAAAAAATATATATATATTAATTTACAAAAAAAAATTGAATTTCATAATCAATTTTACATCTTATTTGCGATTTGAAATAAAAAAAATTAATTCGCAGAAAACTTGTAGAGTTAACAAAAATATAAATATTTATCTTATATGTTTTGGTCTCGAAACTAAATACCTATGCAAGTTGGTTTCAATCTTTGGTACCTTTATTTAGTTTAAGTACATTTGGTAGCAATAAATTATTGTAGTTTTACATGCAATTAAAATAGATTCCTTTAAATTTAAAATAAATACACATGTAAGAGACAAAACCATTTCGCAATTGACTTGCAAACATACAAGGATTGTGTGAATTTACATGACTTCATGGCCATAAAAAGACATAAACTTTTGTGTTAATATTCAAAAATCTTTTTTTTTCTGTGTTGTTACCGGTCGCCTCTCGTGAAACGATCGATTCCCGAAAGGATTTAAGCTATTACTATGGAACTACAGTACATCGATGATAATTTGAACTTAACCTGCAAACGCAAACTAAGATATGTGTCAATTCCTTAACGCGTACGGTTATAAATTTTTGATCGAGTGGCCGGTATCCCTGTGACAGGTCGCGCATAAAAGGCCTCACTGTCACACTTACTTTTAATGCCTCTTTAATCTAGTGCACTTTGTCACGACCACGGCCCACTCGATGGCCACATTTTTGAGGGACATGCTATTAAAATAAATAAGAGAAAAACGATTTGTTGGGACTTTTCGTGCTTATATTCAGTGTAGTTCTCATCACTTGAGTGAAATGAATCCTTAATATCGGTTAAACGGTTTAAATTATTTTGGGCTATAAGTTAGTAAAATACGAGCTTGAGCTTGAAATGAGGCCTTACGAACCCAGAAGAGGCTTCATTGTAGAGGCAAGCCAATCTAGGCTTGGGGCGGTACATAGTAACGTGACGAGTCGTTAAATACCGAGATGAATTCCATCAAAGGAGCATGCGCCTAAATTAACGTCAAAATGTCTAATTTAAATTATTGGCGCGAATACCGTGATTGGCGCGAGATCGAAAAGCTTAACGTATAATAAATACTCTGCCAATATATGGGCCCCTAAGCTCACACTAGGTACTATAGTTATAGTGTACGTGTGAGCTAATATAACTAAAAACTGATATATATTTTATTCAACTCCAGACTAAATTACCTTTTGTTTGATACCACACAAGCCATGTTTTGACTTAAACTCAAATTTTTTAAATCTACCCCCACTCTTAAAAAAACAAAAACTAAAATGTATTTTGTTAAACTCCGGACTCAATTACCTTTCGTTTGATATCACACACGTCATATTTTCACTTAAACTCTAATTTTTAAAATATACCCCCACCCTTTTTTTAAAATAAATTAAAATGTATTTTGTTTAACTGCAGACTCAATTACCTTTCGTTTGATATCACTTACGTCATATTTTCACATAAACTCTAATTTTTGAAATCTACCCCCACCCTTTTATTGGGTTTGTGTTTGGTGGATTTTGTTCATTTTTAAATGGGACCATCTCGACCCAAGACCCAGCCTAGGTACCAAATTTCAGTAAAATCGACCAAGCGGTTTTTGAGTTATGCGCGTTGGTCGTTACAGACAGACATACAGACAGACAGACAGACAGACATACAGACAGATAGACAGACAGACAGACGGCGCAACAAAAAAGTTTCAAAATCATCTGAAACGCAAAGATATAAAAATTTTTAAAATCAGAGCAACTTTTTTTTTCTCGAAAAAATTAGGATCACCATAGCTCACACTACTATAGTATAGTATATGTGTGAGCTAAAAATTCAAGGTATAAAATAATGGTCAATTCTAATTTTTATGAGCATGAAGTTAGCGAAGCACCCATCGCAGATCGAATCGAGACTAGGTGGATAATTTGCCATTAATTAGTCGTGAATTAGTTGTGGAAAAATTAATTTTGTCGCTCTTATTTTTGACCGTTTTTGAGGGTGCTTCGCTAACTTCATATGAAACTAGCGAAGCACCCTCGTAAAAATGGCTTCTACCAAAATGGAATATGGTGGATAATTTGCCGCTTATTAGTCGTGAATTAGTTGTGGAAAAATTAATTTTGTCGCTCTTATTTTTGACCATTTTTGAAGGTGCTTCGCTAACTTCATATGAAGTTAGCGAAGCATCCTCGTAAAAATGGCTTTTATCAAAATCGAATATGGTGGATAATTTGCCGCTAATTAGTCGTGAATTAGTTGTGGAAAAATTAATTTTGTCGCTCTTATTTTTTACCGTTTTTGAGGGTGCTTCGCTAACTTCATATGAAGTTAGCAAAGCACCATGAAGTTAGCAAAGCACCCTCGTAAAAATGGCTTTTATCAAAATCAAATATGGTGGATAATTTGCCACTAATTAGTCGTTAATTAGTTGTGGAAAAATTAATTTTGTCGCTCTTATTTTTGACCGTTTTTTAAGTGCTTCGCAGGCACCCAAAAAACGCTCAAAACTAAACGCGACAAAATTAATTTTTCACAACTAATTAACGACTAATTAGCGGCAAATTATCCACCATATTCGATTTTGATAAAAGCCATTTTTACGAGGGTGCTTCGCTAACTTCATATGAAGTTAGCGAAGCACCCAAAAAAAGGGTCAAAAATAAGAGCGACAAAATTAATTTTTCCACAACTAATTCACGACTAATTAGCGGCAAATTATCCACCATATTCGATTTTGATAAAAGCCATTTTTACGAGGGTGCTTCGCTAACTTCACATGAAGTTAGCGAAGCACCCTCAAAAACGGTCAAAAATAAGAACGACAAAATTAATTTTTTCACAACTAATTCACGACTAATTACCGGCAAATTATCCACCTAGTAGCGGTTCGATTTACGATGGGTGCCAAAATATGAAGTTAGCGAAGCACTTAAAAAAAGGGTCAAAAATAAGAGCGACAAAATTAATTTTTCCACAACTGATTCACGACTAATTAGCGGCAAATTATCCACCATATTTGATTTTGATAAAAGCCATTTTTACGAGGGTGCTTCGCTAACTTCATATGAACCGATCCGAAGCACCCTCAAAAACGGTCAAAAATAAGAGCGACAAAATTAATTTTTCCACAACTAATTCACGACTAATTAACGGCAAATTATCCACCTAGTAGCGATTCGATTTGCGATGGGTGCCAATATATGAAGTTAGCGAAGCACCCAAAAAAACGGTCAAAAATAAGAGCGACAAAATTAATTTTTCCACAACTAATTCACGACTAATTAGCGGCAAATTATCCACCATATTCGATTTTGATAAATACCATTTTTACGAGGGTGCTTCGCTAACTTCATATGAAGTTAGCGATGCACCCTCAGAAACGGTCAAAAATAAGAGCGACAAAATTAATTTTGCCACAACTAATTCACGACTAATTATCGGCAAATTATCCACCTAGTCACGATTCGATCTGCGATGGGTGCTTCGCTAACTTCATGCTCATCTAATTTTTAGGTATAATTTTATGTCGGTACCGGGTGGTTTTTTATAACCGGAGCACTCAGCAACTTTATCATTGACAATAAATTGAGAATTTTTTGGTTAATTATGAAAACTTTAAAAGCCAACATAATTTTTTTCTATCCGTCACCATGTACATAGTGTCCCAAATTCGATGTTTTTGGGGGGTTTCGGGTATTTCTAGAGGGGCTAAAAAAAACTGATCCCCTTTGCGACACTCAAATTTCAAAAGAAGAAGTTTAAAGGTGAAAATCGCATTTTGATATGGCAAGCCGTTTTTAAACTACGGGGTGTTTTTAAAAAGTCTGCATTTTGGGAAGGGGTCTATAACTTGTTTATTTATTAATATTTTTTATTTCTGTGAAAACATTCTTAAGACACTTTTTTAAGAGCAATTCAACTGTTAAATTAAATTTCATTTGTCACGTTTAGTTTTTGAGATATCACATAAAATTAATTTTTCTTTATGGAAGGATCCCTTTGTTTCTTTATATTTTTGTATTTTTTTTTTATTTTTACCACATATTTTAGTTTGCTTAATGGGTTTAAAACAATTTAATATTATAAAATTATAAAAATAAAAAAAATAATAAAGAGGTGATTAAAAAATAAAAATAAAGAAAACAATAAAAAAATAAAAAAATAAAATATTGAGTGTGATACATCATTTTAAAGGAAATTTTAAGCTGATTTTAAAAATCGAATAAAAAAAGAGTTATTCTGGAAGAAAAATAACAACTTTATGCAATATTTTAAAAACCAAAAGAGATAAATAAAAACCGTTTACATCTGTCAATTCTTCAAGAAAAGATCTATAAGAAAGCTATTTACATCCCAAAATGCAGACAAAAACACTCCGTAGGCTTCTCTTGAAATTTGAGCGTCGCAAAGGGGGGTCAGTTTTTTTCTATCTCCCCTAGAAATATCCGACACCACAAAAAAACAACGAATTTGGGACACCCTGTACAGGGTGTGACAATGAAGTCGATTTTTTGCATTTTAACATTGGTCTTTTCTTTCTGATTTCAAAAATATACAATATCTACGTGCTGCGATTAATATTTTTTGAGGTATATGCAGTATTTCTTCTATATGATCTTATGCATTTCACGTTTATTTTGTTTTGCCATGGGAGTTTTGACTCTCAACTCCAATGTTTCTTCAAGTATTTCTTGATTGTGTTTGTATTTCAAATCATCACACAGATCTAAGTTTTTTGGGAAGGAGCATTTACATTCTAGGCATCTAAACATAAAAACATTTTCTGCATAGGAATACCTTTGTTTTTGTATGTCATGTTTACTTTGACAGTGTTTATTCAAATTAAATTGGGCACTAAATAATTTGTCACACAACTTGCACGTCACCGGCATTTTCACAGCACAAAAACGACGAATTTTCATCAAAAAGAACTGGAAATTATTAAAGTTTTGCTGTACAAAACCATACTGAAATATCTCAGTTGATTAGTTGGCAGAAGTGACAGATCAACGCTTGCGCACGTCTTGAAATTCATCTCGGTATTTAACGACTCGTGTAACGTGGCGACGACGCGTTTTGTTTGTGTTTATTGTTTGACACTGTATTTGTGTTACTGTACCAAACCTCTTCTGGTCCCACTCTATACTGATAACTCAGATCTCTTGAATCAAAGTAGTATGCACTTGAACCAAGGAATTGGAATTCTTGAATAGGGCTAACCTCCCTGAGTCCTTGGCTCAAGAGAATGATTCTGTGGAATAAATGATTGTAAAAATGCTTGTGCCAAGAGTCTTGCGGCTTATACCTAAGTCGTGTATCTCTTGTACCAAGAACCAATTGCTCAAGGAAAGAGAGATTCTTAAGTCAAAACTACAGAATCTTGACCCATGGCCCTAGATGTAAGCTATCTCTACCCTTGAGGCAAGTATTTTCATCCTTAAAGCTATCTAAACCAGGATAATGATATTTTTTAGTCCGGTAGCTAGGTAAATGAAGCAAATAAACACTATCACAAAGGCAAATACAAATAACAACAACAATAATATTGTAGATCTTTTCATGATTTTGTTGCCTATCTGCACACCTATAAATTTATACGACAGACTTACTATAAAATCCTGAGGCGAGGCACTTCAGTCCATGTGTTTTATCCAAATCTTCGCATTTTACTTTCTTTAAAATATAAAAAGGCAACAAATTAACTTTTTTAGTGAGCTAAACTAAAAATGCACATAGTAAACAAACTGCATGAAGACAACTGACCAAAAAGCCCATAATATATTGGCTTTATTCTTTGTAATTGCCGTCTGTCAAATGTGATGGGGTCGCATCGGAAGCAAGATTTTTTCAATCCCATAAGAGTTGATCCCTCAGTATAAGACTTGGCCTCTGCTTACAAGGTGTTATAAAGTAAGGGGAATGGAATGGAGGGCTTTGTTTAAGAAACTTTTTTGTCAACTTCAGAGGTTTCTTTAATCAAGGACAAATATCTTAAAACAAGCAATTTGCACCGGTTACAAATAAACAAGTTTTAGGAGATTTCAATTTTGTTCAATTCTACAAATTAGAAAGAAGCGAGAATACACGCTTCTGATTGGTCTATACATGTGCAATTTCTCTAACTTGTGATAATAATGATAGTAATCAATTGTTTTAATTTTTCTTACTAAGAATCTGTAGAACAAGTCCAATCGTTATATACTTCCCTCGATAAATATGAGTGAAGGAAAAGGATTAGCAAAAGTAGCGTTGGTTTGTTGCAGTTTTTGGCAACAAAAAGGCCATTCATTCATAGCATGCTTCGATTTTGTGTGAAACATGCGAATGTCTTTGGGACTGACATGACAGTTTGATTGTTGAATGGATGATTGAGCAGATCTAGAGCGGTTGTTGCATAAAATTTCAAGATATATTTACTTTTGTTAATATAAATCTGATAATATTTCTATAGATGTTAGCGGAAATGGAATTTTTGCATAAACGTGTCGTATACGTCCTTATAAGTAGATATAGGTAAAAAACATTTCACTTTTGTGAACCTTTGTGGTCAAAGTTAAACAAATTTTAGTGTTTTTGGTAATTCAAACTTTTGTTTTTTACTCACAAAACCTATATTATAAAATTATTAGAATGTAGTCTATTTTTAGCCGATACAAATCCCCTGGATTTTCTACATTGCGTTTCCCACACAATTAATTCGTTGTCAAGGATCAATTTTAGATAAAAATTATATTTTAAGGCGAGTTCCTGAACAACATTTTTGGTAAATGTGTCATTTACGATGCAATTGTACCACATACGAAGAATGCAAAAAATAGTAAGTATCTAAGTACAACTTGAAAAATTCGTAAGCTTTATCCGCATGCTAAAAGTATTTTCCTAGCTAGTGCAGAAAACTATTTTTCTTACGCTTAAAAAGTCAAAAGAAACCAATGTAAAGGAGAAAAAAATCTGCAAGCAAAAAAGTGCCTAACCTTACAATAAATAAATTCTGGTAATTAAAGAATTCAAAAATTATGATTATACAGGGTGTACAAAGATAGGTCGGCCTCAAGTCCGAATCTGGGTCAAAATCTAGGAGGTTAATTTTTTTCTATGAGGGGGTAACGTCAAATCCGTGCTTGGTCACATAGTGCAAAAGACAATAAAGAAAAAGTTATGCAACTTTTGTATTTGAAGTTTTTTTATATCACCTAGATGAACCCCCGAAAAAGGACACGCAAATATAATCAATTACCTTGTACATACTACGCATTTTAAAATAGATGTTTTACTTAAATCAAATGCAGGGGCGCACTTAGGGAGGAACGGGGGGGCTTAGCCCCTACAAGCTTAAAATTACCGCCCCCCTTCCCCCAAATGAACATAATATGAGGGGCGAACCAACCGACTATGGGGCGGTTATAATTTTGAAACTTATCAAAACTCTTGCGTTTGGTACCTCTGCGGTACTGTTTTTCTTTAATAAATTATTAGTTTTTAAAGTTTTTCCTTTTGCCACAATTTTTGATAATTTTTACTAAAAATTACCTTCCGTGGCGAGATTTTTTCAACAAGTACATAATATTTCTAAAATTTTCGCCTGCGGCACCGTCTTTTCCAAATAGTTACTACTTTTTTAAAACCGAATCAACACGATTTATTTTTATAAAAAATTTTCTTTTATGGCGACATTATTTCCAACAAGTGCGTACCCAATTTTTCTAAAGTTTTAGCCTGTAGACCTAATTTTTTCAAAAATAATCTTAGATTTCTTAATATTTCAAAAAATGTTACCTAAGGCGAAATTTTTCTAGGAGTTTCTTTATAATAAATACATTTTTGTTATGCGACACCATTTTTTCAAAAAGTACCAATTTTTTCTTAAATTTTCACTTATTGCGCCATTTTACGATTATATTCGTAAAAATTGTAAAAAAAATATGGCACGATTTTTTCTTAAAAAGTTGTTGATTTTTCCAAAACTTATGCCTGCGGCGATTTTTTTTTAGATTTTCAAGTTTAGTTTCTTTACATTGAATAATTTTTTTTTATGCGGCATTATTTCTTCCAAAAATTACCTCGTTTTCTTGAAAATTTATCTAAACAAAATTTTCCACGCCACGATTTTTTTTAAATTTTTCTTAAAGTAATTTTATTTCCAATTTTTTCCTTTATGTTAATGTGTGTTAAGGCAACCCATCCCTTCCCCCTCCCAGTAGTCGTATTTTTGGCAATATATCACAAATCATATGTAAAAAAATATTTAAAATTAGAAAAAAGGGTGCAAAGAATTGGTTGCAAGCTAGCGCGCTAAGCTGAAGCAGCGCCCCTGCGCACACCACACAGTGTTTCTGTAGAAGGTGTACCTAAATAAATAATAAATTGGTAAAAAAAATTTTAAGTCACAAGCTGTGGCCTATTAAAATGCGTTGGATGACATTTGTGGCAGCTTAAAGACTTTGCTGCCATTTTGTGACACTGTAATTAGAGTATAACAATTTGCTAACGTGTGACACCACAAAAACCACTGAATAATTAAACAAATATCTGGAAGCAGAACTGTACTTTCCAGCTATGTAAAACATTGATATGCCCGGTAACTTTTATACAGTGGAGAAGCGGGGGTTCAGAAATAAGAAAATTTTACGTGCGCCACAGTGTTTTAATATCAATGTTTTACAAAGAAGATCTTAATTAAAATACAGTTCAACCCAAACGTTCTAGCCAAACAATGAAATTCTACTTACTTCCAAAGCTTCCAGAATATTTGTGTAATTAAAAAACCAAAAAAAAAAATAAACAGAATAAAACTCTAAAAGATTGAATTAAGATGACAAAACTAGAAGCACTTTACAGGTAGATGGACTCCTTTAACAGGTCATAGTGTACCTACATCTGAGTCAGTAGTGTGAGACTCAGTTATATAAACGATAAAAAAAAAGAAATATACACTTACAAAATCATTCCCATCATAGGGGAGATTGGGACCAAATATCTGCTGTCATCATTCTACGTTGGGTAGAATGAGACAGACAGCAACCCAGTCCGAGATCCACCCCATGAAGTAGAACAATGTAAGGAAACCGCTACAAAAAATATAACCTCATCTCTCTTTTGTCTCTGCAAAGTTGGTCATTGGGTTGTACAAATAACACAGAAATTTAGTTCATCTTGTATATTTTGATTGTAAAACCTGAGAAAAATACCAAACGAGTCAGGGCCAAAATAGCAAGGCATTTTAAATTTGACAGTAAAATTATCTTAAATAAATGAAATGAAGGGAAACAAGTCAATGTAGTAAATATGCCGCAAAACTAGGGTTATGACGTCATACCTTATCTTGCGTTTACAAGAAATGCAAAAGTTGTACTTAATAAAAAAAATTATATGGAAAATTATATGTAAAAAAAATTATATCTAAGCTTGCATGAAATGACTCCTACCTTGGTCCTTGATTAGTTTTTAAGTTGTTGGTTAATTGAACAATATGTTGTTTTATTTTGTGAACCTGTTTCCAGACATCTTCCACTACTCCACCGGTCCCAGTTCTGCCGCGCCTTCCCTGGTGATCACCTAGCACATGACGCTAGGACAGCACGTGGTTTCGAATGTGTGCTGGATCTTTGCCCGAGCGTAGAACCCTGTGGAAAATGAAATGTTTCAGTTTCCTGGAATTCGTCAATTTTGCACGAAGTTCCCCTACACCGAGTAACTTAAATCGAGAACCCCATGTCGACTCAATAAAATAAAGCAGATTTAAACAGATGAACTAAAATAACCCTAACGTACCTTTCCCAGGGTTACAACTGGCTACACCTGGCCACACACCAGCGTCCAGCCCAACTGTCCCGTCGATGGAATTGACAGGGCTGTAGACAAAGGAGAAAAACAATATATAGTTTTTATCCAAAACGTGGTCTTAAAAAAAAATAAAAACTCCAAAAATTTCCCATGTCTCTTGTCGAAAAAGTACATTTTACACGAAAAATAATTACAATTTGGGAGGCAAATATTATCTTGAAGAGTCCTCAAATAATAAAAAAAATGAAAAAAATAAAATCGAACTTACCACTGCTCTTCCCGTACAAATGGCGTAGACCGCCTTAAATCCCCTTCAAAAGGGTATGAGCGTCACTTCAGGATTCGCCTAAACACGACGGACTCACTTATACAGTTTCTGGGATATCTCCTACAATCGCTGCAGTGCCAATAACCAAAAACAAAGGCGATCCCAGAAACTGTTGTCGACCCAGCCAAAATTCGTTAGCAAGAGACAAAGCACTTTGTCGAGAACAAAAAAACTGAAGCCACCGGAAACCGTTCGTAGATTTGGTGGGGACGGTAAAACGCAATAGTACCAACCTAATCTTCCCGGTTAAATTCAAATAAAGGATGCAAACCTATTTATAAACAAAACTTTTTCGCCAAAAAATCTCTAACTTCGGTTGCAAGACTGGAAGAAAAACCCGCGGTTTTCAAACTAACCGTACCGGTATATAGGGGCAGCACCGTCCAAGGGGATATTGAAAAATACGTAAAACGCACCTTGAGGTGTTGTCGGATCTATTTCCACGGTTGAAATTTTTATAACAAGGACGTCGAGACACCCTCCATACATAGACCGAACATTTGCCTACCGGACCCCCGCCAACATATCAAGTAGGAGATGAATAACCAGACGGACTGTAAGAAGCTCAGCATTGAAACCATCAACTCTAAAATCAATTACTGAAGATCAGAGCTTGCATCAAACCCAGGAATATTCGAACACTCAACCAATTCCCATATGAGTAAAGTTGTACTAAGTGTAGAATTTCGTTGTATTTTAGTTACAGTTTTAGTCAAAAGTTTTCTTTGCTCTTTATATATGTTTTCTCTAAGATTCATATGGTTTGACGCCATTCTTGTAAGACATTTCTACATTAATAAAGTTGTTTCTGAACCTGAACCTAAAAATACACACTGAACTACTGCTTAAACTCGGCACAAGAGTGTTCAGATGTTAACTCACACGATTTCGTTTATTCTTTTAGTCTTGGTTTTTATCCTTCGTTTATCTCCCATTTACAAAAGTGCATAACTCGTATTTATTTTATCTTCTCCTCATCAAATTAATAAAGGTATCAAAGGGGCGGAGCCTCGGTTGTTACTGGTCAAACCGTGGACCTAAATATATTTTCGTGCTATCACAACTAGCTATGAGGTTCGGATTGTCCCAATATCCTCGAGAATAAACGTAAGGGAATGAAATGTTCATCTAAATGTTTCCTTCCTGTTACCGAAACCATTTGTGATGCGGCAACGCCGCCATTCCCCAGCAGTCCAGCTGTTTAATTTCGTGAACGTCAACGAAACTATGAAATTCCCCAGATAAACAAACAATCAAAAGTTTTAATGTGATTTTTCCGAAACCTGTGATCCTAAATTCCAACCACGATGTCCAGATAATACGGTGTGCGTAGAGTCCACAGTAATTCGATGGAATGTCTCCTTTATAAGGTAACTTTTTGTACACTATATAACCTCCAAACCTAGTTCTATAAAATACCCTTAATTTGTGTACAGAAAGACGAGTCGAAGAGCCTTGATTATTTACCTGAATAAACAAATATGTAACGTTGCCTTAAACGTAAAAATGACACGTTACAAAGCTTTTATACAATGCACTAAAAATTTAAAAATAATTTTCTAACATTCTAATATTATCATAATAATAAAAGCGATGGCCGACTGATGGAAATTTTGACGATAAGATATCCGTATCAATTAAATATCACTATTTGCAAGAATCAATCTAGCAGAAAAATGCAGAGGTACCAAACCCACCCAACCCGACTCAAGATACCGCAGCACTTCTCTGACATAGGTTTGGAAATGGCATAACATTGCGGCATATCAAACATATTTTTGATGACCTGCTATGTTGAATATTAGTGTTTCGATCACAAATTTAGATTAACTTATGCTTTGATTTGCGCCCATCGCTTTTATTATTATGATAATATTAGAATATTAGAAAATTATTTTTTAATTTTTAGTGCATTTTATAAAAGCTTGTGACTTAAGAAAAAATTTTTACCAATTTATTTTCTACTTTTTAGTCTCAGCTATCTACTCTATTAAATGAAAATATTTGTTCAATAAACAGAACAGAAGAGTTTATTCTAGATTATAATGAAATCGCTGATCGTGAGTTGTTTGGAAACACATTTTTTTATTGGGGGAAGGAGAGGGTGGGTGTAGAGGTAGAAATATATTTTTTGTTTGGGCTGTATTGCCATCGGACCTTTATGCATATACCAAATTTTATAAAAGTCATTTGGAGTGAATTGTGTCAAAAACGCATTTTTTTATGGAAGGGGGTGGGGGGTAGGGTGGGAGGACATTTTTTTTATTATTGTTGTATTGTCATCGGACCCTATATGTTTACCAAATTTCATCCAAATCGGATAATGGAAAGTGTGTCAAAAACGCATTTTTCTATAGATGGGGGTGGGGGTAGGAGTGGTAGGATTTTTTAAAAATATTGTATGGTCATCGGACCACTATATGTATACCAAATTTCATCCAAATCGGATAATGGGAAGGGTGCCAAAAACGCATTTTCTATGGAAGGGGGTGGGGGTAAGGGTGGGAGGATATTTTTTTAAAATGTTGTATTGTCATCGGACCACTATGTGAATACCAAATTTCATCCAAATCGGATAATGGGAAGTGTGTCAAAAACTCATTTTTCTCTGAAAGGGGGTGGGGGTAGGGTGGGTGGATATTTTTTTCTTAGTATTGTATTGTCATCGGATCACTATGTGTATACCAAATTTCATCCAAATCGGATAACGGGAAGTGTGTCAAAAACAAATTTTTCTAAAGAAGGGGGTGGGGGTAGGGGTGGGAGGATATTTTTTTCTTATTGTTGTATTATCATCGGACCACTATGTGTATACCAAATTTTATCCAAATCGGATAATGGGAAGTGTGTCAAAAACACATTTTTTTATAGAAGGGGTGGGGTAGGGGTGGGAGGATATTTTTTCCTTAATGTTGTATTGTCTTGGGACCACTATGTGTGTACCAAATTTCATCCAAATCGAATAATGGGAAGTGTGTCAAAAACGCTTCACAAGATTTGATAGATAGTTAGTTAGATAGTTAGACAGAACATCTGAAGCTAAATAAAAGCTTGTAATAAAAAAAAAACAATGACCACAGATCATTGTTAAACATTTATATTTTTTATACGATTGTTTCTATTAGGACCTTATTGCCATAAAGCCAGGCAGTAATATTGCCGGGCACTATTCTGACAGTTTTCCATTGAAAACTGACAGTTGATCTTTCAAAATTGACATACTAAAGTCAAATTTATTAATCCAGTCTAATGTCTGCACTATTATTTGCAGCTCTTATAATACACAAACTGTAAGAATAGTGCCCGGCACTATTACTTTCTCGCTTTATTGCAATAAGTCTCTATTAGGTTGCGGCAACTATAATTAAGACATTTTGGCCCTTAACTTCAAAAAGGTTGAAGACCTTCTCGACTATGTATGTATGTGTATAGGAACCTTTAGTCTTAAAATAAGAAAAGCCTTTGCTTGTACGTGCCATCTAGCATCTAGGACACCCTGTATTTACAGGTATACCAATACTTTTTTTTCAATCGCTAATCTTGCAATAAAATGTCCGTGGGACGCTGAACAGGGTCTAATTGCACAGTAAACATTATGATTTTTTGAAAATAAAAAATCCGTAACAGATTTTTGTATTTAATTCGGCATATAGACTTTGTAAATATTGGCACAATGAGATTAAAAAGAGTGCTTGGCTGCCTCTGACCAGAGGCGTATCAATAGTAATATTTTCAGTCGATACAGCAAACTTGTTTGGTTTTAAAGATGGTAGGTATAAAAAATAAAAATAAAAGAATGTGACCCCTAGCGCCCGCCCCATTGTACGCTGGGCTCAACATTTTAAATACTTAAAATCAACGAACGGCTTATACCACCAGCTTCATTATGTAGACGTATACTAATACATTTTTTAAAAATGTTACCTTTGGACGGTGAAATTGACGGGTAAGTTTGTAAGTAAGTTACTACAAAAGGACTGCCAGAAATATAGAGACTCATGTTACCTTTGTGGGCCTACAAAAAGCATATGATACCGTTCCAGTAGAAAAATTGTGGACAGTGTCAGAGCAAAGTAATATCAATCATACATACATAAAAGCGATAAAAGGGTCAAAATCTAAAATTGAAATTGGAAATTGACTTTCCAAAGAATTCCTGGCAAAAAAGGCTAAGACAGCTCTCCAACCCTTTTTAAAATATATATCGCAGTAGCTCTAAAAAACTGTTTGCTGACGACCAAGTAATTGTAGCTAATGATAAAGAAGACATGAAGTATATGATGAAAAAGTTAACGGAAGAATACCAACAGTGAGGGTTTACAGTGAACGTGGACAATACACAGTACTTATTATGTATTGAAAACAAATTCAGTGAGTTAGAACTAGACAATGGACAAACAATATCTCTATGCAATGAGTATGTATTCTTGGTTGTCACATTTGATAAGACAGACTGTAAAAAACTGGAAAAAAGATAGTAAAAGCAAAAAAGGTTATCGAATGTCTTTACAGTATTTTATGGAGCAGAGAGATAAAGAAGAATGTAAAAAGCACGCTATTGTATGAAATAGAGACTTGTCGTGTAGCAGAAAAATATAAAAATAAATATCGAAAGTGTCCAAATGGATGAAATATGACAATCATTAAGAATTAAAGAAATAATGGGAAGTGAGGGAAGCATAATGGATGACATGACTAAACGACAACTGATATGGTACAACGGATGAACGACGAAAGATTACCAAAGAGGGCGTCTTAAACTAGAATGGCAACATTCAATCCAAAGATCAATGAGTCAAAAAAACTGACAGAAGATGATTGTCAGGATCGATGGGGGTGAGAATAGGCGTCGGACAGCGTAGAGAAACTTGCAAACGACGTGAAAATTGAAAAAATTGTGCTATAGACGAAAGTTTTAGGAAAATTAAATACTTTTCAGAAAAATCGCGGCGCAGGCAAAAGTTTGTAAAATAATAGGAGAAAAGCACCGTAGACGAAAAATATTAGTAGTTTTCGTAAAGATGGCACCGGTGGAAAATCATATTTTAGAAAAATGAAGTACATTTCGGAAAAAAATGGCACCTCAAAAATAGAATATAAAAAAAAATTCCTCCACAATATTTCTCGACATACCAAAAAAAATGACGCAAATAAACATTATAAATATATATATATATATATATATATATATATATATATATATATATACATATATATATATATATATATATATATATATATATATATATATATATATATATACATACGAGCCCCGTCCCACTTCAGTTGGCCCGATTAAAAAAATGTGAATTTTTTAATAGAGTGAGGAAATTTAAAAAAAAAATTCTCTAAATATTTAGATTGGGTTAGGCTAAGTTGAATTAAGCTAAATTAGGTAAGGATAGGTTGAGTTAGGCCAGGCTAGGCTAGGTTCAAAAACAATATACATTTTTCAAAAATTGAACACCCTCTATTTTAGGTCACACATATACTATACTATAGTAGTGTGAGCTATGGTGATCCTAATTTTTTCGAGAAAAAAAAAGTTGCTCTGATTTCAAATTTTTTTATATATCTTTGCGTTTTAGATGATTTTGAAACTTTTTTGTTGCGCCGTCTGTCTGTCTGTCTGTCTGTATGTCTGTCTGTCTGTCTGTCTGTATGTCTGTAACGACCAACGCGCATAACTCAAAAACCGCTTGGCCGATTTTAATGAAATTTGGTACCTAGGCTGGGTCTTGGGTCGAGATGGTCCCATTTAAAAATGAACAAAATCCACCGAACAGAAACCAAATAAAAGTAGATTTCAAAAATTAGAGTTTATGTGAAAATATGGCGTGTGTGATATCAAACGAAAGGTAATTGAGTCTGCAGTTAAACAAAATACATTTTAATTTATTTAAAAAAAAAGGGTGGGGGTATATTTTAAAAATTAGAGTTTAAGTGAAAATATGGCGTGTGTGATATCAAACGAAAGGTAATTGAGTCCGGAGTTTAACAAAATACATTTTAGTTTTTTGTTTTTTTTAAGGATGGGGGTAGATTTCAAAAATTTGAGTTTAAGTCAAAACATGGCTTGTGTGGTATCAAACAAAAGGTAATTTAGTCTGGAGTTAAATAAAATATATTTCAGTTTTTAGTTATATTAGCTCACACGTACACTATAACTCTAGTACCTAGTGTGAGCTTAGGGGCCCATATATTGGCAGAGTATTTTATAGCCTGGTCTAACTCAACATATCCTAACCTAATTTGGCCTAACTGAACTTGGTCTAACCCAATCTAACCTAACCTAAATATTTAAAGACAATTTTTAAAAAATTTCCTCACCCTATTCAATAATTAAAATATTTTTAATCGGGCCAACAGCAATGGGACGGGGCTCTCGGATATAAATATATATATATATATATATATATATATGTATATATATATATATATATATATATATATATATATATATGGTATTAATTTTAATGTTACTAAGATTACGTTTCTTTAAATGTTGGTTTCTTAACGTTAAAAATAAATATATTTTTGGTAATCCTTTTACATGAAATGTTAGTTAGGATTTTCTACATGTTTTTTTAATTTCAAAAGTTGACTTAATTTGAACACATTGTGTTTACAGTGCGGCGTCAGTATCGGAGTTTCCAACCAAATACCAAACGTAAATTTTATTATGTGTCCATCAGATCTTGAATAATCTTTGCCGGTCAATAGCGCATAGAAACATGTATGCCAAATTTCATTGAAATCGGTTAGGTCGTTTCTGAGATTAGCGGTAACATAAATAAATTTAGAAAAAAACTTTTTGAAAACAAGCTTTTATAAAATGGACTAAAAAGCATAAAATAATTTTTGAGTGTTCTGATATCATAATAATAAAAGCGATGGACGTATTAAAGGAAATTTACCCGTTTTTCTTTTAGCCTTGTTAACTCGAAGTTTAGTGAAAATCCAAATTCATTATATTATAGCAGAGAAATGTAGATAATTTAACCCAACCCAACCTTACTCAAGCTACCCTTATATTTTTCTGATATCGATAGACATTATTACGCTTGCTTCATATTAGGCAGATCATCCGCGACCGGCAGTGTGTCGATTTATTTTGTTACATTGAAAAAGAAGAGTCGGCCCATCATCGGTTGTGGACGATCCAACAAATGCGCATGGAAAGGTATTTATCTAATATTAAATACTCTCATCGCTTTTATTATTATGATATCAGAACACGCAAAAAATTATTTTATGCTTTTTAGTTAATTTTATAAAAGCTTGTTTTCAAAAAGTTTTTTTTCTAAATTTATTTTTTAATTTCGCTATTGCAGGGAGTCCTTCCTGTCAATTTTGAAATATCTTAGTCTTCGATGAGAAGGCCGTCCAACGATTTGATACTAAACAAAATACAAACTAAAATTTTACCCCCTCTCCACCCTCCACGTTAGGGGGGAGGTAGGCAGTCAGTGATACCACATTATTGGATTGTTATCGGAACTATAACGTTATGCGAAATTTAAAGTTAATCGGATAAGTGGAAGTCAGTTGAAAGTAATCCGAAAAACTTAAAATTAAATTGTCCATTTTGAATCCGCCATATTGAATCTAATCAAAAATTCGTAATTCTTATCCTCAAAAACCCCCAGATACCAATTTTGTTGGAAATCGGACAAACTAAAGTTTTACCCCCTCTCCGCCCTCCAGGTTAGGGGTGAGGTAGGCAGTCAGTGATACCACATTATTGGATTGTCATCGGAACTATAACGGTATACGAAATTTGAAGTCAATCGGATGTTTGGAAGTTCTTCAAAAATACATACATACATACATACATACAGGTGAAGTTAAATAAAAGCTTGTAAAAAGACCTCTTCCTTTCTGTATGTATTAATGATGATTGCATGATTGATTGTGGTAACTTCTTGGAGGAAAAGTAAATGATCAAAAACCAAGTATGCTTATGTAAAATTAGTTATTTTTCTTTAAAAAATCAGGCAAAAATAGACGCAAAATAGGTTCCTATTTCTACCTAGCATAAATGTTAGAATAAAGCGTTCCATTGTTTTACCATACCAGAAATATCTACGCCACTGGTAGAAAACTTGTAGCATAGTTATATAGCTGCGGCGAGCAGTTTAGTAAAAATGAGAGCGAGCCCAAGGGCTGTTGATTGAGCAAAGTTTATATTATGAATTTTACCGGGGCTGCCTTTTCGTAACTGCGGGCGGGGATTTTTCCACTTTTTGTTAAGCAAACACTTGGCGATGTTTAAAATACAATGTTTATGTTAACTTTTTTGTTTTTATTTTAGACAGGTCCGGATTTAGGTGTTACTTTATTAATAAATGCTAAAAGCGTATAAAATATACTGCACAAAATAATAGTACATTATAATTAGTCGGTTTTTTGTAGCGAAGACAAAGTAGTCACTGTTGAGTCGTGGATGTCGTTTTGCGAGGTTCGTCCAAAAACGTCCAGAACCTTTGTTCTAAGAGTTGGAGTTACAGTTGCTGCTAGGAGCTTTACATAAGTTTTAACTCGTTTGCTAAGTAATACCTAGCTAAATTAATTTGAATCGACGCACATAGGAGTATTCGTATTATAAAACGGGACAAAATTAATAGTTGTTTTTATGCAATTTTTTTGAATGAAAGACATTGCTTGAGAATAATAAACTTTTTATAATAAAAACTATATCTATACACGGTGTCCCACATGTCATGGATCAAACGGAGTGAGGTGATGGGGTTGAGATGATAATAATAACGGTATAAGTATATTATAATCCGGTTTTTAGTAACTTACAAGTTATTTAATGTTTTTTTGTGTCAGGCGCGAATCTACGGGGTTGAGGGAAAGGGGCAATTTACCACAAAACACCACCCCTTCTGGTTCCTATGCATACCTTTTTTGAAGACTAGCCATGGATATTCCCCCGCTTCAAATGAAATTTCTAGATCCGCCCCTGTGATATGATATCACTTTTTAAAATTATTGGTCACCGTCTTATACAATTTTATACAATTTGATTTTTTAGGCGTACACAAAATTTTTTGCTAAACCAAAACATGGTTAGAAAATTATTCATTGCATTTAAGTAATGACCAATAATTTTAAGAAATAATTTTTATTGGAAGGCTACAATATTTAGAAATGTGTTAGTTGTTCCACAGTTTCATCAAATAACTTAAAAGTATCAATATTTTTTTTAGGCTGGTTATGAAAATCGAATAAAAAGAGGGCCATTTCATAAGCAAAATATCAACTTATTTTGTAGCAGATATAAATCACGAGACACGAGAGACGAGACGAGAGAAAGGCTCTCTCGAGCGATAGAAGAGTCCTGTCTTTGAGACGAGAGACCCATTTTATCTCGCATAATAAGACGAGACGAGAGAAGGCCTTCTCTCGTCTCGTCTCGTCTCGTGGCAACACTAATACTTATAAAAATACTCTGCCAATCTATGGGCACCTAAGCTCACACTAGGTACTATAGTTATAGTGTACGTGTGAGCTAATATAACTAAAAACTGAAATATATTTTATTGAACTCCAGACTCAATTACCGTTCGTTTTGATACCACACATGTACAAGCCATGTTTTGACTTAAACTTTAATTTTTCAAACCTACCCCCACCTTTTTTTAAACTAAAATGTATTTGGTTTAACTCCAGACTCAATTACCTTTCGTTTGATATCACACACGCCATATTTCCACATAAACACTAATTTTTTTAATTTACCCCACCCTTTTTTAAAAAGTAAAATGTATTTTATTTAACTCCAGACGCAATTACCTTTCGTTTGATATCACACACGCCATATTATTACATAAACTAATTTTTGAAATATACCCCACCCTTTTATTTGGGTTGTTTGGTGGATTTTGTTCATTTTTAAATGGGACCATCTCGGCCCAAAACCCAGCGTAGGTACCAAATTTGAGTTATGCGCGTTGGTCGTTACAGACAGACATACAGACAGACAGACAGACAGACAGACAGACGGCGAAACAAAAAAGTTTCAAAATCATCTGAAACGCAAAGATATATAAAAATTTTTGAAATCGGAGCAACTTTTTTTTTTCTCGAAAAAATTAGGATCACTATAGCTCACACTACTATAGTATAGTAGTAGTGTGAGCTAATAACAGTTATTAATTACTAAAACTTCTGGTGAATTTATGAAGGGCAAACGCATTATCAGTGATCTTCAAATGCACCGGACATTCAGGAAGTCAAACAAGGGGAAAGTAAACAACCTAAATGCACTATTGCATTCTGAATTTTATTGCAAAACTAACAAAATGTGCGCTTCCGAAATGGATTTCCGAACACGTAGCAGGAAAATTAAGGAGAAAAAATAGTAAAAAATCACAGAATATGAAAAATTACAGTTTGATAACGACCTCTACTATGTCCCTATCTAATGGACAATATTTATACTGTGTCTCTATTTAAAAATGCAACTAGAGAGTTCACACTTTTACCAAATACCTATACTTTGGCAACGTTGCTCTCACGGCCCCGATTGGGTCTTAGGGAAACTAAGGGACAATTTCTCAATTGCGAGTAACTCTGAGGGGTTAACCAACCCGATGTAAATTTTAACCTAGGGTTAACTCGTGGTTGTGTTTCTCCAGCAGCCACTGTGGTATGATTTAAAAAACCCTGCGTTGGTAGCACTGTTTACTATGTTGCCAGTTTTACCATATTTTTGATTGGTTGAAAGCAGTCACATGATGGGAAAAATTTCATAACCACAAAGTTTTTAATGTTTTATTTTCTGCTTCTGGCATATTGATATCTCTAGCGGAAAGGGCAGCTTATGCCCTTGAAACTTTTTTTACTACTCTCCAAGCTGTTGATTTGCTTACATGAATTGTACCTCGAGCCACCAGTTAAAAGCTACCAGTGGCGTAGAACCAAAATGTTAATATCAATTGCAACATTGGAGTCAAAGACTGATTTCTAAACACAATAATATAGATATGTTTTCATTTCATGTATTAGCTCACACATATACTATACTATAGTAGTGTGAGCATTGGTGATCCTAATTTTTTCGAGAAAAAAAAAGTTGCTCCGATTTCAAAATTTTTTATATATCTTTGCGTTTCAGATGATTTTGAAACTTTTTTGTCGCGCCGTCTGTCTGTCTGTCTGTCTGTCTGTCTGTCTGTCTGTCTGTCTGTCTGTCTGTCTGTCTGTCTGTCTGTCTGTCTGTCTGTCTGTCTGTCTGTCTGTCTGTCTGTCTGTCTGTCTGTCTGTCTGTCTGTCTGTCTGTCTGTCTGTCTGTCTGTCTGTCTGTCTGTCTGTCTGTCTGTCTGTCTGTCTGTCTGTCTGTCTGTCTGTCTGTCTGTCTGTCTGTCTGTCTGTCTGTCTGTCTGTCTGTCTGTCTGTCTGTCTGTCTGTCTGTCTGTCTGTCTGTCTGTCTGTCTGTCTGTCTGTCTGTCTGTCTGTCTGTCTGTCTGTCTGTCTGTCTGTCTGTCTGTCTGTCTGTCTGTCTGTCTGTCTGTCTGTCTGTCTGTCTGTCTGTCTGTCTGTCTGTCTGTCTGTCTGTCTGTCTGTCTGTCTGTCTGTCTGTCTGTCTGTCTGTCTGTCTGTCTGTCTGTCTGTCTGTCTGTCTGTCTGTCTGTCTGTCTGTCTGTCTGTCTGTCTGTCTGTCTGTCTGTCTGTCTGTCTGTCTGTCTGTCTGTCTGTCTGTCTGTCTGTCTGTCTGTCTGTCTGTCTGTCTGTCTGTCTGTCTGTCTGTCTGTCTGTCTGTCTGTCTGTCTGTCTGTCTGTCTGTCTGTCTGTCTGTCTGTCTGTCTGTCTGTCTGTCTGTCTGTCTGTCTGTCTGTCTGTCTGTCTGTCTGTCTGTCTGTCTGTCTGTCTGTCTGTCTGTCTGTCTGTCTGTCTGTCTGTCTGTCTGTCTGTCTGTCTGTCTGTCTGTCTGTCTGTCTGTCTGTCTGTCTGTCTGTCTGTCTGTCTGTCTGTCTGTCTGTCTGTCTGTCTGTCTGTCTGTCTGTCTGTCTGTCTGTCTGTCTGTCTGTCTGTCTGTCTGTCTGTCTGTCTGTCTGTCTGTCTGTCTGTCTGTCTGTCTGTCTGTCTGTCTGTCTGTCTGTCTGTCTGTCTGTCTGTCTGTCTGTCTGTCTGTCTGTCTGTCTGTCTGTCTGTCTGTCTGTCTGTCTGTCTGTCTGTCTGTCTGTCTGTCTGTCTGTCTGTCTGTCTGTCTGTCTGTCTGTCTGTCTGTCTGTCTGTCTGTCTGTCTGTCTGTCTGTCTGTCTGTCTGTCTGTCTGTCTGTCTGTCTGTCTGTCTGTCTGTCTGTCTGTCTGTCTGTCTGTCTGTCTGTCTGTCTGTCTGTCTGTCTGTCTGTCTGTCTGTCTGTCTGTCTGTCTGTCTGTCTGTCTGTCTGTCTGTCTGTCTGTCTGTCTGTCTGTCTGTCTGTCTGTCTGTCTGTCTGTCTGTCTGTCTGTCTGTCTGTCTGTCTGTCTGTCTGTCTGTCTGTCTGTCTGTCTGTCTGTCTGTCTGTCTGTCTGTCTGTCTGTCTGTCTGTCTGTCTGTCTGTCTGTCTGTCTGTCTGTCTGTCTGTCTGTCTGTCTGTCTGTCTGTCTGTCTGTCTGTCTGTCTGTCTGTCTGTCTGTCTGTCTGTCTGTCTGTCTGTCTGTCTGTCTGTCTGTCTGTCTGTCTGTCTGTCTGTCTGTCTGTCTGTCTGTCTGTCTGTCTGTCTGTCTGTCTGTCTGTCTGTCTGTCTGTCTGTCTGTCTGTCTGTCTGTCTGTCTGTCTGTCTGTCTGTCTGTCTGTCTGTCTGTCTGTCTGTCTGTCTGTCTGTCTGTCTGTCTGTCTGTCTGTCTGTCTGTCTGTCTGTCTGTCTGTCTGTCTGTCTGTCTGTCTGTCTGTCTGTCTGTCTGTCTGTCTGTCTGTCTGTCTGTCTGTCTGTCTGTCTGTCTGTCTGTCTGTCTGTCTGTCTGTCTGTCTGTCTGTCTGTCTGTCTGTCTGTCTGTCTGTCTGTCTGTCTGTCTGTCTGTCTGTCTGTCTGTCTGTCTGTCTGTCTGTCTGTCTGTCTGTCTGTCTGTCTGTCTGTCTGTCTGTCTGTCTGTCTGTCTGTCTGTCTGTCTGTCTGTCTGTCTGTCTGTCTGTCTGTCTGTCTGTCTGTCTGTCTGTCTGTCTGTCTGTCTGTCTGTCTGTCTGTCTGTCTGTCTGTCTGTCTGTCTGTCTGTCTGTCTGTCTGTCTGTCTGTCTGTCTGTCTGTCTGTCTGTCTGTCTGTCTGTCTGTCTGTCTGTCTGTCTGTCTGTCTGTCTGTCTGTCTGTCTGTCTGTCTGTCTGTCTGTCTGTCTGTCTGTCTGTCTGTCTGTCTGTCTGTCTGTCTGTCTGTCTGTCTGTCTGTCTGTCTGTCTGTCTGTCTGTCTGTCTGTCTGTCTGTCTGTCTGTCTGTCTGTCTGTCTGTCTGTCTGTCTGTCTGTCTGTCTGTCTGTCTGTCTGTCTGTCTGTCTGTCTGTCTGTCTGTCTGTCTGTCTGTCTGTCTGTCTGTCTGTCTGTCTGTCTGTCTGTCTGTCTGTCTGTCTGTCTGTCTGTCTGTCTGTCTGTCTGTCTGTCTGTCTGTCTGTCTGTCTGTCTGTCTGTCTGTCTGTCTGTCTGTCTGTCTGTCTGTCTGTCTGTCTGTCTGTCTGTCTGTCTGTCTGTCTGTCTGTCTGTCTGTCTGTCTGTCTGTCTGTCTGTCTGTCTGTCTGTCTGTCTGTCTGTCTGTCTGTCTGTCTGTCTGTCTGTCTGTCTGTCTGTCTGTCTGTCTGTCTGTCTGTCTGTCTGTCTGTCTGTCTGTCTGTCTGTCTGTCTGTCTGTCTGTCTGTCTGTCTGTCTGTCTGTCTGTCTGTCTGTCTGTCTGTCTGTCTGTCTGTCTGTCTGTCTGTCTGTCTGTCTGTCTGTCTGTCTGTCTGTCTGTCTGTCTGTCTGTCTGTCTGTCTGTCTGTCTGTCTGTCTGTCTGTCTGTCTGTCTGTCTGTCTGTCTGTCTGTCTGTCTGTCTGTCTGTCTGTCTGTCTGTCTGTCTGTCTGTCTGTCTGTCTGTCTGTCTGTCTGTCTGTCTGTCTGTCTGTCTGTCTGTCTGTCTGTCTGTCTGTCTGTCTGTCTGTCTGTCTGTCTGTCTGTCTGTCTGTCTGTCTGTCTGTCTGTCTGTCTGTCTGTCTGTCTGTCTGTCTGTCTGTCTGTCTGTCTGTCTGTCTGTCTGTCTGTCTGTCTGTCTGTCTGTCTGTCTGTCTGTCTGTCTGTCTGTCTGTCTGTCTGTCTGTCTGTCTGTCTGTCTGTCTGTCTGTCTGTCTGTCTGTCTGTCTGTCTGTCTGTCTGTCTGTCTGTCTGTCTGTCTGTCTGTCTGTCTGTCTGTCTGTCTGTCTGTCTGTCTGTCTGTCTGTCTGTCTGTCTGTCTGTCTGTCTGTCTGTCTGTCTGTCTGTCTGTCTGTCTGTCTGTCTGTCTGTCTGTCTGTCTGTCTGTCTGTCTGTCTGTCTGTCTGTCTGTCTGTCTGTCTGTCTGTCTGTCTGTCTGTCTGTCTGTCTGTCTGTCTGTCTGTCTGTCTGTCTGTCTGTCTGTCTGTCTGTCTGTCTGTCTGTCTGTCTGTCTGTCTGTCTGTCTGTCTGTCTGTCTGTCTGTCTGTCTGTCTGTCTGTCTGTCTGTCTGTCTGTCTGTCTGTCTGTCTGTCTGTCTGTCTGTCTGTCTGTCTGTCTGTCTGTCTGTCTGTCTGTCTGTCTGTCTGTCTGTCTGTCTGTCTGTCTGTCTGTCTGTCTGTCTGTCTGTCTGTCTGTCTGTCTGAATGAACAAAATCCACCAAACACAAGCCAAATAAAAGGGTGGGGAAAATTTCAAAAATGAGATTTTATGTGAAAATATGGCGTGTGTGATATCAAACGAAAGGTAATTGAGTATGGAGTTAAACAAAATACATTTTAGTTTTTTTTTCTTCAAAAAGGGTGGGGGTAGATTTCAAAAATTAGAGTTTACGTGAAAATATGGCGTGTGTGATATCAAACGAAAGGTAATTAAGTCCGGAGTTAAACAAAATAAATTTTAGTTTTTGTTTTTTAAGGGTGGGGGTAGATTTCAAAAATTTGAGTTTAAGTCAAAACATGGCTTGTGTGGTATCAAACAAAAGGTAATTTAGTCTGGAGTTAAATAATATATATTTCAGGTTTTAGTTTTATTAGCTCGCACGTACACTATAACTATAGTACCTAGTGTGAGCTTAGGGGCCCATATATTGGCAGAGTATTTTTTCAATGAGAGCCTTAAAAAATTAGGTTTTACACACGTAAAACTCGCTGAAAAATTGCCACCGAGGGAGAAGCTTATGGCATTACCAAAATACACGTATGTACAAATTCCACTCTCGATTGGCACTTTGCATATCGTCGCCTTAATACAGAACTATTGTAAGCACAAAATTAAGTTTTTACAGAAGAGCATTTTTTTAGTTTGACTCAGCATGAGTCGAGATTTGATCGGTTAAATTGGTCGGGCGGATGGTGGGACGTTTCGTCACTTAGACATCCAATAGCTCTGCGTTCAATAAAGCGCGGCTGGAGCTATACATTTCCGTGGAAAAACGGAAAATGGGAAAACTGGACATACGATAGTTCTGCATTAAGGCGACGATATGCTGTGTGCAAAAAACGTTGTCAACAGAAATTTTATCCCATAATATTTAAAAGATAATAATTTACGGTTTTTATAAATTATTATTTTTGTTAAGTACCTATTTGCAGCTTCAAGAAAAAATTCAAATGGATAATAAGGTAGAAAACCACTCTGCATACCCTTTCAACTTGTGGATCTTGCCTTCGGCTCAATCCAATTATTTGTAGGTATTGTTTTGTATCCATCAAACTGTCTTGCTGTGTGCAGTGTCATTTGCCAACCTTTTTGTTTATTACATCATTGCTTTGTGTGTAAAATCTCATTTTTAGCCTGATGTGTGTGCAAAATCTTTAAAATAGTTTTAAAAATATATCAATTTTTAAAATAGTTTTAAAAATAAAGCTACATCTCAGAATCTTAAAAATTTTCATCTATCAGTAGGGTGCTTCAGGGCTTCTTCGATTTGTTAGAGAATGTAAGGGACAGTCTAAATTTTTTAAAAAAGTCTTTTTCGTCAAACATTCCGAAAGGTCATAGGTCAAAATACACCCAACAAAACATTTTCATCGTTTTCTCAAAAAAAAAAAAAAATTCGTCGAAAATTATACCTTTTCTAGCCATTGCTGCGCGGGCTAGGAAGGTAAAAATGTATCTTTTGAAGCGGTTTTTGTTTTTTTTATTTGATACATATTTTTTTGTGTGTACTTGCCTTTTTTCATCTACTCTAATACTGTAATTTTAATTAACATTTTAGTTTTTGAAACTTTTATCATTAAATATTGAAAATCGAAAACATCGGCGGAAGGCCCGCGGCTTTGTTCAGCGAGTGGGCTGATTTTACAAAATAATGTTTTTTTTATTGTTATTTAAATAATTTATGTGGGCACGCGGGCAATGGTGTTTTATTAATAAATTTTAATTAAATATATATTAATACGCATAGATATGTATTTTTTATGTTAATGTTATTTATAAATAAATAATAAATAAACAGTTAATAAACGTGTGCATTAATGAAAGCCTCTGTCAATTAAGGAGCACCTAAGGACACATGTTTAGAAGCGGGGGTCTGGGTCAGAATCCAATGGTTTTTTTCCAGGGTGGATTATTATTTCACTGTGCATATATTTGTTCGATAGGGCAGTAATTTTCCCATTATCCCCTCTCAAATCAGCACTTGCAAGTTTAACAATGGGGACTTATTGCAATAAAGCCAGGAAATAATAGTGCCCGGCACTATTATGACAGCTTTCCATTGAAAACTGACAGTTGATCTTTCAAAATTGACATACCAAAGTCGAATTTATAAATTCAGTCGTTTATTTTCCATTAATAGTGGCGGCACAATTAATTCCGGCTCATATAATACACAAAGGCCTAATTTTGAAAGAAGACAGATGTTCTTATAATGCGAAACTGTCAAAATAGTGCCCGGCACAATTAGTGCCTGGCACTATTGCAATAAGTCCCTGATATTGTCACTATTGCCTTAATTCTAGTCTTAATAACCAGTCATTTGATATTGACTGTTTTCTTTAACTCTTATTATTTTATTATATTAGATGTTCACGATATTTAAATTCTTAAAACACTTTTTAGTTTTCGCTCGATATTTTGAAAAACCCGTAAAGGTTTGTTCTTAAATTATATAACGCACTAAGCGAGAGAGCCTTATGTTACTTTCAATGAGTTAAAGATTGTCGGCTAGTGGTTTTGCGTTACATATACATTTTTATCTGTTTAATTCATATTATTCAGATCAGAAAACGACAATATAAGAAAATATAAAGATTCCTTTATGCATCATAAAACGTCGTGTTTTTTTTAAATATCTTAGTAATTAAGCTTTAATAAATCAAACTACATAATTGTAGAGAAATATTGAAAACAACAATAATTTTAAAATTTTGACAAGACACTGAAATATCTAATAAATGTCTGTTCATTATTTTACACTAAAAACGGAGCCAATCTGAAGGTTTCCAAAAAATGACAAAAAAAATAATATACATTTTATGCAATAAACGAACTTTCAAAACATTTTCCAGGAAAGGTGCCCAAAATTGATTTAACATTGGTAACGCCACACAGTGTTGCCATTTCAAGTTAAATTGTCACTTGTTGCGTTAACTTCGTTGTTGCAATTGTACTACGTACTCAAATGTAAAGGTAGCATCCTTTACGAGGTAAATGTCCCTCAGGTCCCAAAAAAAGTCATAAAGGCTGGTAGCTACTATAGATGAATTAAGGGCTAAAAAAAAATATTTTTGTTGACTTGCTTTATCAGAATTTTGGCCTTGGGCTCCGGCTTTCCCCACCATCTTGGATTTAGTGTGCACAAAAAGGGCTTTTTTTGTTTAGTTGCGATTTTTTGGTTTCTGTACATTTTAGAAAACAAGTTTTGAACAAAAGTAAAAGAGAAAAAAATTCATATAAAACGGCTTCTATAAATTTTTTCGTCAGACGGGTAGTTCTCGAGTTATGAGGCTACACATTTCGCCGTCATTTTGTATTTTGACCAAATTGTTTTTTAGTGGCCTTTAACTTAAAAACTGCTTACAGTTAAGAAAATCTATTATAACGTAAGATAAAACCAATTAATAGCCTATGAGATACAACAATGTTTATATATAATCACAGGATATAAAGTCCATATCATTATTTTTGGGATAACTTTTGACGATTTTTTTTCGGTGGCCTATGCTATTTGTTATGGTAACAGTTAATTACTATTAAAAAGTTATCTTAAAAATTATGGAATGAACTATAATTAAGTTGTCTGGGTAGGCTCCGGAACGAAATAGCGATGTACAAAATAGCTGGTATTAAAATAGCGACAATCAAAATAGCGATGTAATGAAAGAGCAACTATCAAAATAGGGATGCAACAAAATACCGATGTAACAAAATAGCGATTGTCACAAAAAATTGATGTAACAAAATAGCGACTATCAAAATAGCCATGTAATAAAGTAGGAAATTAGGATACCGGGAAAAAAGTAAGGGAAGTTTACTTTTTGAAAAAATGTGCTGGTGCGGTTCGGTTAATTTGGTTTAGTTCGGCACAGAAAATGCGTGATTAACTTTATTGTAAAAAATTAAAATACTTTCTTAACAATGTGTCACTCAAGGTCAAGCTTATGGTTAGAAGTTAATTGGCATCCCTAAATTGGGGTAATCTTTTAAAATTACGAAAAAAAATCATGTTTTTTTAGGGTTTATTTGGGTTAAAAGAAAACTAAGGATTTTAGGCAAAAATGTTCAAACAGTTTTTTTAAAAAACACAAAATGTTCATTTAGCTAGTGTATCACAAAGTGGTGATAAAGCTATTATTGGCATTCCCCATATGTTAAAATTGCAACTACACCACCATTGGCGTACGCAGAAATGAACCCTGGTGGGGGCTGGAACGCCGATTGGAGGGCTTGGGTACGGATAAAAAAAATCATGATTTTTGGGGTCGATATTTAGTGACTCTGGGGGGTAGGGCTTTCGCCACCCCTTGCGTAAGCCACTGTATACCACGTTTTGCAAATTGGGGGCCTTTTTCGCTTAATGACTGGCCTAATTGGCTTGCATACGGGTGCGATAATGCGTTTTACTCGTGTTTCATAAAAACTCCACTTAGTGCAAATTTTTGGCAACACCGAGCTAGCGTCAATGCATTACCAGTACTGCACTCAATTTCCCAATGGAATACTCCATACAAGGAGATAATAAATAGAAAAATATATTTTTGTGCGAGGGGTCATCAGCTCACAACAGTACTGCAGAAATTTCACAACAGGACTTGTAACAGGACTCCACAGGACCCAAGTCCTGTTAGACGCTGTACCAACTTTACGGTGCGGATGACCCCTCGATTTGGCCTCATTCTCTGTCCGATTTGTCCTTTCAATAAATCCAATAAAACAATTTAGTACATTAGCACAATCAAATTTGCATGCCATTTTAATAACAATAGTTAGGGTTTTCTACTAGAGAGTTATATAGCGACCCTCGCCACCTAAACTCTAATACTATATGCTATATAATTACCGCTTAGCCAAAATATAATAGACCCGTCTTTCTATTCGACCTGACTATGGACAGTCAGTCCATTCTTTTGGGAAAGTAAGCAGTGGCGCTTTGGTTCAGTTTATTTTTTACTCGTCCCTGCCAACTACCTCACAGTATGGGACTAACAGAAGAGACCGAATGCAGACTCCATCTGGAGCAGGGTTGCCAGGCGTCCCGATTTTGGCGGGATTGTCCCGCGTTTTGTTAATGCGTCCTACCAAAAATCGCAACGTTTGTCCCGATTTTCTCGAAAATGTTACCAATAACACACACATTTGGCACCCGCTGCCCGCCAGTAAGGCAGCTTTTCTCGTGAAGCAGCAAAAGGATTCTGCTACACGCGTCGAGTCGAGTGTGACAGAGAAAGGTATATAATTTCCACGGGCATGGCCCGATTGATAATATAGCATTTTTTGCATGTCCCATTTTTCACTTATTCTTTGTTTGAGGCATGCGCAGTTCCGTTACCTGTTTTCAACTTTATCCCTTACTAAAGGATACTGTTTGACCTGACTTGTGTTTGAATAAAGCAGGCTGCTAGTTTCTTTATTTAGAGGCAGTGTTGCCACGCATATAACGTTATGACAAAATGTAATTTAAATTTAAAATATTTTTGATACAAAACAAAATATAGTTTTTTTCCTAGGGGGGGGGGTGGTAATTTTCCTGCTTACAATTATTTTATTAGGAAAAAGTGTATATTTTTTTTCTAGGGGGGTAATTACCCAGTTACCCCTCCCCTCAAATCCGCGCTTGCAGTGTTCACTAACTAACCAGAAGTCATCAATGTTCTGTGAAGTTTTCACTGGTATTGGTTTTTCACTTTTTTCCTAGTTGTTTTCGGAACTTTTAAATTATTTTGCCTACAGAACACAAAACAGGCTATTGCCAGATAAATAAAGGATACACACATAAACAAAATAACATAAATAAAGATTGTGTCTGCAAAAGGTAAATACTGGACTGCTAAATATCATGTGACATCTGTCGTTTAATATCACAATAATAAAGAATAAGGTTAGGTGTCCATGGAGCATATTGTCTACGGGAATTTATCTTTTCTTGGGCTCTAATTGGTTAATTTAAAAATTTTAGCCAAGCAAGGTTAGCTAATGGAGTGCCCGCAAAAGATACCTAATAATCCATTCATCATGCGTTTCAGGATTGTCCCGCTTTTTGTTAAAGAAAAACTGGTGACCCTGATCTGGAGGATGACGAAACAGTCAGACATATACTGTACGAATTTCCGGCTAGTGCACGTTTACGCCAGAACACATTGGGTATACCTAGTTCAATTTTCTAAGAGTATACCTCAGATTAATTGAGAACATCTGAACAGTATAGAAATAAAATTTTGGACTTCCTTTATTTTTTTTTAAACACGACGTTTCGGTTAGTATCTTTAACCGTTTCAAGTGTAAACTGGCAGTGTACATAAAGTGACAGTTTACACTTGAAAACGGTTAGAGATACTTACTATCCGAGACGTCGTGTCTAAAATAAATAAAGACAATGGAAATCTGAAATTTTGTTTCTACTCAATCATTGTCTACGAGTTTCAAACAAAAATCTGAACAGTATCTAGCCCAAACTGATAGCTCGCCTTTTTAGAGGACTAGGCATAGAGTGGTTAGTGGTGAGAAACTCCTCAAAAGTAAGCCACAATAATAGATCCACTGGTGGCCGTAGCAAGGCTGCAAGGCCCACGCCCATATAAATCTTCAAGTAGTGGCGGTTTGGTTCGGTTTGGTTTATATTCGTTCGTGATCGTTGCGTGATCACGTGTCACACTCCCGTGTCACTCGCGCTTTGCTGTCTTATTGTACAGATTATTAGGGGGAAGGTGGTTGCAACAAGGGGTTGTGAGGGGGGGGGGATTTGAATATTTAAAAAAATCGTAATTCGAGAACCACAGCAGCTAGCAAAACGAGACTTTCAAAGTTAAATTAGAAATTATATTTTTAATAACATTTAGCTCACACATATACTATACTATAGTAGTGTGAGCTATGGTGATCCTAATTTTTTCGAGAAAAAAAAGTTGCTCCGATTTCAAATTTTTTTATATATCTTTGCGTTTCAGATGATTTTGAAACTTTTTTGTCGCGCCGTCTGTCTGTTTGTCTGTCTTTCTGTATGTCTGTCTGTAACGACCAACGCGCATAACTCAAAAATCGCTTGGCCGATTTTAATAAAATTTGGTACCTAGGCTGGGTCTTGGGTCGAGATGGTCCCATTTAAAAATACTCTGCCAATATATGGGCCCCTAAGCTCACACTACGTACTATAGTTATAGTGTACGTGCAAGCTAATAAAACTAAGACCTGAAATATATCTTATTCAACTCCAGACTAAATTACCTTTTGTTTGATACCACACAAGCCATGCTTTGACTTAAACTCAAATTTTTGAAATCTACCCCCACCCTTAAAAAAAACAAAAACTAAAATGTATATTGTTTAACTCCGGACTTAATTACCTTTCGTTTGATATCACACACGCCATATTTTCACGTAAACTCTAATTTTTGAAATCTACCCCCACCCTTTTTGAAGAAAAAAAAACTAAAATGTATTTTGTTTAACTCTATACTCAATTACCTTTCGTTTGATATCACACACGTCATATTTTCACATAAACTCTAATTTTTGAAATCTTCCCCCACCCTTTTATTTGGCTTGTGTTTGGTGGATTTTGTTCATTTTTAAATGGCACCATCTCGACCTAAGACCCAGCCTAGGTACCAAATTTCATTAAAATCGGCCTAGCGGTTTTTGAGTTATGCGCGTTGGTCGTTACAGACAGACATACAGACAGACAGACAGACAGACAGACAGACAGACAGACGGCGCGACAAAAAAGTTTCAAAATCATCTGAAACGCAAAGATATATAAAAATTTTTGAAATCGGAGCAACTTTTTTTTTCTCGAGAAAATTCGGATCACCATAGCTCACACTACTATAGTATAGTATATGTGTGAGCTAATAAACAAAATCCACCGAACACAATCCAAATAAAAGAGAGGGGGTAGATTTCAAAAATTAGAGTTTATGTAAAAATATGGCGTGTGTGATATCAAACGAAAGGTAAGTAAGTCTGGAGT
This sequence comes from Aspidapion aeneum, assembly GCA_963576565.1. Lineage (NCBI taxonomy): Eukaryota > Metazoa > Arthropoda > Insecta > Coleoptera > Brentidae > Aspidapion > Aspidapion aeneum. The sequence goes on from OY755038.1 coordinate 52,627,711, forward strand.
TAAACAAAATATATTTTAGTTTAAAAAAAATGGTGCGGGTAGATTAAAAAAATTAGAGTTTACGTGAAAATATGGCGTGTGTGATATCAAACAAAAGGTAATTGAGTCCGGAGGTAAACAAAATACATTTCAGTTTTTGTTTGTTTTAAGGGTGGAGGTAGATTTCAAAAATTTGAGTTTAAGTCAAAACATGGCTTGTGTGATATCAAACGAAAGGTAATTTAGTCTAGTCTAGAGTTGAATAAAATATATTTCAGTTTTTAGTTATATTAGCTCACACGTACACTATAACTATAGTACCTAGTGTGAGCTTAGGGGCCCATATATTGGCAGAGTATTTATATTGTCAAAGTTCGTAAGAGTCACACTGTTTAAGATATATATATTTTTTAAATCATATCTTATTAAGCAGAGCAGCTAGCAAAACGCAATTTTAAAGTGTAGAGGTAGAATTACATTTTTAAATACTCTGCCAATATATGGGCCCCTAAGCTCACACTAGGTACTATAGTTATAGTGTACGTGCGAGCTAATAAAACTAAAACCTGAAATATATATTATTTAACTCCAGACTAAATTACCTTTTGTTTGCCATGTTTTGACTTAAACTCAAATTTTTGAAATCTACCCCCACCCTTAAAAAAACAAAAACTAAAATTTATTTTGTTTAACTCCGGACTTAATTACCTTTCGTTTGATATCACACACGCCATATTTTCACGTAAACTCTAATTTTTGAAATCTATCCCCACCCTTTTTGAAGAAAAAAAAACTAAAATGTATTTTGTTTAACTCCATACTCAATTACCTTTCGTTTGATATCACACACGCCATATTTTCACATAAAATCTAATTTTTGAAATCTTCCCCCACCCTTTTATTTGGCTTGTGTTTGGTGGATTTTGTTCATTTTTAAATGGGACCATTTCGACCCAAGACCCAGCCTAGGTACCAAATTTCATTAAAATCGGCCTAGCGGTTTTTGAGTTATGCGCGTTGGTCGTTACAGACAGACATACAGACATACAGACAGACAGACAGACAGACAGACAGACAGACAGACAGACAGACAGACAGACAGACAGACAGACAGACAGACAGACAGACAGACAGACAGACAGACAGACAGACAGACAGACAGACAGACAGACAGACAGACAGACAGACAGACAGACAGACAGACAGACAGACAGACAGACAGACAGACAGACAGACAGACAGACAGACAGACAGACAGACAGACAGACAGACAGACAGACAGACAGACAGACAGACAGACAGACAGACAGACAGACAGACAGACAGACAGACAGACAGACAGACAGACAGACAGACAGACAGACAGACAGACAGACAGACAGACAGACAGACAGACAGACAGACAGACAGACAGACAGACAGACAGACAGACAGACAGACAGACAGACAGACAGACAGACAGACAGACAGACAGACAGACAGACAGACAGACAGACAGACAGACAGACAGACAGACAGACAGACAGACAGACAGACAGACAGACAGACAGACAGACAGACAGACAGACAGACAGACAGACAGACAGACAGACAGACAGACAGACAGACAGACAGACAGACAGACAGACAGACAGACAGACAGACAGACAGACAGACAGACAGACAGACAGACAGACAGACAGACAGACAGACAGACAGACAGACAGACAGACAGACAGACAGACAGACAGACAGACAGACAGACAGACAGACAGACAGACAGACAGACAGACAGACAGACAGACAGACAGACAGACAGACAGACAGACAGACAGACAGACAGACAGACAGACAGACAGACAGACAGACAGACAGACAGACAGACAGACAGACAGACAGACAGACAGACAGACAGACAGACAGACAGACAGACAGACAGACAGACAGACAGACAGACAGACAGACAGACAGACAGACAGACAGACAGACAGACAGACAGACAGACAGACAGACAGACAGACAGACAGACAGACAGACAGACAGACAGACAGACAGACAGACAGACAGACAGACAGACAGACAGACAGACAGACAGACAGACAGACAGACAGACAGACAGACAGACAGACAGACAGACAGACAGACAGACAGACAGACAGACAGACAGACAGACAGACAGACAGACAGACAGACAGACAGACAGACAGACAGACAGACAGACAGACAGACAGACAGACAGACAGACAGACAGACAGACAGACAGACAGACAGACAGACAGACAGACAGACAGACAGACAGACAGACAGACAGACAGACAGACAGACAGACAGACAGACAGACAGACAGACAGACAGACAGACAGACAGACAGACAGACAGACAGACAGACAGACAGACAGACAGACAGACAGACAGACAGACAGACAGACAGACAGACAGACAGACAGACAGACAGACAGACAGACAGACAGACAGACAGACAGACAGACAGACAGACAGACAGACAGACAGACAGACAGACAGACAGACAGACAGACAGACAGACAGACAGACAGACAGACAGACAGACAGACAGACAGACAGACAGACAGACAGACAGACAGACAGACAGACAGACAGACAGACAGACAGACAGACAGACAGACAGACGGCGCGACAAAAAAGTTTCAAAATCATCTGAAACGCAAAGATATATAAAAATTTTTGAAATCGGAGCAACTTTTTTTTTCTCGAAAAAACTAGGATCACCATAGCTCACACTACTATAGTATAGTATATGTGTGAGCTAAAAAATCTGTTATAGTCTAAAAGTTTACCATTCACAGTTTCTTTAGGACAATAATAATTGATAAACGGTTGCGTCACAGCCGAATTTTGGAAATAATTGTCACATAAAAACTTAGCGGGTTCGGCATTTTTCGCAGGGATTAAAAAAAAATTCCGAGTTTTTAAAAATTTGTGTGAAATAATTTATTAACTTAATTTTTTGTTTGGTTTAGTTTTTTTGTTGCTTTTTGTATTATTGCCTTTTATTGACCTGTATTTATTTAGGACGTATATGTCTGCAACCCCCTGCCCATGCATTTATTTCGCTAATATCGCAACAATAGCGCTAATAGTTTGTTGGGGGTGTCGTTACACCCCCGAGTGACACCCTAAAGATAAAGATACAATCGTATTCTGACAATCTGAGCTGTCGGCCCTTTGTACACGATATATTATTTTACTTTGAACTAACATAGTTCAAAAGGGGGTATCCTAGCTTTTCGCTACCGCGTCGTCGCGTCGTCGTCCTGCTCGTTGTAAATGATTGTACAGTGCTGCAATCGTTTAGTTTTAAAGAGTTAATATCTGTATGTATTACGCGCGGCTGCCTCGCGCGCCATGTTTAACCGCGGCAAGACCATTAAATTGCCGCGCAAGCCAAACTTACTGACGAACTTTTTTATTCTGCGGCGGGCGATCCAGCCTCATAGTTTTTGACATAAGCGCACCGGTGGTCATAAGGGAGGGACCATTACTACCTAAATGAACAAGAATCTCATTATTTGACAGAGATTTTCAGGCTTCTAGTAAAACCAGAATAAAAACGCATTTTTAAAAAAATAATTTAAGTCATTGCAAACGAATTTCGTCTCGTCAAGCAACATATCAAGATTTCCTCTTTATGGTACCTGCACGTGAATGGTTATATAAAATACGACGTGTTATTATTAATTATTGTCAAAGACTATTTAGTAGTTCACATCAGTTTAGGAGAGCAAATATTGGTTCAGGTTAGTTTCTTATAGTTTAAATTAGTTATGTTAATTCAGGTTAGCTTATGTTAGTTTGGGTTAGCTTATGTTAGTTCAGATTAGTTTATTTCAAGTTTAAATTTTTTAGGTTATTTTATTCGTATTTCCGGACTAAATTTAACTAATGAAAATGGAGAACTATAAAAGTTCTTATTTGACGGACATAGACACTAACACCAGTAATTACTAATATCTTAAAACTTAGCACTAAAACACACCAGGGTCTAAGTACTAAATCTATAGACTTGACCTCGGCCGGTTTAAGTGAATTATTTTGAATACTTATAGAGGTCAAATAATTGCAAAGATTTGCTTCATGTTATTGCACATTTAGTATTTCTCAGTGAGTTTGATCTCAGAAAAATTCAAATTTACTTTACTGTTGATTTGCCATTTTTTGGAAATCTAGTCCGTGCAGTCAAGGATTTCCTATAAAAATAGTCTCAAGTTGAAGTACCACCCTTGAGAGGTGGTTTTAAGTTCGAAAAACTTTAAAAAAAATTATATATATTATAACTTTTTTTAAAAAGCTAAATAATACATAAATAATAACTTTAAAATAGTTTGTAGTTGAATTATCGTATTAAATACGTATCAATATTTAAATATTGTAAAAAGCCCAAGATATATTAGACAGCTGACACTGACTTTTTTTATTGGAAATCTCCTAGTGACGATAGGAGGTTTGATTATGGCTGCCATTTTAAACCAAAATATTACATATATTTTATTTATTTTTAAGTTTTGTGTGGATATGTCATATTATAATCTATATTCTTTGGATATGTCATTGCCACAACGAAAAAAGATCGCCTATGTTACAAGGTATTTATAAACCAAATTATATAAATATTACAAGCTATTGCATCCAAGGGAAAAATAGGGTTAAACCTTCAGCCAATATCTAGACCTTTGATCTAGTACTTTAGAACCTAGGACTTTAGACCGTTTAGTAAATACTGGTGTAAGCTATAAGTTTTAGAATTTTTGTGTTAGTTTTTTTGTGTTGCACCAAATTATATGTCTATGCAATCTTGTCCCTTACAAATAAAAATCTCGGCTTTTGTAAAACGCACATCCGACCTTTCAGAAACATAAAAATCTTATAAGGCCCTTTTGTCAGATGTATTTGTAGGGACTTTTAGTTTTTGGTCACGGCATTTAGTCCTGCCTGAATTTGGCCATATGGTTGGTTAATACTGCATATGGACGAATTTAGCACGTAAATGACAGGACAGATAGTAGCAGGAAGCTTTTAATCTTGTTTTTATCAATCAATTGTCCTTTATATTTTTTTGTTAAAGGGCTGGGGGGAAAATTGTATAAATCAGTCAAGAATATTAAATAGAGAAACTTCGGTTATAGAAATATTTATTTATTTATTGATCATATTTTACTCAATAGCTATCTCCGATAATATTTATCTGACCGTAGCGTTTAAATTAGTAAAGTTGAAGGATATTTCCTGAGTCATCAAAATCTGATTTTCAAATGTCAATTGTCAAACACCTGTCAAATAATTGACATTTGATTTATTTTTTTAATGGAAGACCGTATATTTTTTTAATTGATAGAGCCCTATTTTGCGATTTCAAAAATATATAACTTGGTGTGTTTGGCTTTTGATTTACCACATTTGACTCAATAGGCTGCGTTAATATTGATCTGACAGTAAAGTTTGAATTACCTATCAATGTTGAAGGATTTTTTCATCAGAATGTGATGTCAAATGTCTGATACATATGACAGTGAAACCTAACCGTTGTCAATGTGTGGCCAATTAAAATGCGTTGGGTGACATTTGTGGCAAACTAAATACGTTGCCGCCATTTTGTGACACTGTAAATAAAATAATAACGCTGAGCCAATTTGTGACACTAAAAAAAAATTACTGAGTAATTAAACAAATATCTGGAAGCAGAACTGTATTTTCCAGCTAGGTAAAACATTGATATGCCCGGTAACTTTTATACAGTGGAGAAGGGGGGGTTCAGAAATAAAAAAAATTTAAGCGCCACAGTGTTTTAATATCAATGTTTTACAAAGAAGATCTTAATTAAAATACAGTTCAACCCAAACGTTGTAGCCAAACAATGAAATTCTACCTACTTCCGAGGCTTCCAGAGTATTTGTCCGATTAAAATACTCTGCCAATATATGGGCCCCTAAGGTCACACTAGATACTATAGTTATAGTGTACGTGTAAGCTAATATAACTAAAAACTGAAATATATTTTATTCAACTCCAGACTAAATTACCTTTTGTTTGATACCACACAAGCCATGTTTTCACTTAAATTCTAATTTTTGAAATAAACCCCCACCCTTTTTAAAAATAAATTAAAATGTATTTTGTTTAACTGCAGACTTAATTACCTTTCGTTTAATATCACACACGCCATATTTTCACATAAACTCTAATTTTTGAAATATACCCCCACCCTTTTATTTGGTTTGTGTTCGGTGGATTTTGTTCATTTTTAAATGGGACCATCTCGACAGACAAGACACAGCCTAGGTACCAAATTTCATTAAAATCGGCCAAGCAGTTTTTGAGTTATGCGCGTTGGTCGTTACAGACAGACAGACAGACAGACAGACAGACAGACAGACAGACAGACAGACAGACAGACAGACAGACAGACAGACAGACAGACAGACAGACAGACAGACAGACAGACAGACAGACAGACAGACAGACAGACAGACAGACAGACAGACAGACAGACAGACAGACAGACAGACAGACAGACAGACAGACAGACAGACAGACAGACAGACAGACAGACAGACAGACAGACAGACAGACAGACAGACAGACAGACAGACAGACAGACAGACAGACAGACAGACAGACAGACAGACAGACAGACAGACAGACAGACAGACAGACAGACAGACAGACAGACAGACAGACAGACAGACAGACAGACAGACAGACAGACAGACAGACAGACAGACAGACAGACAGACAGACAGACAGACAGACAGACAGACAGACAGACAGACAGACAGACAGACAGACAGACAGACAGACAGACAGACAGACAGACAGACAGACAGACAGACAGACAGACAGACAGACAGACAGACAGACAGACAGACAGACAGACAGACAGACAGACAGACAGACAGACAGACAGACAGACAGACAGACAGACAGACAGACAGACAGACAGACAGACAGACAGACAGACAGACAGACAGACAGACAGACAGACAGACAGACAGACAGACAGACAGACAGACAGACAGACAGACAGACAGACAGACAGACAGACAGACAGACAGACAGACAGACAGACAGACAGACAGACAGACAGACAGACAGACAGACAGACAGACAGACAGACAGACAGACAGACAGACAGACAGACAGACAGACAGACAGACAGACAGACAGACAGACAGACAGACAGACAGACAGACAGACAGACAGACAGACAGACAGACAGACAGACATACAGACAGACAGACAGACAGACAGACAGACAGACAGACAGACAGACAGACAGACAGACAGACAGACAGACAGACAGACAGACAGACAGACAGACAGACAGACAGACAGACAGACAGACAGACAGACAGACAGACAGACAGACAGACAGACAGACAGACAGACAGACAGACAGACAGACAGACAGACAGACAGACAGACAGACAGACAGACAGACAGACAGACAGACAGACAGACAGACAGACAGACAGACAGACAGACAGACAGACAGACAGACAGACAGACAGACAGACAGACAGACAGACAGACAGACAGACAGACAGACAGACAGACAGACAGACAGACAGACAGACAGACAGACAGACAGACAGACAGACAGACAGACAGACAGACAGACAGACAGACAGACAGACAGACAGACAGACAGACAGACAGACAGACAGACAGACAGACAGACAGACAGACAGACAGACAGACAGACAGACAGACAGACAGACAGACAGACAGACAGACAGACAGACAGACAGACAGACAGACAGACAGACAGACAGACAGACAGACAGACAGACAGACAGACAGACAGACAGACAGACAGACAGACAGACAGACAGACAGACAGACAGACAGACAGACAGACAGACAGACAGACAGACAGACAGACAGACAGACAGACAGACAGACAGACAGACAGACAGACAGACAGACAGACAGACAGACAGACAGACAGACAGACAGACAGACAGACAGACAGACAGACAGACAGACAGACAGACAGACAGACAGACAGACAGACAGACAGACAGACAGACAGACAGACAGACAGACAGACAGACAGACAGACAGACAGACAGACAGACAGACAGACAGACAGACAGACAGACAGACAGACAGACAGACAGACAGACAGACAGACAGACAGACAGACAGACAGACAGACAGACAGACAGACAGACAGACAGACAGACAGACAGACAGACAGACAGACAGACAGACACCTATACGGACATAAGAGGCGCTGTGGGGACTCCTACTTTTCACATGCGTTGCGCGGACCACTAGATAGAATAGAGATAAATTAAATGTTTAAAAACAAGTGTTTTTTGAGGCGCTCCAGTAAGGTGGAAACCTACTCAAAATTTTCAAAAATGTCAAAATAAAGAAAATCTGTCCCTACGTTGTGAGGTCCATAAACGATGTGTGGTCCTTAGTCACGTCGGCGTCGCGGCGCCTCGAAAAGTATGAAAATCGAAATGTCGCGTCGTTGCGCGGTCCGCTACAACAAATGACTGAGATAAGTACGATAGGGATTTATTTCGCAGACGGACCGATATTTTATATATGATGTGTGGATTTTTTGCGACACGAGGCCCTAACAGTGTAAAAATATGGACAGCGCGTCGCTGCGTGGACTGCCTGAATTAATAGCTACTCTGCAAAAATAAAAATCAAATTTGAATTTATTGGATAAAAACTACATTTCTTGGACAGAGGTCTGTTTATGAAATTTACTTTATGCCTAGTACAATATTTATACACGCCCCAGCTGGCGTAAACTTCAATACTCCACTTAGCGTAAATATGGCTAATTAATAATTTGGGCACTGTTCAAACTTGACCCCTTATAGGGCTAAAATTCTGAACTCATTCTTTCATTGCCTTGCCAATTGTGTCTGAATTCATTTCCTTAATTATTACTGAACCTATTTAGATGAAAACAGGCATAATCGTAAAAATCAATATCAACATTTTCCTAGGTATATAATTATCCAGTTCGGTTCAGTTTGCTTTATGCTCGAAATAAAAAGTTATTTTTCGACAACCACCAAACCGATTTCAACGGCTCCTGGCTTATTGTGTGGCAGAAATAAAGTTTTTTTTATAAATCCAAAACTATTTCTAAAAAAATTCTGGATCATAAAAATAAAAGGGCCTCTTTAATGGGTCAAGTTTGATTCTGATATATATATATATATATATATATATATATATATATATATATATATATATAAATATATATATACATATATATATATACACGTTTTTTCACCGAAAACTGTTAATGGCCTATATCTTAAAAACGGTAACGAATTTGGAAAAACCCTCGGACACGTCGATTTTGTTTGCGAGGGGGACACTTTTTGGCTATCTTAAAATTTTTGTAGCATGCACCATCTTCGAGGGTTATACTTTACCCCTATAATTTTGAATAGGGAACGTGGGTCTAGTAGTACTTTGTTTTGAAGTTCGCTTGAATATCTTTACAACCGTGTAAGAGTTTCGAAAATCCATCAATTTTTAAGATATTTGCTTTCAAAGTTTCAAATTTAACATGGAATGATAAAATAAAAATTAAATCCGAAAAATATAAAATTTTTGATTAAATTTTTTTTTTTTTAGTCCATGTTCAATTTGAAAGTTTGAGGGCAATTATCTCAAAAACTAATAGATAGATTTTTGAAAATCTTACACGGTTGTAAAGAGATTAAAAAGGCCTTCATTACAAGGTATCACTAGACCCACTTTCCCTAATCAAAATATAGGGGTAAAGTATACCCCTCGAAGGGGGTTCGTGCTACAAAAATTTCAAGATAGCCAAAAAGTTAGTTTCTTTTTCAGTTTTCAAAAAAACTAAGCATTTTAGAGAAAAAATGTTACAATACCTTTTTAGAGAACATAAAATGTTCTTTTAAATAGCGTATTACAAAGTAGTGTTTAAGCTATTATTGGCACTACAGGGGCTTCCGCATATTGAGGTGTTTTTTTTCTAATTAATTTTTAAAAAAATTTTACTTATTTTGTTAAAAACTAAGCTTTTGGAAAAACCTTGTTTTGCTCTATTTTGTTGAAAATATAATTATCTTTAAAACGATATGTATCTAGTGGGTTTTTGTAACCAGGGAACATTCATAAAGAATATACGCATGAATAGTGAATTTTTTTAAATCACAAACGCCCCTGGTGTATTAACGGCTATGTAAATGTTATAACTACACACATGGTTCAAAAGAAAATTTAATTGTCGATAACACATGGTAAAACGTTTTTCTCGGTAGAGCTGGTTTTACAAAAAATTGGTAAAATACTTGATAACAATACTTTTTTTTGTGATTAAAAAAAAATCCCTAAATATGTTGTATATTCTTTGAGTGTTTCCCGTTAACAACAACCCACTAGATTAAACCAGTGGCTTTAGTTGGATTGCCTAAAATGGTAATAAAACACACAAAAAACGAAAAAGAAAACAAGTATTTTTTGATTCAACCAGTGGTTTTAGTTGGATTGCCTAAAATGGCAATAAAACATAAAAAAAAAACGAAAAAGAAAATAAGTATTTTTTGGTTAACCAGTGGCTTTAGTTGGATTGCCTAAAATGGTAATAAAATACCAAAAAAAAAACGAAAAAGAAGACAAGTATTTTTTTATTAAACCAGTGGCTTTAGTTCGATTGCTTAAAATGGTAGATAATAAAACTCTGAAAAAAAACGAAAAAGAAAACAAGTATCTTTAGATTAAACCAGTGGCTTTACTTGGATTACCCAAAATGGTAATAAAACACCAAAAAAACGAAAAAGAAAACAAGTATTTTGTTAATTAAACCAGTGGCTTAGGGGCCCATATATTGGAATGCCTAAAATGGATAAATAAAACATGAAAATGAAAACAAAATTCTACATCAAAACGAAAACAAAGGTCATGCGATGCGATTTCACACATGCGCAAAAATAAAAATATCTATTTTTTTTTAATTTTAATATTTATATTTATTTTTATTTGTATAAACCCAGCATAAGAAACTATGGCTGAATACTAACCAAACAAATCCTGAAGTCCGTCTTTAAAAGTATTGTAGTTCAAGGGGCCGACTACTGGTTTTTAAAAAAATATTCAGTCGGCCGCCCGGCCGACTAGTAGATTTTTAGAATCATGCGCTACCAGTAGTCGGCCATCAGAAAAAAAAACTAGGTTGTGATTATTTTTTACAAGCTTTTGTTAGCTCCCGCTAAATTTCGCGGTTGTTTATATATATTTTTAAAAACACACAACTGTATGAAGGACAAAGCGCATTCCGCGTATTTGGACATGCGCACCAACAACCAGTGAGATCCTTGTCAATCGCCTAGAGAAAAAGGCGTGTTAATTTCGTTCTCCAACTATTTCAAATATCTACACCTGAAAGTGCTCGATTTTTGTGTACTGAAGCATAGAACTAGAAACTTCAACCCTTCAGCTACGTGGTGACATCATTAGATCCTTCAGGGTCCCCTTGGAAGTGGAGAATTTGGCTGCAAAAGAGGTGAGTGCATTTGTCTGATTACCGTTGTGTACCACCAATATTTTTTCCTATGGATGTTTAGGTTATTTCGTAATTTCATATCAATATTTATGTTTGTTCGCGCTATCATTAATTAAAATATTTACAGTCCACTGCATTTAGCGTTTTTTCTATCCGTGGACTAACATAAAGTGCTCCTTCGACCGAATTATTTTAAATAATAGATCCATACGACGGTATTAATAATTATTTACCTAATCTGTGGCCAAGCCAAACAACGGCCTTTGCACGCATCGTATTTGAAACGACAAAGTTGTCCGTGCGGTTCACGTGCCTTTCGCGTGCTCGATTCAGTAAACAAAGCGAAGGAACCACAAAACAAAACAAACAAAAACATTTCTCATTTATATGTTAGGGTGTTTCATATCATTTCGATATTTAAAACAATTTTCATCAATTGCGATAAATTAGTGCATATTTTCGACAATTCGTCATTTTTCTATTTCAGAAGCATTAATTTAGCGTTAATTGTATATTTACCGACAATTTCGTCATTTCAAAGGTAAAATCATGTCTGTCAAAAAAGCCGTACAAAAACGCAAGGTTTTTTTATCTGCGATCACCGAGTGTTATGTGTTGTCAAAGACTGCGGAAAAGGATGAAAGAGCGAGAAACGAGTTTCAAGTGAGGTATTCCGATTTGAATAAAACCTTCGATAAATGCATGCTGGCGCATAATGACGTCATTATGTTGCTAGACGACTCGGACGATGAGGAGTTTAAAACGCAGAATGCGATCCTTTCAGAAGCTCGTAAATATTTTTATGCGTGTAAGGGGGTTTACTCTAAAATATTTCCGGTTGAGGCCCCAACCCTTTCGGGATCATATGTTCGACAAAACGAATTTGAAACTCCAAAACTCAAAGAGTTAGGTATTCCCATATTTCGAGGTGATAAAAAATTATGGCCAAGCTTTTTCGATCTTTTTAATAACATTATAGATCAAAATCAAAGTCTAAGTAACGTCCGAAAACTTCAATATTTATTTTCATATCTCGAGGATGAGCCTTTAAAATTGATATCAGGGATTAGCTTATCTAAACAAAATTATAAAATTGCTTATGACAAATTAGTCAATAGATATCAAAACAAGCGAGATCTCGCAAATGATGCTTTAAGCTCAATTATGAACTCCACCTTAAAAAACGAGTCAGCTAAAGAATTGCGTAATTTAATTGACACCTTTTCTGAATCCCTAGAAATTTTAAAATCACTTTGACTTTGACGTTGACAGTTGGGACTTTATTATTTTTTTCATTTTGTTAGAAAAATTGGATATTCCGACGCGTTCAAATTTCGAAATGAGTCACGCCAATACTAATACCGAAATTCCCACTTTTCAGTCACTTTTTCAATTTCTAGAAAAAAGATGTAAAGTTTTGGAATCACTTCCTCAATCAACAGCACCCAAAAAGGTGCCTATCTATCAAAAATCAAATTCTATGCAAAATCAGTCTGGGCAAAAGCCTACCTATCAAAATTCAAATTCTATGCGAAATCAGTTTGGGCAAAAGCCTACCTATAAATCATCCAATTCGCCTTTTATAGGACTGGCTGGCACCTCAACTAATTCAAGTACGGGAATAAAATGTTTCCGGTGTAATCAAGGTCACGTGCTTTCGAAATGTAAAACATTTCTTGATCTCTCACCTATCGATCGCCTATCTTTCGTCAAACAGAAAAAATTATGTCTAGCGTGTTTTCATCCTTTGCATGATGTAGATACGTGCAAATCAAAATATTCATGCAGGACTTACAATAGTAAAAGGCACCACACTTTAACTCATATCTTAGAAACTAATCAAGGACTAATCAGGACCTTCAGGTACCTTTCTTTTATGCACCGCCATAATGGATGTTATGGACGGTTGCGGAAATTTTCAACCTGTAAGGGCACTGCTTGATTCTGGATCACAGACAGGATTCATCAGTGAAAAGTGTATTCAGCGTCTTAATCTTCCTAGGCGAAGTTACACCACTGAAATATTCGGATTAAATCAGATGTCTTCTTTTACTTCCAAAGGGCTCGTTCAATGTCACATTAAGCCACAAGGACAAGTCACTCCTTTACTTAATTTCGAAGCAATTGTTGTTCCACAACTATGTTCCAATATGCCTACATTCTCTTTGAACGATAATCAGTGGAAACACTTGGAAGACCTTAAACTTGCCGACCCATCTTATTTCAAATCTAGACCTGTGGACCTGGTTATTGGTTGCGAGCTATTCGCACAGATATTCAAGGAGGGCAGGGTTCTTGGACAGGTAGGGCAGCCTTCAGCCCTTGAAACTATCTTTGGCTGGGTCGTCATGGGAAAGGTTGACGAAGTAGGTAGTCTTACGGAACGAACCAGTTGTTTTTTAACGAGTCATTCACCTCCTTTAGAGGTCATTCTCCCTAGGTTTTGGGAAATCGAACATTTGCCTAAAAAACAAATCTTATCAAAGGAAGAAAAACAGGCAGAATCAATTTTTACTGCTAGTGTAGTACGGCAACCGAGCGGTAGATTCATGGTAGATCTTCCGTTTAAAGACAAAATAAACCCTGACCTAGGAAATACTTATCCGCAAGCTTATCGTAGATTTTTACTTCTAGAAAATAGATTAATCAAAAATCCTGATCTGTACACTGCCTATTCAAGTTTCATGCAAGACTATATCGATTCTAATCATATGAGTTTAGTTTTATCTAGTCAACCAAAGGTCGACGTGTCGTGTTTTTTAGCACATCATTGCGTACTAATGCCGGAAAGCTTAAGTACAAAATTAAGGGTAGTCTGGGATTGTTCGGCAGTCACCCCAAAAAATATTAGTCTCAATGACACATTGTTATCTGGACCGAAACTTCAAAAGGATATTGCTTCTTTACTCCTTACGTTTCGTCTTAATCCTATTGCCTACATTGCTGACATCAAACAGATGTTCCGTCAAGTCCTTATCAATCCTTATCACCGTCCTTATCAAAGGATATTGTGGAGGTTTTCTCCACAGGACCCACTTTCAGTGTGGGAACTTTCTACTGTCACTTTTGGCATGACATGCTCACCTTTTCTAGCCATGCGTACCTTAAATGAGCTGGCAGAGAGAGAAAAGGAACGTTTTCCTATGGCTAGTACTGTTCTAAAAACGTCAATCTATATCGACGATATCTTGGGAACTAGCCCTTCGCTTTCTGAAGCTCTCTCCCTTCAAACAGAACTCAATGATTTGTTGAAGTCGGGAGGATTTGAACTTAAAAAATGGGCAAGCAATTGTCCTGAGTTATTGGCAACATTGCCAGAGTCCGATCGTCAAATGCCTCTCTCTTTCGACAAGGAGGAACCCCACTTTATCAAAGTTTTAGGACTTCAATGGCATCCAAAAAACGACATTTTTTCTTATCAATGCCGAATGAAGGACAAACCCCCAACCAAACGTTCTATTTTATCTATCATAGGGACAATCTTCGATCCCTTAGGTTTTCTTTGTCCCTTGTTGCTACAAGCAAAATTTATTTTGCAACAGTTGTGGATATCGAAAATAGGCTGGGACGAAGAACCAGATTCTTCTATCATCGACTCTTGGAACAAACTTCGTTCTGAATTCCCGCTTCTTTCCAATTTTCAATTACCCCGACAAATCAAACTGTCAAAAACCAATACCTGTCAAATCATCGGCTTCTGTGACGCTTCAATTCGAGGCTACGCAGGCGTCGTATATTTTCGTGTAGAAGAGGAAAACAATATATCTGTTTCTCTCATATCTGCAAAATCTAGGGTCGCGCCTATAAAGTCACAAACTTTGGCTAGGCTAGAACTCCTAGGCGCATTTCTTTTAAGCGAATTAATTGACTTCGTTTTATCTAGCTATGAAGGAAAAATAACTTTTACAAATATCGTTACTTTCTGCGATTCGCAAGTCGTATTGCACTGGCTTTCATCCCCTCCTAATCGCTGGCAAACCTTTGTTGGAAATCGAGTCAGTAGAATCCAAGAAATCATTCCCTCAAACTCGTGGCGCTACATTCCTTCTGCTTTGAATGCAGCAGCTCATGTCACATGACATGTGGTGGAACGCACCGTCGTTTTTGTGGTCTCCCGAAAATGAATGGCCCGATTTTCATAAACCAAAAATGCCGATTGATTTCGGAGATATTAATCTGGAGGAAAAGCCAAAAGTCTGTTGCAATGCGATAATTGATGTCAACTTCTTAGATCAGCTTCTTATCAAATATTCCTCTATATCAAAAATTCAACGTATCATCTGTTATGTCCTTCGAATAGTTAACCTTTTTCAAAACCATTCCTATCAAAAACCCACTAAGCCGCCGGACCAAAAAGTTATTTTTGAGAATATTGTTTTTCCTACCACCGGTGAGATGCAAAGTGCGTTACACCTTCTTATCAAACGCGTGCAAGGTTCTTGTTTTTCTGAGCTTTTTTCCGCGTTATCTAAGGATAAACCAATACCGAAACCTTTGCGAAAACTTTCACCTTTTCTTGATGAGAATAATATCATTAGAGTCGGTGGAAGATTACAAAAATCAGACCTTTTGTCTTATTCTGCAAAACACCCCGTCTTACTTTCGAGTGACCATCGTTTAACTACTCTTCTTATCGAGTCCGCTCATCGACAATATCTTCATCCTGGGTTTAAAACATTACATAATCTGCTTTTACAGCAATTTTGGATATTATCTGCCAGACGGGCAATTCAAAGAACCATATTCAAGTGCTTGCAATGTTTTAGAATCAACCCTAAACCCTATAGACCGCCCATAATGAGTTCACTTCCCGCTCATCGAATCAATCAACTAAAACCTTTTTCGAGTGTAGCTATCGACTTTTGTGGACCTTTCTTTGTGATTCCTCATCGTTACCGTGGTTGTAAAGCTTTCAAATCGTATGTCTGTGTGTTTGTCTGTACGGCCACACATTGCGTGCATTTGGAATTAACCATGGAACTGTCCACCGAAGGGTTCGTAGGTGCATTCCATCGATTCATTTCCAGACGCGGAAGCGTGACGCAATGCTGGTCAGATCAAGGCAGTAATTTTATAGGGTTCCGTAACCAATTACTGGATTACGCAAGAAGTGCTGCCACCAGACTTTCTATTCGTTGGCATCTGGGACCTCCTCTCAGTCCACATTTCAATGGCCTGGCAGAAGCTGGCGTCAAAAGTTTTAAAACTCACTTTGTACGAGTTGTCGGCGACCAGAAGTTGTCTATCATGGAGATGTCCACCCTTACGTGTCGCATAGAAGCCGTACTTAATAGACGCCCTTTATCTCCTGCCTCTTCAGACCCACACGATCTTCAACCTCTTACCCCTGGGCATTTTTTGACACTTGAACCCCTTAATTCAGAAATTCCGGAGTCAGATTTGTCCGAGGTTCCCCTAAATCGGCTCTCGAGATGGCAACTAATCCAAAAACTACATAATGATTTTTGGAAACGGTATTCTATAGAGTAATTGCATACGCTACAACAGCGACACAAGTGGACTGATTTGTCCCCAAATATCAAATTAAATGATTTGGTTATCATAACAAGTGATCACATTCAATCGCCTTTGAAATGGCCGGTCGGTCGGGTCATCGAACTGCATCCCGGCGGGGACGGTCAGGTGCGTGTTGCGACGGTAAAAACGGTTACCGGTGTTTATAAGCGGCCAGTTGTAAAACTGTGCCTCTTGCCAAATTAAAAGTAATTTTAATTTTCTACCTTTTACCGGGTATTACAATAGGTTTTTTTATTTTTAATTTTTTTTGAATTTTTTGTTTGTTTGTTTTGCCTTTTTTCGGGATTTCGTTATATCTAAATAAACTTACGATACTTATCTGTTTTCATTCATTTATATTTATCGGTCGATTCTTTTTCTTATATCTATATCTGTCCGGTTGAGATTCTAAATTTGTGTGTTTTGGAGGGCAGTTATGTTAGCTCCCGCTAAATTTCGCGGTAGTTTATATATATTTTTAAAAACACACAACTGTATGAAGGACAAAGCGCATTCCGCGTATTTGGACATGCGCACCAACAACCAGTGAGATCCTTGTCAATCGCCTAGAGAAAAAGGCGTGTTAATTTCGTTCTCCAACTATTTCAAATATCTACACCTGAAAGTGCTCGATTTTTGTGTACTGAAGCATAGAACTAGAAACTTCAACCCTTCAGCTACGTGGTGACATCATTAGATCCTTCAGGGGCCCCTTGGAAGTGGAGAATTTGGCTGCAAAAGAGGTGAGTGCATTTGTCTGATTACCGTTGTGTACCACCAATATTTTTTCCTATGGATGTTTAGGTTATTTCGTAATTTCATATCAATATTTATGTTTGTTCGCGCTATCATTAATTAAAATATTTACAGTCCACTGCACTAACAGTTTTTATCAAAGAAGATATATCAACAAGAAGCGAAATACTGTCACTCAAAACATTGTTCATATGGGAAATAAATATGTGACGTCACGCTTAGACCAAATGAAACTAATGCAGTTATATTACCCTGAGAAAAATTTTGTGTAACTGTGGTTTGTGGTGCATTTTTATTACACGAAGAAAAAAATTAAATTAAGAGGGACATTACACCTATATAATCATATAACTGTGGTCACAGAAAATCGACCCTTTTTAAATTTTTATTTGATTGTTTGCAAGAACGGTTATATATTTTTATCGAGAAAAATCGGTTCCGGAATTAAATAGAAAAAATAATAACTAACAAATACACAATAATTATTGTAATATTTATAAAAATCTAAGTAATATTATATTGTTTAAAGAGTCTTCCCGGCCATTTTAAATTTAAAAATTATAAGAAAAAGGAAATTAAGGGGATTGACAATAAAACAAATTTTGTTAAAGTAGAGATTTTTATAAAACGTTTATTGTTTTAGAAACAGGAACAAACCCAACCACAATTGCGAGAAAGTACAATTAATAGCTATTTACGTTACTAGACCTGTAAAGATTTCCGGTCGTGTATCGTACGTATTTTTTTTAAACCGGTATAAAACAGCACAAACACAACTAACATGTAAATAATATTTTTTTAAAAACGATATGAAACACTACAACCATGCTACTCTACATGTAGATAATAAAGTACTTACTCAAAAGCTTTTATATTTATAAATATCAAAAAACCCATAGGTTGCATTTATAATTGACTATATTTCAATTAATTCTTGCTTAATTTTAAATGTCACTTTATATTTTATATCATTTTTAAAAAAGAGACCGTAAAAATGGATTTTTCGGTCTCTTTTTCCGTGCCTTTTGAAAACGGAAAATTTTCCAAAAAGAAAAAAGTATACGCAAAATACTTGTTTTTCAGTCGGTTTAAAAAAAATTTATTACAGCTAAAACATGCAAAAAATTGTGTTTATAAAACAAATTCTAACGAATATAAAAATAAATAAGGTGGTCTCAGGCGGGGGCAATCGCCATTTTCCAGAGAACTTCAAAAATAAGAGGCACATTCTGGTGTATTACACACCTACATGCAATTCTTTTATGTCAACATAAAGAGAATTTCCACTAGGCACTAGAGAAATGGATTAGTCGGATAAAATGATTTGGAGTCAGCCGCGGCTCGTGCCGGTGGCGAGCTGAAGACGCACATTATAAATAACGGGTATAAACCTTCTCTTTTAAAATTCGTTACATCCTAGAACTCATAGAACATGCTAGACCAGTTGAAAGGGATAACTAATATATTTATAGGCCAAAGTGAAACATGCATCCCTATATACAGGACGTGGCTCCATTATACAAATAAACAAATAAGTTTACCATTCAAACACAGTAAATTACAGGGATTCCTGCCAGTATTTTTGCTAGTAAAGTTTTGATTTTTTTTTTGTTAGTGTAAAACAAAAATTGCACAGTTTTTTCTTTGAGTGTAATAGTACTGCATTACTGTCATTCAGGTTTTGTCGCTTCTTGTTGATATATTTTCTTTGCTTTTATTTAGCTTCAGATGTTCTGTCTAACTAACTATCAAATCTTGTGAAGCGTTTTTGACACACTTGCTATTATCCGATTTGGATGAAATTTGGTACACACATAGTGGTCCCATGACAATACAACAATGAGAAAAAAATATCCTCCCACCCCTACCCCAACCCCTTCTATAGAAAAATGTGATTTTGACACACTTCGCGTTATCCGATTTGGATAAAATTTGGTATACACATAGTGGTCCGATAATAACACAATAATAAGAAAAAAATATCCTCCCACCCCTACCTCCTCCCCCCTCCATAGAAAAATTTGTTTTTGACACACTTGCCGTTATCCGATTTGGATGATATTTGGTATACATATAGTGATCCACTAACAATACAATATTAAGAAAAAAATATCCTAACCACCCCTACCCCCACCCCCTTAATAAAAAAATGAGTTTTTGACACACTTCCCCTTATCCGATTTGGATGAAATGTGGTATTCACATAGTGGTCCGATGACAATACAACATTAAAAAAAATATCCTCCCACCCCTACCCCCACCTCCTTCCATAGAAAATGCATTTTTGACACCTTTCCCATTATCCGATTTGAATGAAATTTGGTATACATATAGTGGTCCGATGACAATACAACATTGAAAAAAAAATCCTGCTGGATTGATTCTGGCAAATAGTGATATTTAATTGATATGGATATCTTATCGTGCTAACATCGTCAAAATTTCCATCAGTCGGCCATCGCTTTTATTATTATGATAATATTAGAATTTTAGAAAATTATTTTTTAATTTTTAGTGCATTTTATAAAAGCTTGTGACGTAAAAAAATTTTTTACCAATTTATTTACGATTTTTAGCTTTAAATTACTACAAAAATACCTCCCAAATAATATGCAATCTAAAATTTAGTAAGCAGACTTTACAGTTCGCTAAAAAATACTATTTCCCACACCACCTACATGTAGCAAAAATCTTAAAATTTCGTACTTTAAACGAACATAACGTGCACGGCAACACACGGCACGGTCATTTTAAAATGACAGTATTTTCTATTTATATAAAAACTCTTGGTATTAATAGAAAAATGGAATAAAATGCATAGGATTAGCGCTGAATTTTCTAAGCACAGTCGAACCTCTATAACTCGAACTCAAGGGACAACCAAAACAGTTTTAGTTATGGAGAGTTCGAGTTATAGAAATTCGAATTAAACTGGTTAAAATACATATAAAAAGAGCAGGGACCACTTTAAAGGTTTGAGTTATAAAGGTTCGAGTTAGAGAGGTTCGACTGTACATTATTTTTCTTATTTTTTTATAAAAATGACCAAGATTGCCGAGTACCGGTTCGGGGCCGACTACTGGTGCATTTACGCTACATATCGTCTTAACGATCATTTTATTTACAAGAATACAGAGTTAAAAAAGATTTTTTAGAAAGCTTAGTTTTTAAGAAAAATAAAAAAAGCAAGAATTTTTTTTTTTATAATAAAAAAAATAACCTCAATATGCGGACGCCCCTGGAGTGTCGATAATAACTTTAAAACAATTTTGTGACAAACCGGTTAAATGAACATTTTATTTTCTCTAAAAAAGGTCTTTTAAGATTTTTCCCAAAAATGCTTGGTTTTTTGAAAACTGAATCAAACCTAAAAAACATAATTTTTTTTGTGAAAAATAAATAACCCCAATTTATGCATACCAATTAAGTGCTAACTGTAGACTTGGCCCACTTTGGTGATACATCGTTTAAAAGATAATATAATTTTCCATAATTAAGTTGATTATGTATACACACTTTCTGTAACTTTTTGAGAAAATGACATAAAACTGAATAATTTCGGTTTATTTTGCATATATATACCATAAAAATAATTACGCACTGTAATAGCTGTCAAGCACCCGAATTTGCCGAATTATGAAATACAAATGGCCCTCTCTAGGCACGTGCCCGGCGTTAAGGGGTTTGATTAACTGGACCTCACATCGTAGGAATGTAACCGAATTTTCACACATGACCAAGAGACGCATGGATAGGTGTTGGCGTAACATACCTTGTGAGGACACACGCCAACCCCTCACCGGAGCTGCGAGGTCCGCTGTGTTTAGACCGTATTTCTGCACTCTTCATAAAATTTTAAAAATCACTTAAATTTTTACCTGGACCACACAACGCATGTGAAAAACAGGAATTTAGCTCCAACAAATTTCTTGAGAGTATCGTAGAGTGCGCTTTTAGTGTGTATGCGAGTGGATCTAGAAATCATTGTGAGGACCCAACTCTTTGCGTATGTATTGTGTAAATTTAATACACACTTTGGTAATTTTCAAGTATGGTCCTTACATCGTCGGTTCTGTTCGGTTTGGTTTGGATACCTAAACGCCTTTGATAAAACGTGTTCATCAAGTGCATTTTTTAATTTTTTATATTAGCATAGAATTGTCTGATCCTTATAGCATCGTATAGATATTAGGGACCTATTCCATGTCCCATTTTTCTCAAGCCAAGTTTAGAAAAACATTTCCAAACTAGTAAGAATCTTTCATTTTGAAATTTGTATTAGAGAACTTGGCTTCACTTTTATCTCAATCAAAACATTTTTTATTTCGTAAGCTAATAAACTTTTTCAATGCCTTATTAAAACTTTTGAGGTTTTTCTGAGGGCACGGCGGTGCCTCGCCAAGTTTGCGCTGCCGTACCATCTTTTCTTGAAATATTTCAGCCCATATTTGACCTATCTAAAACTGTACTTCGAAATGAGCTACGAATCTCAAACTTTGCACAGTTGTACCCCTTCATAGAGCTAACAACCATTTTAAGTTTCATGAACTTCACTAAAGAAGTAAAGTAGTTACGAAATTTCAAAAAACGTCGAAATTGCCACTCACTGACTCACTCACCCATGTATAGATCATCAAAATTCTACTGTACTTCCAGACATGCTACAAAGATGAAATTTGGCAGACTGATAGAAATTATGACCAAACCCCTGGAAAAAACCCCAAAATTCTAATTTACTCCCCTCCCCTATACATGTAAAATTATTTTAAAAGTACGAAAATAGGAACTATGATAAAACTATGGAAAACAATTTAAAAACACGAACATTTTAATTTACTTCCCTCCCCTATACATGCAAAATTATGTAAAAGTAACATTGTCCACTTTTAGAAACGCTAGAGAACTGAGCTTTGGAAGGCTGGAACTATGATAAAACCATGAGAAAAAATCAAAAGACCTCAAAATTTTAGAATTTGCAAAAGTTTTGAACAATATTTTGCATAGTTTACTACTTTAAAAATTAAATATCCAATCCCTTTAAACAAACCGTGAAATCATAACAAAAATATTTAAAAAAAAAGCCAAGTACACGAAAATAGCATTCCGTAAAAAGAAGTGAGATAAAAGTAAAGCCAAGTTCTCCAATACAAATTTCAAAATGAAAGGTTCTTACTAGTTTGGAAATGTTTTTCTAAACTTGGCTATTACGGCTGTAAATGACTCTTAGGCACAGTGCTACATTGAAGTTTGGCTGCAATAACAAAGTTTAAAAAAACATTTCCAAACTAGTAAGAACCTTTTATTTTAAAATTTGTATTGGAGAACTTGGCTTTACTTTTATCTCAATTCTTTTTACGGAATGCCATTTTCGCGTACTTGGCTTTTTTTACATGAAATAATTTTGTTATGATTAATTTTTTCACAAGGTTTTATTATATTTATTAAATCTCAGCTCTCTAGAATTCCTGGAATTGGACAATGATACGTTAACATAACTTTACATTTATGGGAAAGGCCAGTTTTGCTGTTTTTAATTTTGTTCCTACAGTTTTATCATAATTCCTATCAGCCTTCCAAAGCTCAGCTCTCTAGCGTTTCTGGAAGTGAGCAATGTTACTTTTACATAATTTTACATTTATAGGGGACGGAAATTATTTAAAATTTTGGGGTTTTTAAATTTTTTCCTATAGTTTTATCGTATTTCCTATCAGTCTGCCAAAGCCCAGCACTCTAGCGCTTATTGAAATGGGCAATTCTACTTTTACATAACTTTACATGTATCGGGAAGGGAATAAATCAGAATTTTGCGTTTTTTTTGTTCAAAGGGTTTGGTCATAATTTCTACCAGCCTGCCAAAATTCAGCTTTGTAGCATGTCTGGAAGTACAGGAGAATTTTGATGATCTCTACGTGAGTGAGAGAGTGAGTGATTGAGTAAGTGGCAATTTCGACGTTTTTTTTAAATTTCGTAACTACTTTACTACTTTATGGAAGTCCATGAAACCCGGAGGGTTTATTTTTTGAGAAAATTTGGAAAACCCTTGTTTCGGTTTCGCAAAAAACCTTTTTTTTTCTTTTAATCTAATTTTTATTATTTTTTCAGAACATTTTATTTTTATTTTTAAAACTCATATTTTGGGTTACAATTGGGTATAATTGGGTTGTAGTTTTACTCAATAGGTTAAGTTAAATTTAAAACTTACAAACTAGCTATAAACTATCAATTTGGCATAGTTTAATATTTAAATTCCAAACGCATTTAATAATATATTTCTAATTTTAATTCAATCCTCATATTACTACCGCCCTCTGCATATTTTAATTTAAATCGCGTTTTTATTCTTTTTAATAAAATTAGAATTCTAAATTCTTTTTATTAGAAGTGATGCGATTTTCCTATAGAGGGCGAAGAAACACGCCGCAAAAACAAGACAGAACCTAAAAGTGAGTCGACATTCAGACACGCTCTCGATCGGAATATTTTGAACGCTCAACGCTTTTATAAAAAATGGTGAACTCTAAAAACCATTAAATTCCTCTAAAACTCCAAACATTTAAACTCGGGAGTGCTGGACCGCTATAGAAGACTTCTGGCGAATCTGGTGCACCAGTTGGAAGAGATCAAGACATCACCGGTAAGTCCCTCTCCTATAAGATCGCATCATTAATATTTTTCTATTATTTCGCTCTTAAATAGTCAACATATACCAATATTATTTTTATGTCTCAATTAAATTTCACTTCAGAAAGGTACGATTTCGCGTGCGTTCCTATACCCTTCAAATGAAAGCGAAGGACTTGTCTAAATACAGTCCACTAGGTAAACCACAAATTTTTGAGCTATCGGAGTGAGACATATTTTTGATCACTTCGATCGCCGGATTTTGATTTTTATTAATTTGAAATTAAAAAATCATCCTTTCTAAAGTGAAACGCAGGTAATATCGGTAATAACATGAGGACTGTTTTTTACAAGAATTTTTAAATCTTAAAATATAAAAATATAAATTTATTTACTGCTCGTGTAGTAGGTATCGCCATATCAGTTTTTTTTATAAAATCCTTGGTCTCGACAATGTAACAAAAAAGGTTTATTCGGTTGTTTTGGATCACTGATCTGAGGTCACCTCGCTATACACATAAACGCATATATTTTCAGGAATTCTTTCAGTGGTATACTGAAAAAATGACTACGTTTATATCGCTTCTATAAATATTTTTAAAAAATTATAAAAATATTTTTAAATTATTTTCGCTTTTAAAATAGCTTTGATTTACAGTTTAATTTTAATAAACGCTTTTTATAAACGCTTTTGATATTCGCTTTTAATATACGCTTTTATTATAATACAAAATGGCAGCTGAGAAAATCAAGAAAATTAAAGTTTTTCGAGATATGGAGGAATCCAATGTTAATGAAATTTTAGCAGTAGCCCTAGAAGCTAAAACTGACGCCACAAAACGCAATACTTTTAAAATTCGCTTTGAAGAACTTGAAGATATTCGCGCGGAGTTTTCAAAAAAGCATTCTACTTTGCTAAATGAAATTTTTGCTGATAAAAATAAAGTCGAATCAGCTAGGAAAAAACTTCACGATTTTCAGAAAAGTGTCACGCAAATTCAAGAAATTTTTAATGATCTTTTTCAAACTTCTGCACAGGCTTCTAGTGGCAATCGCCGTCTTACCATGAATCCACATTCTCCGGGTGGTTCGCAACAAAATGACAATATGTCTTATCATTTACCGAGGATCGATTTAATTAAATTTAATGGAGAATTGAATCAATTTCCAGCTTTTTATGATTTGTTTAAAAGCTTGATTCACGACAATCCAAATATTCCAAATATGCAAAAATACTCTTTGCTTGTTACAAATTTGGAAGGTCCTCCAAAAGAATTGGTCACTCAATTACCCCTCTCAGACGCGAATTATCCTATTGCTTTTGAACAATTAGTAAAACGCTATAAAAATGATCGCCTCTTAGCCCAAACATATTGGAATGCCATTGAAAACGCTCCAAAAGTTAATTCTGAAGACCCCTTAGCTCTCAGAAATCTACTTGATATTTTTACAAAAAATCTCGAGGCTCTTAAAACAGTTGGTTTAGAACCTGATTTTTGGGATTTTATTTTAGCGCAAAAACTGCTTAAATCGGTTGACCATAATATTCAAACCCGCTTTGAAGTTTTTCACGGAAAAACTACGGAAATTCCTTCCTATAGGAGTATCTACAATTTCTTTGATCAACATTGCAACGCTCTTTTTACTGTAAACGCTAGTTCCTCATTTAATATGGAAGTTTCTCTTAGAAATAAACCCGCAAAATCGCAAAATAATAATTTTAAAACGCAATCCACGCATCAATATAACACGCGACAATCTCCACGTGCCTTTTTTGGTACAAATAATTCGTCGCAAAATCAAACCCCTCAAAAATTAAAATGCCCTATTTGCTCAAGCGATCACGCTTTAAGTTTATGTCCAAATTACGTTTCTAAGTCTCCTCAAGAAAGATTTAATTTTCTGAAGGATAAAAAATGGTGCATAAATTGTACTTCTAATATGCATCGCACTTTCCAATGCAAAAGCACACATTCATGTCGATTTTGCCGGAAACGACACCACAGTTCTTGTCACTTTAATACTCTCGATATAAACGCACCCACTGCCACTGAAACAATTTCAGGCGTCGCGACGTCCAGCAGCGAAGCGCGCATACAGCAACAACCAACGGTCGAGGATTCCCAAAATAACGGTGGTGCATGCTATTCGTCTTATATGAATAATTCCGCTGTACTTTTATCAACCGCGATTTTTGAAATCAAAGATGTTAGGGGAAATTTTCAGACTGTTAGGGGAGTTTTGGATACTGGGTCGTAGCTCTCATTTTTATCCTTGAAATGTGCAAATAAATTAGGGTTACCCCGCGTATACGTGACTACTGAAGTCCAGGGGATTGGTGACACGCATTTACAGTCAAAATTGGGTTCTGTAAATTTAATTATCAGGCCTTGTAATGACACGCAAACTTTATCGGTTAATACTATAATTTTGCCGCAAATATGCTCTTCAGTTCCTAGCAGTGAGATTAAAATAAATGACTGGAAAATAGTTAAAAATTTGAATCTCGCGGACCCGAACTTTTATAGACCGGGAGCTATTGACATTTTAATCGGAGCTGATTTGTTTCCTTATATAATTCAAGATGGACGAATTTTTGGAAATAATCAGGAACCGATTGCGCTAAATACCATTTTTGGATATATTTTAATGGGAAAAGTTAATTCTCTCGCTACGCAGCAAATTTCACAATCATTTTTTTGTCAAATTTCAAATAAAATGCTAAATGATTCGCTTATAAAATTTTGGGAAATAGAAAATATCCCTGAAACGAAACGTATTCTTTCACCTCAAGATGATATGTGTGAAAAAATATTTCAAAATACGGTATCTCGTAATGATGAAGGCCGCTATACTGTAACTCTTCCTTTTCGCGATAATATTGAACCGATTTTTCCAAATAGTCGTGATCTTGCGCTAAAGAGGTTTCTCTCGCTAGAATGAAGGTTAATAAAAATGCCGGAAACTTATAAAAAATATTCCGATTTTATGGAAGAATATTTAACACTTGATCACATGGAATTAATCGAAAACCGGGAAGTTACAGAAAAAAGTTATTACATTCCTCATCATCATATTGAACGCCCTGAAAGCTTATCAACTAAGCTTCGAGTCGTTTTTAATGCGAGTACAGTTATGCAATCAAATAACCAAAACCTCTCCTTAAATGATACTCTTTACGCTGGTCCTAAATTGCAAAAGGACATTTGCAGCATTTTACTTAATTTTCGATTACACGAAGTAGCTCTTTGTTGCGACATTTCTAAAATGTTTCGTGGAATCTTAATTGCACCTCAGCACCAGGATTATCAAAGAATCCTGTGGCGTTCTAATAACTCTGAACCTATTCGCGATTATCGTCTAAAAACTGTGACATACGGTACTACCCCCGCTCCTTATTTAGCTCTTAGAGTTTTACAGCAATTGGCTGAAGATGAAAAACAAAATTTTCCTCGCGCTTCTCAAGTCTTAATGTCTGACAATTTTGTCGATGACTTTGTAACTGGCGCTAGCTCCGTACAAGAAGCTATTTCGCTTCAAAAAGAGCTATCTTGTTTGCTTAACTCTGGAGGCTTTAAGCTTCATAAATGGGCTAGTAATAACAAAAAAGTTTTAGAAAACTTGTCTGAACCCGATATAAACCCAACCGCGCTTTCTTTAGATACGGACGAGACCACTAAAATTTTAGGTCTTAGATGGCAGCCTTGTTCTGATTATTTTTCTTACTCGGTAGAACCCTTGAGTCGCGAATGTACCAAACGCAATATACTTTCTGAAATTTTTAAAATATATGACCCTTTAGGTTGGCTCGCGCCAGTAACCATTTTAATAAAATGTCTAATTCAAGAATTTTGGAAACTTAAATTAGACTGGGATTCCGAAGCACCTGTTGAAATTATTCGACTTTGGGAACGTTATAAATCGAAACTACCCTTACTCAAAGATTTTCGCTTGCCTAGATTTATAAATAGTTTTTCTGGTAATGCACGCATTGAAATAATCGCATTTTCGGACGCTAGTAATAAAGCTTATGCCGGAATAGTATATTTACGCGTTATTTACAAAAATGAAATATCAGTTTACCTTTTATGCTCTAAAATTAGAGTTGCTCCTCTCAAATTTACAAGTATTGCAAGACTTGAATTAGCCGCTTGTAATCTTGTGGCTGATTTAGTTCACTTTGTTTTAACCACTTTTGAGTCCCGCTTGAAAATACATCAAGTTTTTGCTTTTAGTGACTCACAAGTAGCACTTTCTTGGATAAGAGCGCACCCTTCTAGGTGGAAAACGTTCGTTCAAAATCGTGTTACACAAATTCAAGATAAAGTACCACCCAAAAATTGGTCATACATCTCAACGTCACAAAACCCCGCAGATGTTGCTTCAAGAGGAGTTTATCCCAGCGAATTAATTAATCACAAATTATTTTTTAACGGCCCTGATTTTTTAAGAAAATCTTATGAATACTGGCCTAAAGACTGTGAACAAAATGACTCTCCTGAAACTCTTTTAGAGGAGAAATCATTGCCTAATTTAACTTTAATTGCAACGCAAAATACAGCTCCTAATTTTTTGGACACGCTTTTAATGGAAAACTCTAATTTTTCTAAAATGTGTAGAGTTTTAGCCTATGTTTTACGCTTTTTAAATAATAAATTTTTCTTAAAACCGCCTAATTTAAAAATTAATGAAGATTTTCTGACATTTGTTGAAATAACAAACGCAATTCATTTACTCATAAAAAATGAACAGTCAATTTATTTCTCAGAAGAAATTCACGCTTTAAAAAACAACTTAAAACTAAATAAATCAATGCAAAAATTAAATTTATTTTTAGATCCTCACGATTTAATCAGAGTAGGGGGTAGATTGCGTCACTCCTCTCTGCAATATGACAAGAAACATCAAATTTTATTACCACGCAAGAGTAAACTCACCCTCATGATTATCGAACATTTCCATATAAAATATGTTCATGCAGGAGTGAGGACGGTACATTTTTTGCTTAGTCAATTGTACTGGATCATTGCCGCAAAACGCGAAATTGCACATGTTTTATCAACTTGTATAATATGTTTTAAATGCAATCCTAAGTCGGTTCAGCCTATGATGGGTTCATTACCGTTTCCCCGCGTATCTCAGTTGAGAGCATTTTTGCACACCGGTGTTGACTACGGAGGTCCAATAAATATAGTCATGAGTCGACATCGTGGAAATCGTACTACGAAGGCTTACATATGTCTGTTTGTTTGCCTAAGTACTAAGTGCATTCATATAGAAATAGCAAGCGATTTGACCGCTGATTGTTTTATTGCTGCGCTTCGCAGATTTGTTGCGCGCCGAAACTACGTATCCGATTTATATAGTGATAATGCAACTAACTTTTTCTCAGCTAACCGCAAGCTTTTACAGCTTGATTCTACGCGTCCCATTAAATGGCATTTTATCCCGAGTAATAGTCCAAATTTTGGAGGACTTTGGGAGTCAGGAATCAAGTCAGTTAAAAAACACTTGATCCGCTTAATAGGACATCAAATATTAACTTTCGAAGAACTATACACTGTAACTTGTCAAATCGAAGCTATTTTAAACTCGCGTCCTCTCACTGAAATTTCTAGCGATACAAATGATATTTCCGCGCTGACCCCAGGTCACTTTTTATCTCTGGAACCGCTAAGTGCCGTTCCTGACGCAAACTTTATTGATATTAAAATAAATCGTCTCACGCGTTGGCAGCTCCTCCAACGAATCCACCAAGATTTTTGGAGACGCTGGCAACAAGAGTATCTCCATACTCTACAACAACGGAGTAAGTGGTTGGAACCCACTTCAACTCCTGAAGTTGGACGCTTAGTCATAATTAAAAACGATTTATTACCGCCCCTTCAGTGGCAACTCGGCAGAGTGGTTGAAATTTTTCCCGGTAAGGATGGGATAAATCGAGTAGCCTCTGTCAAAACCAAGGATAGTTTGTTAAAGAGACCAATCTCTAAACTGTGTCCTTTACCTATTGGCCCCTTGGAAAATGCATAGCATTTTCGGCCGCCAGTATGTTTCGGTTTCGCAAAAAACCTTTTTTTTTTCTTTTAATCTAATTTTTATTATTTTTTCAGAACATTTTATTTTTATTTTTAAAACTCATATTTTGGGTTACAATTGGGTATAATTGGGTTGTAGTTTTACTCAATAGGTTAAGTTAAATTTAAAACTTACAAACTAGCTATAAACTATCAATTTGGCATAGTTTAATATTTAAATTCCAAACGCATTTAATAATATATTTCTAATTTTAATTCAATCCTCATATTACTACCGCCCTCTGCATATTTTAATTTAAATCGCGTTTTTATTCTTTTTAATAAAATTAGAATTCTAAATTCTTTTTATTAGAAGTGATGCGATTTTCCTATAGAGGGCGAAGAAACACGCCGCAAAAACAAGACAGAACCTAAAAGTGAGTCGACATTCAGACACGCTCTCGATCGGAATATTTTGAACGCTCAACGCTTTTATAAAAAATGGTGAACTCTAAAAACCATTAAATTCCTCTAAAACTCCAAACATTTAAACTCGGGAGTGCTGGACCGCTATAGAAGACTTCTGGCGAATCTGGTGCACCAGTTGGAAGAGATCAAGACATCACCGGTAAGTCCCTCTCCTATAAGATCGCATCATTAATATTTTTCTATTATTTCGCTCTTAAATAGTCAACATATACCAATATTATTTTTATGTCTCAATTAAATTTCACTTCAGAAAGGTACGATTTCGCGTGCGTTCCTATACCCTTCAAATGAAAGCGAAGGACTTGTCTAAATACAGTCCACTAGGTAAACCACAAATTTTTGAGCTATCGGAGTGAGACAACCCTAAACATTTTAGGTTTTGGGGAGTCTAGGGGGTTTTTGGGGGTTTTTGCAGCTAAAATTTAAAAAACTAATATAATTTATGTTAGATTTTACACATTTTTTATGCATTTCTGAGTCATTGTGGCTCTAGAGCGTTAACTTGGGGAGGATAAAAAAAATTGCCCAAAAACTGGCTTGGTAACATCAAGACCGTTAACCTGTGACCTATTCTCAGCTAGAATCCATGGTCAAACTTTGGTCCTCATATTTACCATAATCAACTACCTTTGGCGCCTGCATTAATATCTCAAGGCACCTTAAATAATATGAAGAATAGTAATAATAGCAATATATTTTATAACATATTTGTTATGTTATGAAAAAAAAAACAGATTTGAGAATTATTTTTTTTTAAATAATTATTATTTTTATTGTAATGCTGCATTCCAAAAAATGTCAATTGTCTGTTGTCATTTTTAAGAAAGTTATTAAAAAAATATATTTTATTTTGACACCCTATATCTAAAAACAAAACAAAATTTTTTTAGCAAATTAATTAAAAGTAATACTGATTTTGCTCTCGCATGTCTCTTTTTCGAGATATAGATCAAAAACTAAAAATTTAAAACTGTTCTTTTTAAAAACACAAGGTCTCATCTTTGCAGTATCTGGGTGAGATGAGGAATGTTAATTTTGTGGTTTTTTAAAGAAATTGATTCAAACCGACGGCGACTCTGTCCCATTCAAATGTTTAAGGCTATACGCTGGAATGTACCTCGGAAACTATCAAACCGATCTAAATTTGATTTTCGTTTTTAAATAAGAGGGGCTTTCCTACGACTTCCGTAAAAAAAGTAGGGAGGATGTATTCTAAAAACTCGATTTAAAAAAAAATAGTTGACTTTCCTATGTTCACATGATTCTTTTTACAATTATTATTATCTTAAAGTATCTCTATCCGTTTTCAAGTGTAATTTATTTACACTTGAAAATGGTTCGAGATACTTACTAACCAAAACGTCGTGTTTAAAATAAATAATGACAATGGAAGGCCGAATTTTTTTTCTACTTAATCATTGTCTACGAGTTTTAAACAAGGAATTACTTTGTTATGGGTTCACTCGCTGGCACCATTTATGTAAAGAAATAACACAAAGACTTGCAGTGGTAATTTGATGAGGGAAAAAGCTGGAGAGGGCGGTTCGGTTTTGCTCCAGGCGGCCAGTAGTCTAGCGACGCCGACGGCCTGACATCATTTAAATTACAGCCACCTTTTTCACTTAAATATTAAAAAAAATTATAAATTTATTTATTGGTTCTTCTATAGATACCGATTACACCAAGATAAAAAATTAGAAAAAATGTTGTGATTCCTTAAATCTACAGGGTGTTTTATCTTCTTAATTGGCCAAAGCATATCTATAGTTTATGATTTTACCTGAAAAAATACAAGCTTTGCAAAAAAAATATACTATTGTTTAGAAATAAGAACAAGGCATTAGGAAAAAATAATAAAAATGACAAATAATCGCATCAATGACCTTAGTACACGACAATAAATTTAAAAAACCGCCATTTTGAAAATGTGACACACATTTTTCTAATTAGATTAGGTACCTATTCCCACACTTTTATGACATTGGACGCCCTATACAGGGTGCCCCAAATTCGATTTCTTTGAAAAGTCTCGACCCTCCCTTTCAAATGTCCAGTAAAAAGGAAAGCGATTTTTTTAAACTATGCGCTTTGGGAGCGGGGCTTAACTTGCCTAAAAAAATACCTAAAAAAATTAAATACTGAGTGATACGTTTCTTTAAAGGAAACTTTTCACTGGCTGTTTCACTTTATGACTAAGTATACCCTAAAAATTAAAAGTTCAGATGAAATTTGAGCAGAAATTCAATTTGTATGAACATTAAAGTGATAGCCTCCCTCCCAAAACGCAGAGTTATATAACAGTGCAGGACTAGGTATTCTAATTAGAAAAATGTTCCACAATGTTGGTAGCCGATAAGATTTTAAACAGTGGAAGGCCAAGGCCCGTCTTGGCCCTTCAATTTGACGCCGCTAATGTCATATTGTCACGAGGGGGTTTTATCATTCACTTAATAGGACATTATTTTCTATCCTGACAATATGCAAGGGGGTCTCAGAATAAAAAATACTCTGCCAATCTATGGGCACCTAAGCTCACACTGGGTACTGTAGTTATAGTGTACGTGTGAGCTAATATAACTAAAAACTGAAATATATTTTATTGAACTCCAGACTTAATTACCTTTCGTTTGATACCACACAAGCCATGTTTTGACTTAAACTTTAATTTTTCAAATCTACCCCCACCTTTTTTTTTAACTAAAATGTATTTTGATTAACTCCAGACTCAATTACCTTTCGTTTGATATCACACACGCCATACTTCCACATAAACACTAATTTTTTTAATTTACCCCCACCCTTTTTTTAAAAGTAAAATGTATTTTATTTAACTCGAGATGCAATTACCTTTCGTTTGATATCACACAAGCCATATTTTTACATAAACTTAATTTTTGAAATCTACCCCCACCCTTTTATTTGGCTTGTGTTTGGTGGATTTTGTTCATTTTTAAATGGGACCATCTCGAGCCAAAACCCAGCTTAGGTACCAAATTTCATTAGAATCGGGCTAGCGGTTTTTGAGTTATGCGCGTTGGTCGTTACAGACAGACAGACAGACAGACAGACAGACAGACAGACAGACAGACAGACAGACAACACAACAAAAAAGTTTCAAAATCATCTGAAACGCAAAGATATATAAAAAATTTTGAAATCGGAGTAACTTTTTTTTTCTCGAAAAAATTAGGATCACTATAGCTCACACTACTATAGTATAGTATATGTGTGAGCTAAAAGATATTTTCCTTAAAGGAAAACATCTTTTTTCAATAAAACGTATATTGATTCACACGTTGGGCGCCTCAATTGGACTGTTCTCTTGCCCATATACATATAAGTACGGCCAAGGCTTCCGCGCACTTACACAAGAATTTTTCTCTTTTGGCATTTATACTTCTCAGCCCACTCTAAAATTTTTAAAGGCAATAGACAAAATATTGGAGCATCTTTTTTCAAAAAATATAAAAAATCAAAGGGGTCACATTTTCAAAATGACGATTTTTTAAATTTATTGTCTTGTACTTTTCCTAAAGCCGCTTTTTCTTATTTCTAAACAGTAGCAAATTTTTTTTTTCAAAGTTCGTATTTTTTCAGGAATAATAATAAACCATAAACACCCTGTAGATTTAAGGAATCGCAAATTTTTTTAAAATTGTTTATCTTGGTGTAATTGGTATTTATAGAGGAACCAAAAAATATTTTTTTTTTAAATCAAAATTGCAAAAGGTGGCTTATTTGACATGGAAAGCCCCATATAATATAATTATTTTGATGACCACCTGTGCGTTAACACTCTTGCACATGTGACCTATGAAAATTCGGACCTAGCACACGATGTGAGGTCGCCCTGTGCATTGTATCCCAAAATCCTATTCTTTTATTATGTGATAATTTTGTATAAGTATAAAACTCTATTTCAATCTTGTATGTGTATAAAATGCTTTTTTTAATAGGCGGCTAAATTGATTAACTTACACACTTGACTGCATCTCAAAACTCCTATTTTACTTTTGTATTTGCATTCATATCATTTGATAAATGAATATGTGAAGTAGCACTTTTTTTCTCGAGCCAAAAGTTTGCTAAGGATGCATAGGGTAGCTCAATCTTACCTAACCCGAGCCCATGAAAGGTAACAATTTGCTTATGGATTTAAACACTTTTTGACACGTGAATATCTGAGGGCACGGTAGTGCCCGGCCAAGTTCGCGCATCTGCTGTACCATCTTTTCTTGAAACATTTCAGCCCATATTCGACCTATCTAAAACTCAACTTTGGAATGAGCTACGAAACTCAGTCGTAGATTTTTATAGAGCTAACAACTACTCCAAGTTTCATAGACTTCCATAAAGTAGTAAAGTCGTTACGAAATTTCAAAAAAAGTCGAAATTGCCACTAACTCACTCACTCACTCACTCCTCTTCCCTATACATTTAAAGTTATGTAACAGTAGCATTGCCCACTTCTAGACATGCTAGAAAGCTGAGCTTTGGCAGACCGATAGTAACTATGATACAGTTATAGAAAAACATTAAAACACCCCAAAATTCTAATTTACTTCCTTCCCCTATAAATGTAAAGTTATGTAAAAGTAACACTGCCCCCTTTCAGAAACGCTAGAGAGCTGAACTTCTTAAGACTAAAAGACAATATGATAAAACTATATGAAAAAATTTAAAAACACCAACATTTTAATTTACTTCCCTCTCTTATAAATGTAAATTTGTATAAAACTAACATTGCCCACTTCCAGAAACGCTAGAGAGCTGAGCATTGGAATGCTGATAGAAAGTATGATAAAACCACGGGAAAAAATTTAAAAAGGCCAATATTTTCATTAACTCTCCTCCCCTATAAATGTAAAGTTATGTAAAAGTAACATTACCCACTTCCAGAAACGCTAGAGAGCTGAGCATTGGAAGACTGATAGGAACTATGATAAAACTATAGGGCAAAATTTAAAAACACGACAATTTTTATTTATTTCCCTTCCCTATACATGTAAAGTTATGTAAAAGTAACATTGTGCACTTTCAGAAACGCTAGAGAGCTGAGCTTTGGAAGGCTGATAGGAACTACGATAAAACCATGGAAAAAAAATTAAAAACCTCGAAAATTTAAGTAGGGCATTGCAAAAGTTTTGAAAAATATTCCGCATATTTTACTACTTTGAAAATTAAGTATTATCCAATTCCTTTAAAAAAGAAGTGAAATCATAACAAAAACATTTCATGTAAAAAAAGCCAAGTACGCGAAAATGGCATTCCGTAAAAAGAATTGAGATAAAAGTAAAGCCAATTCTCCAATACAAATTTCAAAATGAAAGGGTTTTACTAGTTTGGAAATATTTTTCTAAACTTGGCTATTACGGCTGTAAATGACTCTTAGGCACAGTGCTAAATTGAACCTAAAAAAGGTCTATTTCTGCCACACAATAAGCTAGGGGCCGTTGAAATCGGTTTGGTGGTTGTCGAAAAATAACTTTATTTCAAGCAACGAACTGGATAATTATATATAGGAAAATTTCGATATTGATTTTTACAATTATGCATTTTTTCATCAAAATAGGTTCAGTAATAGTGAGTCAATGAGGAAATTAATACAGACACAATTGGCAAGGCAATGAGAGAATAAGTTCAGAACTTTCTCAAAATATCAAAATATACAAGACGTATAAGTGGTCAAGTTTGATTCTATTCACCATTTGGATTTTAAGATAACTGAAATTGGTTAAAATGTTCGTAGGGCCTCGTATCGTAAAAAATCCACACATCATACATAAAATATCGGTCCGCCTGGGTAATAGATCCCTATCGTCCTTATCTTAGCCATTTGTTCTAGCGGACCGCGCAACGACCGATGCAACATTTCAAGTTTCATACTTTTCGAGGTGACGTCCCTAAGTACCTCACATCGTTTATGGACGTCACAATGTAGGGACCTGTTTGACAGATTTTTTCTATTTTGACATTTTTGAAAATTTTAGGTAGGTTTCCACCTTACTGGAGCACCTCAAAAAACAGTTGTTTTTAAACATTTCATTTATCTCTATTCTATCTTGTCGTCCGCGCAACGCATGTGAAAAGTAGGAGTCCCCACAGCGCATCTTATTGTATTCCATCTTTTCTTGAAACATTTCAGCCGATATTTGACCTATCTAAAACTCTACTTCGGAATGAGCTACGAATCTCAAACTTTGCACAGTCGTAGATCTTCATGAAGTTAACAACCCCTTCAGTTTCATAGAATTCCATAAAGTAGTTTACGAATACGAAATTTCAAAAAACGTCGAAATTGGCACTCACGCACTCACTCATGTATAGATCATCAAAATTCTACTGTACTTCCAGACATGCTATAAAGCTGAAATTCGGCAGATTGATAGAAATTATGACCAAACCCCTGGAAAAAATCAAAAAACCCAAAAATTCTAATTTACTCCCCTCCCCTACACAGTTAAAGTTATGTAAAAGAAATGCTAGAGAGCTGAGCTTTGGCAGACTGATAGTAACTATGATAAAACTATAGAAAAAATTCTAATTTACTTCCCTCCCCTATAAATGTAAAGTTATGTAAAATACCTTTGCCCACTTCCAGAAACGCTAGAGAGCTGAGCTTTTTAGGACTGAAAGGCACCATGACAAAACTAGGAAAAAATTTAAAAACACCAAAATTTTAATTTATTTTCCTTCCCTTTAAATGTAATGGTATGTAAAATTAACATTTCCCACTTCCAGGAACACTAGAGAGCTGAGCTTTAGAAGGCTGATAGGAACTATGATAAAACCATAGGAGAATATAAAAAAAAACCTCAACATTTTAAATAAGGCATTGCAAAAGTTTTGAACAATTTTCCGCATATTTTACAACTTTAAAAGTTAAATATTATCAAAATCCTTTAAAAAGGGAGTGAAATCATAACAAAAACATTTTATTTAAAAAAAGACAAGTACGCGCAAGTGGTATTCCGTAAAAAGAATTGAGATAAAAGTAAAGCCAAGTTCTCCAATACAAATTTTAAAACGAATGGTTCTTACTAGTTTGGAAATGTTTTTCTAAACTTGCAAGCGCGGATTTGAGGGGGGTATCGGGGTAATTACCCCCCCCCTAGAGAGAAAAATATGCACTTTTTCTCAATAAAATAAGGGAAAACAGGAGAATTACCCTCCCTAGAAAAAAAATTATGACAAAAAAAAATTGTCGACCATTAACCCCGCCTAGATTTTGA
This sequence comes from Aspidapion aeneum, assembly GCA_963576565.1. Lineage (NCBI taxonomy): Eukaryota > Metazoa > Arthropoda > Insecta > Coleoptera > Brentidae > Aspidapion > Aspidapion aeneum. Next base: position 52,665,852 of record OY755038.1, read on the forward strand.
CCCAGATCCGCGCTTGTAAACTTGGCAGTTACGGCTGCAAATGGCTCTTAGTCACAGTGCTAAATTGAACGTAAAGAAGTTTGGCTAGAATAGCAAAGTTTAAAAAAACATTTCCAAACTAGTAAGAACCATTCGTTTTAAAATTTGTAATGGAGAACTTGGCTTTACTTTTATCTCAATTCTTTTTACGGAATACCACTTTCGCGTACATGGCTTTTTTTTACATGAAATGTTTTTGTTATGATAAATCCTTTTAAATGATGTTTAACAAGGTAAGAATAACCTCATTTTTAAAACTGCAAAGGCGTCCGTAAACAGAATAACATTTTAAAAATAACCAAATGAATCATCATACTATAGCCGCAATCCGCAATGATAGTTTCCAAACCCCCCAAACGACCTTATCCCCCCTACGAAAAAAAAATAACCCCTTCGAATCAAACCTCCCCCACGAACCGAACCTAATCTTATAAAAGTAGTTCAAAAGTTTGGTGTTCCACTTTTTGTTTACCCACTTCTGATGATATTAACAAAACCTCCATAATATCAAAAACAAAAATACCACAAAATGACTTCGTTTTTTTTATGTAAAATTTTTCTGCGAGGACTGAATAAAAAAAAATGCCATGGCCGGTTTGTTTGAGCCCATCCAACCCTGCCCATATAGCGTTTTTTTATCGAATTTTATTGGGGAAGTGCAGGGTGAGACTTTCTATTTTGCTTTAACATTACCTTTTAGGACGCCCTCGCCCCACAACAATCAGTGTTCTACAGAGATGGATGCATAACGTGAATTACATTGGGTCACAATTGAGGCGTGTTTTACAAAAACCGCATAAGTCCAAATTTGACGAAAATAAGTTAGTGGCGTCATCTAGTCGAAAAAATGGATGGCTTTAAGACCATGAAATAAGATTCTGCAAAAACGTCACAAGGGCCAAGATATGAGCAGTTAAAATTTGTATTATTCCGCAAAAAGCACATATGTCCCTTGTAGTTTTCTTTGTATTAACTTTTTCTTTCTTGCAAAAACAACTTATGTCCAAAAGTTTTTTCTTTTTCTAAAGTAATTAGGCAACAAATGTTTTTTCTTATGTAACGAACGGAATTCGTAAGTCAATAGTTACTGTGTGTAATAAAAAAAATATTTAAGAAAATCATTCGTTTTAAAATAAACCGTTTTCTTTATTTTCTGAAATGTTTTTGTTTTGGATATATGTTGTTTTTGTAAAACTCGCCTCAATTGCTTACGCGCAACCCATTTTGGATTGCCATGCGTGATACGGGCCAAATAGATTGTGAGAGGAAAGGTACTATTCGGCACTGCCAACTCGGCGCGAGCGATTCGGCGCTAGTAGTATTAAGTTTATTGTTTTTATATGATGTTTACAAAATTTTTATGTAAACTCACTTAGTTGATTTATATTATGTTACCAGGTATATTTTGTCAGACGACCTTTTTAAAAACATACTCTCCTTACCTCTTCACCGGGGTTCTAAAGAGTCTGAAACCTAACCGTTGTCAATTGATTGCCAACTTATTCTAACCGTGACAATAAAGACCCCTAATCTTTAATTGGCACGGTTAGGTTTGACATTCTCTATAATTCCCAGTCCCCCAATTATCATCCGTAGCTTAGTGTTAGCAAAATTTGCTTCACACGCGGTCGAGCCGGGTTCGATTTCTCACTAGGTACTTGGATGTTTTTGATTGTTTAAAATGCTTTAATTTTGCTGTAACCTTGCGAAACTCGGCGATTGATCCTAATTGGAAGGAAAGACAAAGTATATAAAAAAAAATCTAGGATACCGGAAAAGAAGCCAGGAGAGTATGTTTTGCTTCCTCGCAGGCAATAGGACATATAAATTGGGAATTTACGATTTTTTAAAGAAAGATTGTGGTTCTGAAAAGAACTGGTTTTGTTGATTCGGTCCGCGTCCAATAGTACGGGCGTTAAAAGTTACTCACGCACCTACTAATTTACAAGAATTGGTATTTTAAAATTTTACAGAAACTAGCCTAGAATTATCTAAACTAACCTGAAAGAACATTAGGTTTTCGTCCAGGATTGTAGTAATAAAAGTTTTCAGCTTTCTTTTTTCCTCTTTTCCAAAAAAGCTAAAATCTACTTTTTACAAATAGTTTTAGTTCTGCAACCTAACCACAGGCCTTTAGGTTTGTAAGCTCATATGGGCATAATAATAGGGACCTTTACCCTTATAAATGCGACATTAAATGACAGATGTTACGTGTTATTTAGAAGCCCAATTTTGACCTTTTGCAGACACACATTATCCATTACCCTTTATTTATCTGTCAAAAGCCTTTCTTTTTGTACTGTAGGCAAAATTAATTAAAAAGTTCAGATGAACACTAAAGAAAAAACTGAAAATGCAATATTAGTGAAAAATCGCCAGGAAAGTATACTGCCATCATAATCAAAAACACAGTAAGTAAATTTAACAGTTCACAGTCTCAGGTAATACTCTATTCAAAATTTTATTTTTTGAGTAGGTTTGACTGTAAATTATCAAATTTCCTTCTGATCCTGTTGCCAAACAACACCTACCAGTTTTTATAAAAAATAGTGTTCAATAATTGGCATAAAATTAAATCTCCGGATTACCCCGCATTGGTTGCTCTTGAAATAAGTCTGGTATTAAAAATATTTAAATTTACATTATATTTTGTCATAACGTTATATGAGCGGCAACACTTTCTTTATACTGTGCGTCCGTAAAGTCTGAAATCACCGATTTTTTAAAGAAAACTACAAGTTCTTAAGAAAAAAGTTCGAAAACTTCGATTCTTATTCTAAAACACGGCATAGGTACCTTTTTTTAAAATCGTGTCGTGGTTTAGAATAAGAATCATAGTGTTCAAATTTTTGTCTTAAGAACGTGTAATTTTCTAAAAATTCGGCCTGCGATATTCGAAAATAAGTAAGGTCAAACACTATCTTTTAGTAAAGGATAAGGTTTGATACCTGGTTCAAACTGCACATGCGTCAAATAAAAGATAAGAGAAAATGGTACATGCAAAAGATCCGTTATATCTTCATACGACGCTGTAAGGATCAGACAATGCTACACTACTATAAAAAAATTTAAAATGTACTAGTTGAACGGGTTTTATCAAAGGCGTTTAGGTATCCAAACCAAACCGAACAGAACCGACGATGTAAGGGCCAGACAATGCTACGACTATAAAAAAATTTAAAATACACTCGGTGAACGAGTTTTATTAAACCAACCGAACAGAATCGACGATGTAAGGGCCAGACTTTAAAATTACCAAAGTGTGTGTAAAATTTATACACACGCAGAGAGTTGGGTCCTCACAATGATTTCTAGGTCCACTCGCATGCACACTAAAAGCGCCCTCTGCGATACTCTCAAGAAATTTGTTGGAACTAAATTCCTGTTTTTCACATGCGTTGTGAGGACCAGGAAAAATTTAAGTGAAATATATCAAAATGTTGGAAATTTTATGAGGACGACCAAAATAAGGTCCATACGTTACGAGGTCCAGAAATTGGACCTCCCAACGTAAACGGTCCTCGCAACTCCGGTGAGGGGTTGGTGTGTGTCCTCGCAAGGTATGTTACGCCAACGCAGACAGACAGACAGACAGACAGACAGACAGACAGACAGACAGACAGACAGACAGACAGACAGACAGACAGACAGACAGACAGACAGACAGACAGACAGACAGACAGACAGACAGACAGACAGACAGACAGACAGACAGACAGACAGACAGACAGACAGACAGACAGACAGACAGACAGACAGACAGACAGACAGACAGACAGACAGACAGACAGACAGACAGACAGACAGACAGACAGACAGACAGACAGACAGACAGACAGACAGACAGACAGACAGACAGACAGACAGACAGACAGACAGACAGACAGACAGACAGACAGACAGACAGACAGACAGACAGACAGACAGACAGACAGACAGACAGACAGACAGACAGACAGACAGACAGACAGACAGACAGACAGACAGACAGACAGACAGACAGACAGACAGACAGACAGACAGACAGACAGACAGACAGACAGACAGACAGACAGACAGACAGACAGACAGACAGACAGACAGACAGACAGACAGACAGACAGACAGACAGACAGACAGACAGACAGACAGACAGACAGACAGACAGACAGACAGACAGACAGACAGACAGACAGACAGACAGACAGACAGACAGACAGACAGACAGACAGACAGACAGACAGACAGACAGACAGACAGACAGACAGACAGACAGACAGACAGACAGACAGACAGACAGACAGACAGACAGACAGACAGACAGACAGACAGACAGACAGACAGACAGACAGACAGACAGACAGACAGACAGACAGACAGACAGACAGACAGACAGACAGACAGACAGACAGACAGACAGACAGACAGACAGACAGACAGACAGACAGACAGACAGACAGACAGACAGACAGACAGACAGACAGACAGACAGACAGACAGACAGACAGACAGACAGACAGACAGACAGACAGACAGACAGACAGACAGACAGACAGACAGACAGACAGACAGACAGACAGACAGACAGACAGACAGACAGACAGACAGACAGACAGACAGACAGACAGACAGACAGACAGACAGACAGACAGACAGACAGACAGACAGACAGACAGACAGACAGACAGACAGACAGACAGACAGACAGACAGACAGACAGACAGACAGACAGACAGACAGACAGACAGACAGACAGACAGACAGACAGACAGACAGACAGACAGACAGACAGACAGACAGACAGACAGACAGACAGACAGACAGACAGACAGACAGACAGACAGACAGACAGACAGACAGACAGACAGACAGACAGACAGACAGACAGACAGACAGACAGACAGACAGACAGACAGACAGACAGACAGACAGACAGACAGACAGACAGACAGACAGACAGACAGACAGACAGACAGACAGACAGACAGACAGACAGACAGACAGACAGACAGACAGACAGACAGACAGACAGACAGACAGACAGACAGACAGACAGACAGACAGACAGACAGACAGACAGACAGACAGACAGACAGACAGACAGACAGACAGACAGACAGACAGACAGACAGACAGACAGACAGACAGACAGACAGACAGACAGACAGACAGACAGACAGACAGACAGACAGACAGACAGACAGACAGACAGACAGACAGACAGACAGACAGACAGACAGACAGACAGACAGACAGACAGACAGACAGACAGACAGACAGACAGACAGACAGACAGACAGACAGACAGACAGACAGACAGACAGACAGACAGACAGACAGACAGACAGACAGACAGACAGACAGACAGACAGACAGACAGACAGACAGACAGACAGACAGACAGACAGACAGACAGACAGACAGACAGACAGACAGACAGACAGACAGACAGACAGACAGACAGACAGACAGACAGACAGACAGACAGACAGACAGACAGACAGACAGACAGACAGACAGACAGACAGACAGACAGACAGACAGACAGACAGACAGACAGACAGACAGACAGACGGCGCAACAAAAAAGTTTCAAAATCATCTGAAACGCAAAGAAACTTTTTTTTCTCGAAAAAATTAGGATCACCATAGCTCACACTACTATAGTATAGTATATGTGTGAGCTAAAAGTTTCAAAATCATCTGAAACGCAAAGATATATAAAAATTTTTGAAATCGGAGCAACTTTTTTTTTCTCGAAAAAATTAGGGTCACCATAGCTCACACTACTATAGTATAGTGTATGTGTGAGCTAATAAAGATGAAACCAAGTTGAAACAAACTCTTTCAAAGGTACAGTACAATTTAAATGGAAGTTATACCGCAAAATTTTGGTCATGACGTCATACCTTATCTTGCGTTTACAAGAATGCAAAAGTTATGCAAAATTATATGGAAAGTTATATGTAAAAAAAATTATATCTAAAGCTTGCTCCTACCTTGGTCCTGGATTATTGTATGATAAATAAGAGGGTGTTTTGTTTTGTGAACCTGGAGTTGTTTCCAGACATTCCCCCACTACTGCTGCTTCGGGTCCTGTTCCTGCCTACGCCCACCCTGAAGGTCTCTTAGCACATGGTGCTAGGGGAGCACATGGTACTCAAAATGTTCTGGGTTCTTGCCCGAGCGTAAAACCCTTTCCCAGGGTTACAATGCTACACCCGGCTTCACACCAGCGTCCAGCACAACTGTCCCAGTGATGGATTGGACAGGGCACTGCTCTTTCCGTAGAAACGGCGTAGGCCGCTTTAAATCCCTCTCAGAGGGTGTGAGCGTCACTTAAGATTCGCCTAAACACGACGGCTCACAGTTATACCGTCTTTGGTATAATCTGCATCTACTGCAGTGCCATTAAGTGCCAATAACCACAAAAACAATGGCGACACCAATGGCGACACCAATAGACGGCCACCAGCCCAGCCAAAATTCTTTAGGAAAGAGACAAGACACTTTGTCGAGAACACAAAAAAAAATGAAGTTGCCGGAAATCGTTTCTAGATTTGGTGGGGACAGTACACAGTACCAACCAAATTTTCCCTGTTAAATTCAAATAAGAATGCAAACGCATTTATAAAAAAGCGCTCCCGCCGAAAAATCACTAACTCCGGTTTACGAGCCTGGAGAAAAAACCCGCGGTTTTCAAACTAACCAATGATGAAATACACTAATACTTCCGTACCCTGCGCATGAGGTGTTGTCGGATCTATTTCCACGGTTGAAATTTTTATTACAAGGACATCGAGACACCCTCCATACATAGACCGAATATTTGCCTACCGGACCCCCGCCAACATAGCAAGTAGGAGGAAAATAACCAGACGGACTATAAGAAGCTCAGCATTGAAACCATCAACGGTAAAATCAATTACTGGAGATCAGAGCATGCAGCAAACCCAGGAATATTCGAACATTCAACCAATTCCCATATGAGTAAAGCTATACTAAGTGTAGAATTTAGTTGTATTTTAGTTACAGTTTTAGTCAAAAGTTTCCTTTGCTCTTTATATATGTTTTCTCTAAGATTCATATAGTTTGACGCCACCTTTGTAAAACATTTTTACATTAATAAAGTTGTTTCTGAACTTGAACCTAAAAATACACATTGAACTACTGCTTAAACTCGGCACAAGAGTGTTCAGATATTAAGTTTGCTCACCACTAGCTAGCCCTACACAACCCTTCAATCCGACTAACTGAGCTAGATATCAACATAATTCAACTATGATTATATATTAATTTATATAATATAAAAATACGATTTCGTTTATTCTTTTACTCTTGGTTTATCTCCCATTTACAAAAGTGCCTAACTCGTATTTATTTTATCTTCTCCTTATCAAATTAATAAAGAAATCAAAGTGGGCGGAGCCTCGGTTGTTCCTGGTCAAACCGTGGACCTAACTATATTTTCGTGCTATCAAAACTAGCTAATCCGTGAAGGATATGAGGTTCGGAAGTTTGTCCCAATATCCTCGAAAATAAACATAAGCGAATGAAATGTTCACCTAAATGTTTTCTTCCTGTTACTGAAACCATTTGGAATGCGGTAACGCCGCCATGCCCCAGCAGAACAGCTGTTTCTCCGTGAACGTCAAAGAAAATTACAAAATTTTACAGATAAACAAAACAATCAAAAGTTTTAATGTGATTTTTCCCCGAAACCTGTGATCTTAAATTCCAATTACGATGTCCAGATAATGCGATGTGCGTAGTGTCCACAGTAATTCGATGGAATGTCTCCTTTATAAGGTAACTTTTTGGACACTATATAACCTCCAAACCTAGCTCTATAAAATACCCTTAATTTGTGTACAGAAAGACGAGTCGAAGAGCCTTGATTATTTACCTAAATAAACAAATATGTAACGTTTGCCTTAAACGTAAAAATGACACGTTACAAATGTCAATCGCCAACGTTTCCTAACCGTGTCAGTTTAGACAGGTATTCTTCATTGACACGGTTAGGATACATTGGCGATCAATTGATTGTTTCCCACTGTCTAGGATCCCGAAAAAGAGATCAGGATAGTATGTTTTTAAAAAAATATGTTAGGATTTGAAAGATTTTGGTAAAAATAATCTTAAGAAAAAGTTGATGTAAAAAGAAAAAGAAGTTGCGTGGATGCAACATAGAGAAAATAATTTTATTTATAAAAGATTTCTATAAACTAAAATATTTATTGCGCTGTTTTGACATTGGCCGCGGGCGGTAATGTTACGCGCTGTATTGTCCGGCGCGGTTTAATCATCTCGCGGTAGAGCCCTTGCACTCAGAATAATTGCGCGGTTGCTTCCACGCGGTTATCTCTTAAAATCCTAGCGTGGTAAGCATTTTCGCTCTAGAGTGCGGCGCGGTTAATGCATGCGTGGTAAAATATTCGCGCTTTTGGCCGCGAATCCTTCAAATTGGCTGTTTCTACTGATAAACAGACCTTTATTAGATCTTTCAGTTTCTTGTCAACATTTTAAAATTAATATGTTGAGGTTATGTTTTTAATATTTTTCTACAATCGAGAGATTAGAAAATCTCTATCGAGTACATATTTTTTCCTTAATTATGTATTTATTGTATTAATTTCTGAAATATTTACCAAAACATACTTTCGCTGTACAGCATTTTGTAGCGCATAATATATGAAACTTAGGTGTAAGTTGAAAATGTGTTCGAAATTTCATAAATACGTTTTTACAGCGTTGCTCATATTTCATGAGCATGAAGTTAACGAAGGACCCATCACAGATCGAATCGTGACTAGGTGGATAATTTGCCGTTAATTAGTCGTGAATTATTTGTGGAAAAATTAATTTTGTCGCTCTTATTTTTGACCGTTTTTGAGGGTGCTTCGCCAACTTCATATGAAGTTAGCGAAGCACCCTTGTAAAAATGGCTTTTATCAAAATCGAATATGGTGGATAATTTGGCGCTAATTAGTCGTGATTTAGTTGTGGAAAAATTAATTTTGTCGCTCTTAATTTTGACCGTTTTTGAGGGTGCTTCGCTAACTTCATATGAAGTTAGCGAAGCACCCTCGTAAAAATGGCTTTTATCAAAATCGAATATGGTGGATAATTTGCCGCTAATAAGTCGTGAATTAGTTGTGGAAAAATTAATTTTGTTGCTCTTATTTTTGACACTTTTTTTGGGTGCTTCGCTAACTTCATATGAAGTTAGCGAAGCACCCTCGTAAAAACGGCTTTTATCAAAATCGAATAAGGTGTATAATTTGCCGCTAATTAGTCGTGAATTAGTTGTGGAAAAATTAATTTTGTCGCTCTTATTTTTGACCCTTTTTTTGGGTGCTTCGCTAACTTCATATTTTAGCACCCATCGCAAATCGAATCGCTACTAGGTGGATAATTTGCCGTTAATTAGTCGTGAATTAGTTGTGGAAAAATTAATTTTGTCGCTCTTATTTTTGACCGTTTTTGAGGGTGCTTCGCTAACTTCATATGCAGTTAGCGAAGCACCCTCGTAAAAATGGCTTTTATCAAAATCGAATATGGTGTATAATTTGCCGCTAATTAGTCGTGAATTAGTTGTGGAAAAATTAATTTTCATTCTTCAAAATCGAATATGGTGGATAATTTGGCGCTAATTAGTCGTGATTTAGTTGTGGAAAAATTAATTTTGTCGCTCTTAATTTTGACCGTTTTTTGGGTGCTTCGCTAAATTCATATGAAGTTAGAGAGGCACCCTCGTCAAAAATGGCTTTAGACATGACGTATCGAAATCGAATATCGTAGTCGTTAATTAGTTGTGGAGAAATTAATTTTGTCGCTCTTATTTTTGACCGTTTTTGAGTGCTTCGCTTAGTTCATATAAAGTTAGAGAGGCACCCAAAAAACACTCATAACTAAATGCGACAAAATTAATTTTTCCACCACTAATTAACGACTAATTAGCGGCAAATTATCCACCATATTCGATTTCGATAGGTCATGTCTAAAGCTATTTTTACGAAGTCGCTTCGCTAACTTCCTATGAAGTTAGCGAAGCATCCAAAAAAAGGGTCAAAAATAAGAGCGACAAAATTAATTTTTCCACAACTAATTCACGACTAATTAGCGGCAAATTATCCACCATATTCGATTTTGATAAAAGCCATTTTTAGGAGGGTGCTTCGCTAACTTCATATTAAGTTAGCGAAGCACCCAAAAAAAGGGTCAAAAATAAGAGCGACAAAATTAATTTTTCCACAACTAATTCACGACTAATTAGCGGCAAATTATCCACCTAGTAGCGATTCGATTTGCGATGGGTGCCAAAATATGAAGTTGCCGAAGCACCCTCAAAAACGGTCAAAAATAAGAGCCACAAAATTAATTTTTCCACAACTAATTCACGACTAATTAACGGCAAATTATCCACCTAGTAGCGATTCGATTTGCGATGGGTGCCAAAATATGAAGTTAGCGAAGCACCCTCAAAAACGGTCAAAAATAAGAGCGACAAAATTAATTTTTCCATAGCTAATTCACGACTAATTAACGGCAAATTATCCACCTAGTCACGATTCGATCTGCGATGGGTGCTTCACTAACTTCATGCTCATGCTTATTTCGTTATTTATCTCTTAAGCTTTCACAATTTTTAGTTTTAAAGAGAATTAGACCTTTTTTAAAAACTATTATTGTTTTATTAGTTATAATAGCTTATGTTTGTTTACAGAACAAAAGTTTGGTTACGTTACAATTGTACAATGACGCAGGTGCATGAAGCGCTGCTGCTTCTTTCCAGACTAAATATAATAGTCTAAGAATCTAAAACAGGACAAAAAATTAAATATTGAAGCCGCGCTGCGCCGCGCCAGCTAAACCGAACGATCGGTTGGTCACCGTATTACTTATTAACCGATAAAAAACCGTGAGCGTTCCCCGCAACAAAACTTTTCGTTCGCCTGTGTCTACTCGATAGGCCGCGGGATGAAGACGTCCCACACAGGCGGATTTTAAGAGAAAGCTGGCCATAACCCCTAAACACTAAAAAGCCCTGTTTAATTGTAAAATTGCTATTAGTGCAATCACTGATGATCATGCTAGGCCGTGACCATATCACGCCTAATTTGAAAAACAAATACCATAGTAATGAACGATGAAACTTTTATGATATTTGCGTTACTTAAATTTACAAAAGTTGATGGTTAAAAAGCCCTTTTAAAACTTGCGCCTATTATCAAAAATAATTTTTTTGAACATGGATTTTGAATCTGGAGGTATGTAGCTATTTATTTTACATATTTAACATTGTTTTTTATTTTATTGGTAATATTTTAAACCGGTTTAAAGCAACCGTTGCAGAAAACTTTTTAAATTTTCATTTTCTGAAAAGAGTTTGTCTAAATGTTTCAACTTCATCCAACTTTATTGACATTTTTGGTCCTATTAAGTGCATACATATGTTTTCTAAGTAACAAAGTCAGTTTTATCTGCGGAGTTATGCGGATCGAGTAAAAAAGTTAAAATTTCTTTTTGTGTATATAGAAAATTGTCCAGTAAGAAATACGTACATAATATGCGTAAATTAATAAATAAGTTTACTTAGCTTTAATAACAATGGTTTTGTAAACCAAAAGTATAATTATTATGTCACATGTATTCTGATTTCATTTTTACCTTCCTAGCTCGTGATAACACTGAAAACATGTTATTTTGGTGTATTGTATCTTAGCAATTTTATCGTGACGTCTGTCCGTGTGTATGTCTGTGTGGTGTATTTAGGTGTGTGTATATCTGTTCGGCGCAAGCCAAATAAAAGGGTGGGGGTAGATTTAAAAAATTAGAGTATATGTGAAAATATGGCGTGTGTGATATCAAACGAAAGGTAATTAAGTCTTAAATTAAACAGAATACATTTTAGTTTATTTTAAAAAAAAGGGTGGGAGTAGATTTCAAAATTAGATTTTAAGGGAAAATATGCCGTGTGTCATATCAAACGAAAGGTAATTGAGTCTGGAGTTAAACAAAATACATTTTATATATATTTTTAAAAAGGTTGTGGGTATTTTTTTTCAAAATTAGAGTTCAAATCAAAATATGGCTTGTGTGGTATCAAACGAAAGGTAATTGATTCTGAAGTTGAATAAAATATATTTAATTTTTTAGTTATATTAGCTCACACGTACACTATAACTATAGTACATTGTGTGAGCTTAGGGGCCCATATATTGGCAGAGTATTTTTCTTGCTAGACAATATACTTCATTTATAACGAAAGTCGGAAAAAACAGAAAAAGTTCAATTAACTTGTTTTTGCAAAAATATCACATTGTTTTATGCAATTGCGAATTTTACATACCTACATGCTGGTTAAAACATTTTTCATGGAGCAATTATTAAAATCAAATATTGCAATATCTTGTATAAATTTATACAGCCAAAATTCTGGTTTCAAGGATTTTTTAGGAAGCATTTTAATTAATTAGTAAAGTTCCAAATTTTATTTTTTTGTGCGGGGTCCTTAAAGAATTTTTCTTCTTTATCTTTTTTAAACAATAAATCATATATTTTTTTATTACTATATGCAATTTTAGGGGGCTGTAAATGGATCTTAGGTTTTGACCAGCTTTTTCGTGAGATCCGCCTGTGTGCGTCCGTTGGTTGTCATGACAACGTCGCATGCTTTCGCAGGGCAAAGACTCAGTTGGCGTACATTATTGAAATAGTGTCCGGTCACGCCTGGGTTTCTTGGTAATCTGTGTGTCGGCGTATTGTTTACATTCGGTTCAGATTTGGTTTTTATTTTAATTATTTTGCATACTGTTCTCTGCATCCGATGAAGTGTAATTAAAGTTTAATTTTTCTTAGAATATGTTCTTACTCTATGATTTTTTCTTATACTTTCAATGTCATTTAGCTGGTCTGAAGAATAAACCAGATATTGTTACAATTGTAAATAACAACAAAATTCAAAATTTAATTATTGATTTGACGTACATTATTATTAATATTACGCACTTAGGGTCCATCTCACCGACTTTTTTTTCGTTACTTAGCGTAAAGCGTTTCTTAATATAATCATAATATGACGTAATAAGGAACACTTAAGGCTAAGTACAGAAAAAAAAAGTCGGTGCGATGGGCTATTAGAATCTTTGTAACTTGACTGCTTTAGGAAAGTCGATAAAATTGTTAGTGGCATAGTGCCTTATAAATTAAACAAATAGAGACTGAAGTTGTTTCAAGAAAAGTGGTACACAGCACTACCACAATGTATCTATATCTACATTGTGATAGTAGTGTCATGCCACGTCACGACCTGACCCCAGATATAAATTTAGTATGATTATGCAATATGAATTATTCGAGGATTATACTAAAGGATTTCAATGGGTTTTAAAAAATTTTAATTTAACTTGTTACTAAGCTAGCTTATGTTCGATTCTTCGCTTTTGTTTTATAACGGCCCCTTACCGCTTCAAGCTATAATACGACGAACGAACGGTAGGAACTTTTAATAAAAGAAGCTTTCGTTGCTGTTAATGGCCCTTAGGCATTCAGGCAGTAGTTCGACAGCAAAAACACTTGATCATCTGTCAATTCATAAAAACGCCGCGGAAACATAGTAGGCTGTGACGCGTAAATAAAACAAGTGAATATTGAGACATCTATTTATTATAAAAGGGGGTGAGTTATTGATGTCTGCCAGAAGACGCAGACTGGTCGCTTTTGTTCTGCTAATAATAGCAGGATAATACGGAAATCTTGCTCTTATTACGTAATATTCGGCAAATTCCGGGCTTAGTCATTCTCAATTTAAATTTAAAAAACGCGTTTCGCTAGCTGATGTTGTTCGTAAGATATGATAATTTAATTTTAATAAATATAATTCCTATTTTAGGAGTAACTTTGAATACCTCGTTTCGATAGTTACTGTTATTCTCGAATTGCAGCCCTTCACGCCCACCAAATTTTAATGGCTTTATACGAGTGCCGCATAATATTTGTGCTAAAAAAGACCAATATTTCAAGAATTTGCGAAAGTGGCGTAAAGGACCGTGCGTAAAGGTTATATTATTATTTCAAGTGTAACTTTTTGTAGCATAGTCTACTTATGCTTTTATTAAATTATGTCATTTTCGGTCATAATAAAAATAACCAAATGTATGTAATATTTTAAAAACCAAAAGCGCAAGATAGAACTATTGTAAACATTTTTATAAATTACAAAGTCAGAAACAGAAAAAATTTCTTACATCCTTTACCACGCCAAGGCAAAAGAGTGTACCTGACAAAATGGGGAAAATGGGTTTTTTGAATTTTTGAGATTCTCTATTTTATTTCTGCCCATAATATGTATATTTTTACCTTGTTGATATTTTTCCAAATAATGAAGAAACTCGAAGAACATTTTAAGATATGTGCACATGTTTGGGGTTATACAGAGGCAAAAAAATGAATTCGACAAGTTTTCAATTTTTTTTCCAAAGGCAAAAGAAAACCATATTAGAAAACCATACTAGGAAACCGATTGTCTTTTTTGCAACTTTACCAAGACAAAGCGTATATATACAAATTGAGATTTTCAATGCCGAATACACTAGCCTCCCTCTGTTTAAGTTCGGTCCCAAAGAAACCTTGGTGTATTTTAATTCACAAATAGAAGTGATTTTTAAGAGCCAAAGTTTTACTTACTAGTTCCTCCTCTAACAGTAAAGCAAGCAAATGGGACTTTCTGTAAGTCACACAGCTGCGAGAGCACCCGTTTTAGTACGACGAGGTCCAGCGCAGAGCCTTTCAAAGGCGACGCGGGACGATGCAAACCATCCCCGATTTTTTGGTAGGAATAATAGAGGCCACATTAAAGGCGGGGTCACGAAAAAAAAGAAAAGTCAAGCTATCTTTATCTTTCTCTTAAAAGAAGCTTTTAAGAATTAGTTACTTTGGGACAGGCGGTATATGAATATAGTGTTACGTACCAATATTTTGAGTTTTTTGGAAGCAAGTTATGCCCAGGCAGAGTTATCAACATCATACCATACATCATGCTGCCCAAAGATATCAAAAGTAAGGACACTTATCGTAAAGCAAGCTTTATAAAGCTTTCCCTACGATGAGTGTCCTTAATCAAAAGGTTAGGCT
This sequence comes from Aspidapion aeneum, assembly GCA_963576565.1. Lineage (NCBI taxonomy): Eukaryota > Metazoa > Arthropoda > Insecta > Coleoptera > Brentidae > Aspidapion > Aspidapion aeneum. Next base: position 52,681,007 of record OY755038.1, read on the forward strand.
CAAAGATTCTGCCCTTTTGAGATAAATTGATTTTGGAAACTTTACAGACGCAAAGTAACATAAGCCGCGTAAGTATTTTTATCTCCTTCGAAGTATCTCAAACTTTCACCTCCATTTTACAAATGTTTTGCCGTACGTGTCACTACGCAGCATAATATATTTTATGACAAAATCTCTTTAATATCTCTTCAAAATGAACCGATAACCGCCTGTTATAATAAACCGCTTATTGCGTTTTTGTTTGAAGCCTACTTGGCGGATTAGGGATCAAACTACGGGGGCGGGCTCTGCAGTATTTTATTTTAACAGATGAAATCCTTGTTAATATTGGAAAATTGGGGAGAAAAGGAAGCGAACGGAAGTAAATACTTTGCCACTCGATTGGCTTGATAGTTTCCACAACACATGAATATTCCTTATTCTATTAATATTTTTTTTCATAATAAAACATTGTTTTATATTGATATTTATACCGGATAAATGGTACCCCTTATTCCTTTCAAATTTGCTGCCATTTGCATAATTTTATAAATAATTATATTGTTATAAAATAAAAAACAGGGGTAATTAATCCCATCAAAATTTGTAGAAGGGTTGGTTTTTTCTGCTTGAAATGCAAAATTTTGCCTGCGACGCGATGCATAAAGATGTTTTAATACTACCGAAAATGTACCACTGCTTGTAATATTTGTTAAAAATAATTATTGGGTAGTTAGTAATTAATTAGCCTGAATTTATAAATAAAAACTGCACAATTTTTCGCATGCGGTGCGCGGTTTGGATTTTGTAAATATGAACAAATCAACAAAAACTGCAGAATTTCCCCTAAAAAACCCTTGTATCTCGGTATCGAGCGATTTTGAAAGAACTCGGCGCTGTCAGTGGCGCACCCAGGACTACGTCTTGGGGAGGGTCCGAGAGTTTTTGGGGGGCCCGAGATCCCATGATGCCATATTTTATGCTATTTTATTTTTTTATTCATTAAATATATCAAAAATGCTTAAAATATTTCTTAGGAGGGCCCGGGCCTGAAGGCCCCCCACTTGGTAGGCCCATGGGCGCTAATATAAGTACCTACTTACTCAAGGATAAGCACTTTCAACCGCCGGCGCCGGGGCCAGCCGAGCTGTCAAAATGTACCTACTTTAGAATCTTTATATTGTGAATAAAAATTTTTGGTGGTTTTTTCGTTTAGTAATTAAAGAGTGTTCCTTTGAGCTCTAAGGAAAATAGGTTGACGATTTATAATTTGCTTGATGCGGGACGGTAGGGCGATTATAAAAATTTAAGACATCTCTGTATAGGGCGACAGCCTATGCCAGTGGTTACTTTTTATATAGACTAGCATACATAACAAAACTTATTTCAAGAAATAACACCGTAATAAGTTGATTAAGAGGTACAATACTGGTCATATTGTCAAAATGGGCAATGAAAAGCGCCCCGAAGGAAGTTTTCGATAGTACTGCAGTGGCGGGTCCAGGGGGCTAGAAGGGCCCAGGTACCCCTCCTCCTTCCAGATAAAGAATTTTTTTTAGTTTTGCCGCATCACGTAGCGTCCATGCTCGAGGTTCGCTAATGAGTGCCCGGCCCAACTTGGATGCGTGACGTCACTTAACTTAATGTGTACCTTTCGTTTAAAGACCTTTTTGTTATAAAGTGCCCTTTGGGCTTAATCCTCGCTTTTTTAATTTCTTAAAAGGAAATAAGGACCCAAAACAAGGTTTAATATGTATTTTATACAGCGTTACTGGTGATTCGTGATTACATTTCTTTGGGGATTTAATAGGGTAGGTGGTAAGGAGTATATTCAACTCGATGCATTATGCAAAAGTTAATAGATTTGAGATATTAAAATTTTACTGTTTTTCTCCAAAAGGTAGACCTGAAGGGCTTAAAACTTAGTTTTCCGAAAATCTAACGTGCATTTTTTAAATCTTTTAACCAGAATACATGTAAATGCCCAACACTATAATCATGTTTGTAATAAAAATACTCTGCCAATATATGGCCCCTAAGCTCACACTAGGTACTATAGTTATAGTGTACGTGTGAGCTAATATAACTAAAAACTGAAATATATTTTATTCAACTCCAGACTAAATTACCTTTTGTTTGATACCACACAAGCCATGTTTTGACTTAAACTCAAATTTTTGAAATCTACCCCTACCCTTAAAAAAAACAAAAACTATAATGTATTTTGTTAAACTTCGGACTCAATTACCTTTCGTTTGATATCACACACGCCGTATTTTCACTTAAACTCTAATTTTTGAAATATACCTCCACCCTTTTTTTAAAATAAATTAAAATGTATTATGTTTAACTCCAGACTCAATTACCTTTCGTTTGATATCACACACGCCATGTTTTCACATAAACTCTAATTTTTTAAATCTACCCCCACCCTTTTATTTGGTTTGTGTTCGGTGGATTTTGTTCATTTTTAAATGGGACCATCTCGACCCAACACCCAGCCTAGGTACCAAATTTTATTAAAATCGGCCAGGCGGTTTTTGAGTTATGCGCGTTGGTCGTTACAGACAGACATACAGACATACAGACAGACATACATACAGACACACAACGGCGCAACAAAAAAGTTTCAAAATCATCTAAAACGCAAGGATATATAAAAATTTTTGAAATCGGAGAAACTTTTTTTTTCTCGAAAAAATTAGGATCACCATAGCTCACACTACTATAGTATAGTATGTGTGAGCTAAAAATATGAGAAAAATAAATTGTAAATAAAAATTCAGATTTTTTTTATTTTTTAAATAGTGTATTACAATTTCTAGCGGTTGTTTTTCCAATAATCTATTAGATACTTCAAGATGCCATTTTAGAAGTGGTGCTTTGATGTTTCTCAATGTGGGGCCAAAACACAGGGGCGTACTTGAGGTGGGATAGGAAAATTTATATTATATTTTATTTTATAGCTATGTCGCGTATAAATCCAAAAAATCTATAAAAATTAAAGATGGAATAAAGGATTTTTAGAGAGGGGGGGGGAGGAAATTGCTAAAATCTTATTTTTTCTAGAGTGGTCGTGTGGGGTATCGATTTCTAGGAAATCAGCCCATAGTTCTTGAGTCTTTTTTCCAACCCCCCATACATTTGACTAAAAGTTTGTCGCTCTTGGGCCCCTAAACAAAATGGTCTTATTTCGCATTATACATATAGCTACGTGTTAAGCCTCTACCACAGCTTCAAGGACACGCTTCTCTATTTTGCCCGTCCACGTGCGGGAAATTGAGCTTTTTGAGCCTTTCGGAGCATGCATGCTCAATATGCTGAATCGCGGTGGCGTGTGTGATTTTGTTTTTGTTACATCTCGCTGAGAGCTTTGTTAAATTGAAATTTAGATTGCGACACGCGACTTTGTTTTGGGAACTGTTTTTAAACGTCTTGTAATCTCGCTTTAACGCTTTATAAAACAAAAAAACAACATCTGAGGGCACAGCAGTGCCCGGCCAAGTTCGCGCAACTGCTGTACCATCTTTTCTTCAAATATTTCCGCCCATATTTGATCTAAAAATCTACTTTGGAACGAGCTACGAAATTCAAACTTTCCACAGTCGTGTATCTGTATAGAGTTAACAACCCCTTCAAGTTTTATGGACTTCTATAAAGTAGTAAACTAGTTACAAAATTTCAAAATGGTCGAAATTGCCACTCACTCACTCACTCATATATAGATCATCAAAATTCTGTACTTCTAGACATGCTACAAAGCTGAAATTTGGCAGACTACGAGAAATTATGCCTAAACCCTTGGAAAAAATCAAAAAACCCCGAAATTCTAATTTACTCCCCTCCCCTATACATGTAAAATTATGTAAAAGTAACATTGCCCACTTCCAGAAACGCTAAAGAGCTGAGCTTTGGAAGGCCGATAGAAACTATGATAAAACTATTAAAAAAAAATTTTTTTAAAGCTCACAATTTTAATTAACTTCCCTCTCCTATAAATATAAAGTTGTTAGAGAGGTGAGCTTTGGCAGACTGATAGGAAATATGATAAAACTATAGGAAAGATTAAAAAACCCCAAAATTTTAATTGGCTTTCCTTCATTCTAAATGTACACTTATGTAAAAGTAACATTGCCCACTTCCAGAAAAGCTAGATAGCTGATCTTTGGAAGACTGTTAGGAACTATGATAAAACTATAGGAAAAAAATTAAAAAGATCAAAACTTTAATTTATTTTGTCTTGTATAAATGTAAAGTTATGTAAAAGTAACATTGCCCACTTCCAGAAACGCTAGAGAGCTGAGCTTTGGAAGACTGATGGGAACTATGATAAGACTATAGGAAAAAATTTAAAAAGATCGAATCTTTAAGTTACTTCCCTCTGCTATAAATGTAGTTATGTAAATGTAACATTGCCCTCTTCCAGGAACGCTAGAGAGCTGAGCTTTAGAAGGCTAATAGGAATTATGATAAAAGCATAGGAAAAAATTCAAAAACCTCAACATTTTTAATAACGCATTGCAAATGAAGGGTCCAGTGGAAAAACGATGAGATTCAATTTTTTTCCGAAATCGACATTTTGACGCCATGCAATAGCTTGTAACGTGAAATAGTAACCGAGGGGTGGCTCGACTGCCGATTTTTGTACACCAAAAGGAAATACCTACAGTATAATCCCATGGTATTTCCTGGTATTTCCTCAAATTTCAATGGTATTTCCTAGTATTTCCCAAGCACTTCCCGGTATTTTCTAGTATATTTCCCAGTACTTCCCAAGTATTTCCTGGTATTTCCCCTAACCTGTACATGAAAAGGAAATACCGAGCCACCCCTCGGTAGTACCACACTAAACCTTACAGGGGATAAACAATGAGATTCTAAAAATAGGCAGCACTGTAGAAAAGCATTGAGACTTCTACTTTAAATTTAGTTTTACTCAAATTTTTTAAAAATGGAATCTCATCGTTTTTCTTCTGGACCCTTCAAATGTTTTGACCGATACTCCGCATATTTAACTACAGTACAATCCCGATTATCTAAATCGCGATTTTCCGAAATCTGGTTTATCCGAAACAAACTTTAAAAACAAAAATCCCGATCAACCGAAAAAATTCGCATTATACGAAACGCGTCTGCGATTAGCCGACAGAGTGTTACAAATGTTTTTAAGTCGATGATAATGATATACGCATCCTAAACTCCTATTTTCCAAAAAAAAAAATCGGATTAACCGAAATTTTGATTATCCAAAATCACTTTGGTCAACATTATTTCGAATAATCGAGACTGTACTGTACTTTAAAACTTAAATATTATCCAAATCCTTTAAAAAGGGAGTGAAATCATAACAAAAACATTTTATGTAAAAAAAAGCCCAGTACGCGAAAATGATGTTCCTTAAGAAGAATTGAGTAAACCCAAGTTCTCCAATACAAATTTTAAAATGAAAGGTTCTTAATAGTTTGGAAATGTTTTTGTAAACTTGGCTTTTATGGCTGCAAATAACTCTTAGGCACAGTGCTACATTGAACATAAAGAAGTTTGGCTGTAATAGCAAAGTTTTAAAAAAAACATTTCCAAACTAGTAAGAACTTTTTATTTTAAAATTTTTAAAAAATTGTTTCTGAAAATTATAATCGGGGGTAAGTACAGTGTGGGCCAACTTTAATGTTTTTTGGAGATTTAGGTGTTTTAGATAAAAACGAGCAAACATGTTCGGAGCTCGATATTCGAGACATCTTTAAATATCAAAAGCGCTTCATGATTACACCAAAATTAAATTTTCATGATTTAAAAGTTTAAAAGCTCCCTACTTAAATGGAGACTTTTCAAAATCCCCTCATAGTTGAAAACCTACAAGGCCTATCAAGAAGCGGTTTGGATAATTGTAGATCTCGAAAATCGAGTCCACGATATTTCTACTACTTTTTATTTATTTAGGCTAGAAATACCTAAATTCGCCCAACAGCATCGAATTTGGCCCACCCTGTACAAGTGGAAGTTCATACATAGGTGCACATGTGCACATGCACTCCCAAATTTTACCAAGTATTAACAAACCTCAAAAGGAATTTACCAAAGACTTTACAGTACTAACTAGAAATTAATACCCGGTATGTATGTATTTCTATTTGTGTTCGAACCTGGTTACTGGACCCAAATTCTGAGCACCGTATATATTATGTCGCATTCTAATTACGCAATATAGAAAGACAGAACGACATGTCCTTATAGAATTTTACAGTAGATTGAATTTGGGCCTTACTTTGGTTGTGCTACTATGCAGAAATTGTGAGGATCGATACCGCACCTCATGTGCACTTTAAGTGCACTGAGACAACTTGGCGTTATCAATCGGGTCGTATTACTTTGATTTCGACGACAATGGTTATATGGTTTTTAATTCTGATAGAATTAGCGTTTAATATTTAAAGACAAATAAATTTTCTGAGAAAATAAAAATCAAACGTAACGGTCGTCCCAAAACAAATTTAATAATTACGAATGTAACTAAATGCAAAAGTGGTGAATATAAGCGAGTTTTTAAATTAGAAATTTATGAAAAAACTGACTGGTTGTGTGGTTGTGATGTTAGCAACAGCCTTATTGTTTTTCTTGTTTATTATTTGAAAGCGATGAGGCATCAGAATGGACAAGATCTGGAGTTAAAGAGGGCATTTATCGGAAAAAAATAAAAACTATCAACATTTATCTGCTAAATTACGATTTAATTCTAAAGTTCAATGAATTGGTTATTAAAGAATTTATTTCAAAAAAGGACAGACTTTAATTTTAACACAAAACGTGTTTGTGAAATATAAAATCCAGGTATGATACATTTATTTATTTTACTAATATCTAACTTAATATGTTATTTTTTAATTATTTCCTTTAAATTTTATATTATAATGACCCACTCTATGGCCCAAAAAGTTGAATGTGGCACTCAAAAAAAATTTTTGCCTGCGCCGCAATTTTTTTTTTGTTGCACACCCAGGCGCCGCAACCACTGTACATCAATTATCAATAGAAGATACCTACCCAAAAATAATAAAAAGGGGGTAATTAGACGGTGGCGACATCAACAATAAAAAAAATTGCATTTATTCTTAAAAAGCTATACTGACCACGTCTAATCGACTAACGACACTTCCGTATACATAACATACCAGTCGAGAAAACGCAATTGTATTTCACTTATATGTAGCAGGGCGCGTCGAGGGGGTTAGTATAATAGGTATGGTTGGTTGGTAATGGTTTACAGTTTAGTTATAAGTTTATGTAAGATTACATCCATATAGGGAAAAGCTATACTGACCATGGGGAAGCCTGTTAAGAAAGAGAAAAATTCATTTAGAAGGTATTGAAAAGGTTTTTATAGAAATAAGCCAATATGGATGGATTTCTTGAAATGAAACAATGTATCGTATAATGGGCGATGGTTTGTCTAAATAAATGCAATACTCCAAGAAAAATATTATTTTGCAGTTTTTGTCTTTTTCCTAATTTGGTTTGATAAAGAGATACTGTGATGACGATGTTTCTTATAAACAGGCTTTTAAGCACGTTTAAAAAATTTTTAAAAGTTTTTTTCGTGCGAGTTTAGACAAAAATAACTTAAACCATTTTAAAGTGTGTGTGCGACTTTAATGTGCTAGTTTGGTTTGTAAATGGGCTGCAGAAATAAATAACTTTGTAAGTGAAAAATAATAATTTAAATATTGTCGCACTCACCAAATCATTTTTTTACACAAATTACGCTATATGAGTATAAAAAACCAAACAAAAACACAGCACAACAAACGAAATATACAACAAATAGCAATTGTAAACCGTTAAATTCACCGGAGATTTCTACTTTGTTTTTGTGATAAGTAATTTTTATCACTAAATAAGACAAATAAAGAAGACCATACACGAAAATGTCTCAAACTGAAATTACGCTCAGTCATATCTTTCAAGAAATACGCTTATCTAAATCAGAGCTTACGGAGCACATTCAAGCATTAGAAACAAAAGTTACCGAAAACCTAGATAATTTGAAGGGAAAAGTGACATCTTTGGAGAAAGAAAACTTAGAATTAAAATCAAAAATTGAGAAACTCGAAAGGGAAAATAAAAGAAACGGTGCACTGATATTTAATCTAGAAAATCAACCCCAGAGTTTATCATCGAAATACATCGGTGATAGATTAAACACCCTTCTTGAAATTGATATTAAAGAGGATCACTTAAATAACTTCTATAGACTAGGAAACTCAACGGATTCACCAATAAAAATTCAATTTTTGTCAGCGCTAAAAAAGACCTTAGTTTTTAAAAACTGCCACAAGTTGAGTGGTACTGGCATCGTAATTGCACACGATCTAACGGAAGATCAGAGGTCAACACAAAAAGTTCTGCGTAGACACCTCAAACAGTTAAAGAACACCTCTGACGAAACAGCTTACATCAGGGGAGACAAACTGTATGCCAAGGACGGACAAATCCTAACAGTCGACGACATTTTGTTTATTGAATCTCAGTCCGAAAGCTGTCGCTTAACAAATAGCGCCCCACCAACACCGACAGTGTTGCCAAAGCAACGCGAAGAATCTGAGGAAGTCTTTGAAAGTCAGGATAAACCTGAAGATCACCAAAAAATAACGTCTGAAATAAAACAGAAAATTATACAGCAAAAAACAATTGAAACCCCGAAATTGTCTAAAACCAAGACTACTGGAAGCAAGGTTCTATCCAATCTTGTCAATGCAATTGAAAAGAAAAAAAACTCTAAGGTCAGGATCGTCCAGCAGTCAAAAATAATTTGGAAAAAAAACAAAGAAAAAAAAATATTTTTAAGACTTTTTACATTTTACTCTTTACTTTTTTTTTGTTTTTGTGTGTTTTTAATGTTTGTATGATAAATAGACTGTAGTTTGAGTTTTGTCTTGATAAATTTTCTTTTGTTGTCTTAACGTCTTAAAATTGAATTTTATTTATAAATATATATACACACACAATTTATTTCCTATTAAAATGGATCAGTTTGTAAGAGATTTTAATTATGACTTTATGGATACAAATGAGGTTGAAAATTTTTTGGATTTTAATAACTTTGTAGAAATTAAAAAAATGCAACAATCTTTTAAAATTCTTTGTTTGAAACTCGTAGACAATGATTGTGTAGAAATAAAATTTCGGACTTCCATTGTCTTTATTTATTTTAAAACACGACGTTTCGGTTAGTAAGTATCTCTAACCGTTATCAAGTGTGAACTAAACAATCTAGTCTCTAGGCTACTACTTATACTACTTGGTGTGCAGTCAGGTGTGACGGCCCGCCCCCTTTTTTTAATCCTAAGACGCCTGTTTTCCTTAAGGAGTGGTTTCCATATGTTTGGTATGTCCGTGCTTGGTTGACTGAAAACTTCTTTATTCTGCATTATATACGCAGCTTCAATAAACTTTCGTTTTCGCCAATGCGACTCCTGATGTAAAACTTTAGCTTCTGACCACTGAATCCTGTGATCATTTGACCAAGCATGATCTGCTAAACCGGATTTTTCAATATCCCCTAATTGGGTACTTTTTAGATGTTCATTTACTCTAACCTGAAGAGGGCGTTTCGTTTCACCTACATATGATTTACCACACTCACACGGGATTTGGTAAATACATTCCTTATTATTTGAGGGATTGTCTGGTTTTGTTTTAGTTACAAAACTTCTTATCATATTTCCCGAAGAAAATACTGTTTTTATATTATAGTGTTTAGCTATTCGTCTTATGTTTTCTGAAATCCCTTGAACATATGGAATGTTAATAACACCTAACGGATTATTATTTTGAGAATTTGGTACATTTAGTTTGTTTTTAATTTTAAATATCGTTGAGTTTATTAATTTCTCGGAATAACCATTCTGTTGTAAGTCCTTTTTAATGTTGTTAATTTCTGTGGTTAATTCTTCATTATTACTACAAATATTTACGGCTCTTAAATACAAACTTCTTATAACTCCTTGTTTTGTTGCAACAGAATGATTAGACTTAAAATTTTTTAGGTACTGTCCCGTGTGTGTAGGTTTCCTATATACAGTGGTTTGAATGTTTCTGTCTAATCGTTTGACAAGAACATCCAAAAAAGGTAAGGCCGAATCTTTTTCAATTTCCATGGTGCACTTGATTGTTGGTCGAATACCGTTTAAATGGTGTAGAAAATTTTGTAGTTCGTCATCATTTTCCGGCCATATAATAAATGTGTCATCCATGTATCGTAGCCATAGTTTTGGTTTGATTCTTGCTGTGTTGATCGCATGGCCCTCGAACCACTCCATGTAGATGTTTGCTACCACTGGCGAAAGAGATGAACCCATTGGGAGTCCGTCATTTTGCGCGTAAAACTTATCTTTCACTTGAAAGTAAGAGTTACGGAGACAGAGCTCCAAAAGATCCATCACCCCCTCCACCGATAGCGTTGTTCTCTCGTGAAGTGTATCATCAGTTTGTAATTTGTTTTTAATGATACTGAGTGACTCATTTATTGGCACGTTGGTGTAGAGACTTTCTACATCAAAACTTACAAATCTATCGCCGGGATCTAATTCGATACCTTTTAAAACCTCCACAAAATGTTCCGAGTTTTTGACAAAAGATTCGGACTTACCCTGTAGTGGTTGAATTATGTCCAACAAAAACCTCGACAAAGTGCTGGTCGGTGAGTCCCTGGAGCTGGTAATTGGTCGCAGTGGTATATCCTTCTTATGGATCTTTGGTAATCCATAAAAATGTGGTGCCTTACTGTGGTGTGGAGTCAGGCGGGATCTAGCAGCGTCCGGGATATTTTCAGCATACTTCTTCAAAGTCCTGTAGATGCGTCCTTCTATGGTGGTGGTTGGGTCTTTGGGTAGTTGCTTGTAGTCTCCTTTCTCCAGAACTTCTTGGATCTTTTTGTCGTAAGTCTCGACATCCATGATCACCGTTGCGTTTCCTTTGTCGGCCGGTAGAATCTTGATTGATTTGTCAGCCTGCAGGTTCTTGATTGCCCGTTGTTCTTGACTGGTGATGTTTGTCTTTTGTTGCTTCTTTCTGTCCAACGTTGTTCTTACTTTATGGCGAAACTCATCAGCTTCGGGTTGAGGTAGACTAACGGTCTCTATTGCTGCAATAATTTCCAGTGTCGGTGTCTGTGCCGGTGCAATGGCGAACTTAAACGGTTAGAGATACTTACTAACCGAAACGTCGTGTTTTAAAATAAATAAAGACAATGGAAGTCCGAAATTTTATTTCTACACAATCATTGTCTACGAGTTTCAAACAAAGAGTTGAAGAACGGTACGGACCCGGAATCAACAATCTATTCAGAGGCTACGAGAAGACCAAACTTAAAGTGATAAAGGAAGAAGAACACATTTCATTCTTGTGCGAGGCGCGCGACAGTGGTGTCATTCCGGTTGGTTTCCGCCTAAAAGCCAACTTTCCGGGAGTGAGAACGAAGAAGATCTTAGAGAGGACAAGCCAAGCACTAATCCGATCCCAAATCAGTTACCATCGATGGAGAAAAGCCAACTTCAACGCCGACATGGAGGAGCGATTTGACGAAATTAGACGACATACATGGGAGGAAGACTACGAACCGATACTGAGTAAAATTGACAGTACGTGCAACAGAGAACGACAGAAGATACGATCAACTCACCGAGAAAAACTCAAGAAACTACAGACACGTACTCAAGATAGAAGAGACTCAACAACACCAAGCACTATAGTGAACATCTCCAAAAGGACTCTGAGCATCAACGAAGAATTGGTACTCAGTAAGGGACTTAAGTTCGCCATTGCACCGGCACAGACACCGACACTGGAAATTATTGCAGCAATAGAGACCGTTAGTCTACCTCAACCCGAAGCTGATGAGTCTCGCCATAAAGTAAGAACAACGTTGGACAGAAAGAAGCAACAAAAGACAAACATCACCAGTCAAGAACAACGGGCAATCAAGAACCTGCAGGCTGACAAATCAATCAAGATTCTACCGGCCGACAAAGGAAACGCAACGGTGATCATGGATGTCGAGACTTACGACAAAAAGATCCAAGAAGTTCTGGAGAAAGGAGACTACAAGCAACTACCCAAAGACCCAACCACCACCATAGAAGGACGCATCTACAGGACTTTGAAGAAGTATGCTGAAAATATCCCGGACGCTGCTAGATCCCGCCTGACTCCACACCACAGTAAGGCACCACATTTTTATGGATTACCAAAGATCCATAAGAAGGATATACCACTGCGACCAATTACCAGCTCCAGGGACTCACCGACCAGCACTTTGTCGAGGTTTTTGTTGGACATAATTCAACCACTACAGGGTAAGTCCGAATCTTTTGTCAAAAACTCGGAACATTTTGTGGAGGTTTTAAAAGGTATCGAATTAGATCCCGGCGATAGATTTGTAAGTTTTGATGTAGAAAGTCTCTACACCAACGTGCCAATAAATGAGTCACTCAGTATCATTAAAAACAAATTACAAACTGATGATACACTTCACGAGAGAACAACGCTATCGGTGGAGGGGGTGATGGATCTTTTGGAGCTCTGTCTCCGTAACTCTTACTTTCAAGTGAAAGATAAGTTTTACGCGCAAAATGACGGACTCCCAATGGGTTCATCTCTTTCGCCAGTGGTAGCAAACATCTACATGGAGTGGTTCGAGGGCCATGCGATCAACACAGCAAGAATCAAACCAAAACTATGGCTACGATACATGGATGACACATTTATTATATGGCCGGAAAATGATGACGAACTACAAAATTTTCTACACCATTTAAACGGTATTCGACCAACAATCAAGTGCACCATGGAAATTGAAAAAGATTCGGCCTTACCTTTTTTGGATGTTCTTGTCAAACGATTAGACAGAAACATTCAAACCACTGTATATAGGAAACCTACACACACGGGACAGTACCTAAATTTTAAGTCTAATCATTCTGTTGCAACAAAACAAGGAGTTATAAGAAGTTTGTATTTAAGAGCCGTAAATATTTGTAGTAATAATGAAGAATTAACCACAGAAATTAACAACATTAAAAAGGACTTACAACAGAATGGTTATTCCGAGAAATTAATAAACTCAACGATATTTAAAATTAAAAACAAACTAAATGTACCAAATTCTCAAAATAATAATCCGTTAGGTGTTATTAACATTCCATATGTTCAAGGGATTTCAGAAAACATAAGACGAATAGCTAAACACTATAATATAAAAACAGTATTTTCTTCGGGAAATATGATAAGAAGTTTTGTAACTAAAACAAAACCAGACAATCCCTCAAATAATAAGGAATGTATTTACCAAATCCCGTGTGAGTGTGGTAAATCATATGTAGGTGAAACGAAACGCCCTCTTCAGGTTAGAGTAAATGAACATCTAAAAAGTACCCAATTAGGGGATATTGAAAAATCCGGTTTAGCAGATCATGCTTGGTCAAATGATCACAGGATTCAGTGGTCAGAAGCTAAAGTTTTACATAAGGAGTCGCATTGGCGAAAACGAAAGTTTATTGAAGCTGCGTATATAATGCAGAATAAAGAAGTTTTCAGTCAACCAAGCACGGACATACCAAACATATGGAAACCACTCCTTAAGGAAAACAGGCGTCTTAGGATTAAAAAAAGGGGGCGGGCCGTCACACCTGACTGCACACCAAGTAGTATAAGTAGTAGCCTAGAGACTAGATTGTTTAGTTCACACTTGATAACGGTTAGAGATACTTACTAACCGAAACGTCGTGTTTTAAAATAAATAAAGACAATGGAAGTCCGAAATTTTATTTCTATCTTTTAAAATATTTCATAAAAATATAAGAAGTATAAATAAAAATATTGATGAACTTCTGGTCAATCTCTCACAATTACAAAATCCGCTAGATTGCATTATCTTGACCGAAACGTTTATGGTATATGATAAATCCCATTTTTTTTTGGAAAATTATGACTTCTTGTATAGTGAAGGAGATATCAATAAAAATGACGGTGTCGCTATCTATATTAAAAACTCTTTAAGTTACTCCTTTAAAACCATAAAATTAGATAGATGCAAAGCTCTTGAACTACAAATCAATAATTTTGATAAAAAAATACTTATCACTGCAGTATATAAAACCCCTGCTCAGGACTCTAATGAATTTTTCTTGGCCCTTAATAACTATTTAGAAAACACTAAACAAATAGTCTCAGATAGGCATTTTATTGTGGGTGATCTAAACATTGACCTTCTTGGAGGGGATGAAGTAAGCCAAGATCTTTTAAATATCCTATATACAAATAATTTTGAGTCTTTAGTCAACAAAATCACTAGACCAGCATCTAAAACATGCTTAGACCATATTCATGTAAAGTGTCGTAACCAATCTCTATTCAAAAATATCTTGCCAGTAATAATTAAAAGTACCATTACAGACCATTACTCAACTACAGTTTTAACGCCTTTAGAAATACAATCGACTGGAAACTCACACTCATCTTATGAAATTTTAAACGAGAAAAAACTTAAACGGTGTATGGAACAAATAAATTTGAAAGAATTTTATAAAATAAAAGAAGTAAATGCTATGACCAACTACTTTCAAGACACAATAACAAAAAATATTAAAGAATCTTCAACAATAATAAAAACGTCTCGGAAAGCACACAAACGTAAACCATGGATTACCCAGGGCTTAGTAAAATCAGTCAACAAAAAAAACAATTTATATAAAATTTATCAAAAATATCCAAATGATCAGACCAAAAGACGTTTTACACAGTATCGTGCACAACTTAACCTATTACTTAAAAATGCTAAAGTCAACTATTTTAAATCAAAAATAGTAGCTAATCAAACTTGCTCCAAAACCTTATGGAATACAGTTAAAGATATATATTGCAAATCAAACATCAATGAAATTAACCAAGTTTCTGATAATAACAAAAAACTAACAGATCCTATAGAAATTGCTGATTCATTTAATAAATATTTTGCTAATGTAGGTGCGAATTTAGCTAAACAACAAAAACCAGAAAAAAATCCCCTAAAAAAGAGAAAAATTTTAAATCATAATTTTACTTTAAAACAAACAACGAAAACTGAAATAGAAAATATATTAAAAAACTTAAACAATAAAAAGGCACACTTCCTTTAAAAACGGTATAGTGCCAAATAAGTTTAAAATCGCAACTATTAAACCAATTCATAAAGCAGGAGACAAAGATAGTATGTCAAACTATAGGCCCATTTCCCTCATTTCTCACTTTGCCAAGATCTATGAGAAAGTTCTTAACGAAAGACTTCAAAAATATTTAAAAAAATACTCGATTATTTCTAAAAAACAGTTTGGGTTCCAAAAAGGAAAAAACACACAAGATGCTATTGCATCTTTAACTAAGAAAATATATGGGTCACTAGAGAGCGGTAAGCCTTCACTTTGTGTATTCCTTGATCTTGCAAAGGCGTTCGACACTGTGAGCCATTCTCAGTTGTTGGAGTCTTTGCGGGATCTGGGGGTAAGAGGAATATCATGGAGGCTCTTTCAATCCTATCTAACTAACAGAAAACAATATACAAGCATCAAAGGTCAGTTAAGTGAAGAGGAAGAAGTCCTTTTTGGTGTTCCTCAGGGAACAGTGATTGGCCCAACTCTTTTTCTCCGCTATATTAATAGTATTCTTGAACAACCATTAGAAGGTGACGTGTTGAGTTTCTGCGATGACACAGTTATATTCTTTATAGCAGATACGTGCGATCAATTAAAAACTTTGGCAGAAAAAAATCTCAAAGAACTTTTTAAAATATTCGATCAAAAACTTTTAACAATAAACTATAAAAAAACTTACTTCATGCCCTTTTCTTGTAATAGCAGAGGCTTGCCAAACTTTGATACTTTTAACGTTAATAACATAAATTTAAAATCTACGAACACAATTAAATACTTAGGAGTGCACTTCGATCCTCATTTAAAGTGGAACATCCACACTAAAAAAGTTGCAAATACAATCCGGGTAATGCTTTTTAGACTTAAATATCTAAGAAAAATATTGAACATTAAACAACTAAAAATTTTATATTATTCTTTGGTCGAAAGCAGAATTCAATATGGAGTCCTAGCATGGGGTGGAGTATATGATGCACATATAAAAAAACTAAATACTGTCCAAAAGGGAATTTTAAAAATAATGTACTCAAAAAGTTATCGGTACCCATCAAACTTAATATACAAAGAGTCAAAAGTATTTGATACTAGGCAAATGTTTTACTACCATATTAGCTTGTACTGCTTTAAGAACAAAAATCTATTAAATATCCAAAACCATGCTCAAAATACTAGATATGTTTCTCAATACAAAATAAAGGAAAATAGAGCTCTTAAAAATATTGGCCAAAGACATCATATTTAACTCCTTCCAAAAGTTTTCAACCACTTTCCATTAGAACTTAAGAAATCTTTTATCGAAAATCAAATATCTTTCAAAAAATTTAAAAAGTATGTAAAAATTTTGCTTTTAGAGAAATCTCGTGAAGAAATTAATAATGTATTAAATTTATAATCTTGTTTCTACTTTTAGGTTTACTTTATATAGGTAATATTGTTTTTTTTAATGTTCTACTTAATGGGTGTAGTGTGTTGTATTTGATATGCTTGTATGGCAGAACACAAAATCCTAGCGCGATGTTTTTGTCTTTAGGAATGTGATTTGTTCTGGGAGCGTAACTTTTATAATGTGTTATATCTACTCTGTAATTTGTAATTCCTAGAAATAAATTGAAAAAAAAATGTCAAAATTATATATTTACCTAGGTAAATTTATATTGGTCATTTTTGCTTAATTTAAGTGGAAAACATAACGATTCAAATAAAAATAAATATTGTTAAATTTTTTGGCAAATTTTTTTATTTCCTACATATTCAGCTTGTGTTTCTAAAAGCATTGAAACCCTTGCGTGTTTAAGTAGCACAGACTTTCAGGTAATAATGCCTATTTTTAATGTTATTTGTAGTTTTACGTGTTGCATGACAACTCGTTATTGGACATTTAACCCCCAGTCGGTATAGCGTAATACTACTTACCCCCTTTTATACGCCCATATTGGACACCACTGAATTATTAATGTTCTAATTTGATAAAATCATACTGGTTCGTGTGTGCCTGTTTTTCACGATTTAAAGAATTTTTATATTGAGCCCAGTGTCCCGAATATTTCACTTATAATGTTGCAACAATCAACGCAAAGATTATGGAATATAACAGTGGCGTGTAGTGCTATTCAAAGTGGGGTTAGTGAAAATTCGTTAAACGAAATTTACCTACCAAGCTAATGGACTAGACTTTCATTAAAATTTTTATGATTTAACCCTTTTTAACACATCGCACTCGTTTAAGTACAGCAATAAAAATTGCTTGCTGGCGCCATCTCCAATATATTTGAATACCAATGACGTTAATTTTTTAGAAAAAATAAATAGATCTATGACGGATCTGATAACTTTCTATCCCGTTAGCACACTCCTGCTATATTACCATTGAAAACAGTTTTTTGTAATTATCTCCGAAACGAAAGCTCCTACAAAGTTTTTGGTTATAACACAATTTTTTGAGAAAAATGTGCTTTACTATATTCCGAAAACCGCATATTGATGCGAAGAAAATGTAATTAATTAGCATTCATGAATTTTGAACAAAATCTGATCAGGTCGTTACAGTATCGAACATTATTTTACCTATAAATTTCATGAAAATCAGTTTAGCGGTTTGGAGGCTACCGTATTACGAAAAGGCATACACAGACACACACACACACAGACAGACATCACGATGATATTGCTAAAATAGGTCAAAATAAACCCAAATAACACATTTTAGGCGTTGTCTAAAAAAAAAATTTGTTGAAAATAATACGTTCTCTAGCCATTGCTGCGCCGTCTATGAGGGAAAAGTACTTGCGACAAAATGGGTTCATAAAGCTTAAGACTGATATGGTAATAAAAAGCACAAAAACACACTTTAAACTTGAAAATAAAATTTATTTTTTATCAGTTTAATTCGACGATTTTACTTCAAATGTTTTTATGAAAAATGGAATTGTTTTTAGACGTCGGCGTCGGTCGCACACAATTTTTGCTTTCAAAAGATCCCAAAAAAAATGCCGCAATAACTCTATATCATAATCATCAGCCAAAAACACCAAGCCTTTAAAAAAACTGAATTATGTTTTGTGAGTTTTGGGAATTTGAAGAAAAATAACCAGTGATTTTATGGTGACGTTTAGTGTATAAAACTAACTTAAAAGCTTAAATCGGCCATTAGACTAGTACTATTGGTAGGTCGTAGGCAAATACGTTAGAACATAGATATGGGGCATACCCATGCATTCTCACACGCGATGCTTGAAGCCAAAACCCCTATTTAATTCGTAATGTTCCTTTTTCGGGTAGACAGGATATCGGTTACTGCGCATGGTTTTGCTGGTTTTGGAACATACTCTGTTACGTCACTACATTATTTGACAATTGTCAAATATTTAGGTTTATGTCTATTATTTTTTTCTAAAAACTAGTTGATTGGGTGAAAATTTATCACATTGTGGATTAATTTTGTAGTTTTTCGAAAACTAATTGTACAGATTTATTGTGGACACCATGAAGAGTGTTTAATGGCATCTTTAAACCACTCTTAACTTTATTAACAAATTATAAAGAAAAATACACGTAGTTACCTATGAAATGGCACTCCCTTACTTACAAACCGCACATGTTTACGTGAAATATTTCTAATTTTTCACAGAAAAAAACATAATTTTACACGACAATCGCAAAACACCGCGAAATTTTAAGATGGCCTCCACCACATAGCAGCTGTGTGTACATGACAAAACACACGCATGCGCAGTTGAAAATTCGCATCAGAATTTAAATTTGCCATTGTTTTCAAAGCCAGCTATCAGCGCTTCACTTTTCGATTCTTTGAACATATATTTATGCTAGAACGTATTTGGTCGTAGGCCTAAAGTAAGATATTTTTTCTTACTCTAAGGTTGTAGGTACTGGGCAAACCTACTTATCCGAGGGCCTTATATTATAAAAACGTTTTAATTTTTTCGTGCTAACAGAAAAATATGCGAAAACCGCCGCCTTTATTAATGGAAAATAAACGACTGGATTTATAAATTCGATGTTGATATATCAATTTTAAAAGATCAGCCGTCAGTTTTCAATGAAAAACTGTCAGTATAGTGCCCGGTACCATTACTGCCTGGCTTTATTGCCATAAGTCCCTATTAACGCTTTTTTGTTATCTCTGATAAAAAGACCGGTAGAGCTTGGTTAAAAAAACGGATAAAAACACAAGGGCATGAGGCAAGGTAGTAGGTAGAAGGCAGAGAACGCAAACGGCGTGTTTCCAATGGAAAGGCGTTTAGCGAAAGCGTTGCGTGGATGTAGGGAACTGGCTATGCTTTTCATATACTTTTGAATTGTGTACCACCTCGATTCAAGAATTGCAGTGGAACAGACTGTATACAACCCAACAAAAATATTTTTTCCTATAAAAATTTCAATCGCTTAAAATGGCAAAATATATAGTTCGTTATGTAGACACTGCATTTATTTTTTTTATTTGCGGGAAAAATTAAAAGCACCCCAGCTTGTCGCTTTTTTAAAGTCCGAAAACACATAGAGAAGGGCTGCAGCACGTACATCATAGTATAGGGTGATCAGCGGTGATCAGTTATGTTTGACTCAATATCTATTTCCATTAATATTAATCAGTCATTATAGTTGAAAAAACAAAAAGACGATCGATGGAACAAATGTATTGTAACTGGGGATCTTGGCAAAATAAAAGAAGTAGGGGAAGACCCCAAATGAGAAGGGCCGATGATTTAAAGAAACATGCGGGAACTAGATGGATGAACACGTCGCCAGACAGGGAAGAGTGGAAGATATTGGTGGGGGCCGATGTCCAAAGATGGATGGAAGAAGGCTAATTAGATATACAGGGTGTCAATTTGAAAACTTGCCATCCGGAATTTCTCGAGAACTGCTGAAAATTTTTAAAAACGCCTAGGCACGTCGATTTTGTTTGCGACGGGGAGACTTTTTGGCTATCTTGAAATTTTTTGTAGCACGAACCCCCTTCGAGGGGTATACTTTACCCCTATATTTTACATAGGGAAAGTGGATCTAGTGATACCTTGTTTTGAAGCTCTCTTGAATATCTTTACAACCGTGTAAAAATTTCAAAAATCTATTTAATAGTTTTTGAGATAATTGTCTTCAAACTTTCAAATTTAACATGGACGGATAAAATAAAAATTTAATTAGAATTTTATATTTTTTGGATTTAATTTTTATTTTATCATTCCATGTTAAATTTGAATATTTGAAAAAAAACTAATCGATAGATTTTCGAAATTTTTACACGGTTGTAAAGATATTCAAGAGAGCTTCAAAACAAGGTATTACTAGAACCACTTTCCCTATTCAAAATGTAGGGGTGAAGTATACCCCTCGAAAGGGGTTTGTGCTACAAAAATTTCAAAAAGTCTCCCTCTCGCAAACAAAATCAGCGTGTCACGGCATTTTTAAAAAAAATTGGCAGTCCTCTAGAAATCCCGGGTGGAAAGTTTTAAATTAGACACAGTGTATAAAGTGGCGTACGCAGAAATTAATCCTGGAGGCCATGAGCGCAGATCGGTAAATTTTAATCTTGATTTTTGGGGAAAAATCATGTTTTAAAGGTCAATATTCAGTGGCTCTGGGAGGGGGGGTTACCCCTTAACCCATTCCTGCGTACTAATAGATATATAGAAAGCTGGATAGTTTAAATGAGCAAAATTGTAGCATTATCTTGACTCTGCAGAATCTAATGCCAAAATGAGATTTTAATTAGTCAACTTTTTTACGTCAATTTTTTTTTGAATAAACCTCAAAGGGGACGCGTGCTTCCAAAATTTTAAAATAGCCAAAAAGTGGCCCTTTTGCAACAACATCGAAGTGTGCCGGGTTATTCTTCCAAAAACGTGAAAAAAACTTTGGGAATTTTCCATAATATATCGTGTAATTTTTGTAATGTGCTGTAAATGTATTTTTTTCAGTACTTTCGATGTATTTTTCCAATTTTCCAGCATACGGTTTTTACACAATTGGATTTAGAAAAAAGGAATTGTCTTGTAAATTTTCATTTTCCATAAAAAATTTACAAAATATAATATCATGTAATTTTACTAATCCGGTAATGTGATGGTAAGAATAATTTTTATGGTTGTGTAAAATTACAGTAACAAACGTTGGTTACAAAGTTGCCAACGTTTTGTACTGGAATTTTACAAAACACATTTTTAAGTGTATACCTAACCCCCCTAGCTTTAAAAAACAGCATGTATAATGTGTTAATGATAAACATTTGTAAAACATGAAAAAAAGTATTTGAATTTTGATTTATTTTTTAATTTTTTAGATATTTAAAAATTTTGGAAATTTTTAAAGTTTTAAACTTAAACATATTTAAATTTTGTAAAACATTATATATTTTTAAAAAATTTTGAAGTTTTTATAATTATAACAAATTTTGTTGTTTTGTGCGTTTTTTTCCGTGTGGCCTTATTTCCGTATGCGAATTTTGCCACTTAGACATTTTGCCGTGTGCCCTTTTTTCTTGTGCGCATTTTTGCTGTGCGTATATTTCCGGGTTTCGTCCAGACCTTGTAGAGCCCTGAGTACCATCGCACCCCAGCACCACTGCCTAGTTTGCTACTTGCACAGATGTACCTATTTATGACGTAAGTACGTGGGGGGCTTATATTTTTGTTTTCTTAGCTACTCTGAAATAAAAAAGTGTCACGCTATTCATTAGCCGATTAAAAATCCGATCGTCATCAAAAACGCGATAGAAAAACAACAAAAATTTTAAATAGGTATCAGTTCGCTTAAACGATAGAATATACGTATATAAGTAAAAAATAAATTGGTAAAAAAATTTTTTTAAGTCACAAGCTTTTATAAAACACACTGAAAATTAAAAAATTATTTTTTGACATTCTAATATTATCATAATAATAAAAGCAATGGCCGACTGATGGAAATTTTGACGATGTTAGCACGATAAGATATCCGTATCAATTAAATATCACAATTTGCAAGAATCAATCTAGCAGAAAAATGCAGAGGTACCAAACCCACCCAACCCGACCCAAGATACCCCAGCATTTCTCTGACATAGGTATGGCAATGGCATAACATTGCGGCACATCAAACATATCTTTGATGACCTGCTATATTGAATATTCTTTAAATGTTTAGATCACAAATTTAGATTACCTTATATAAGAATGTCAGAAAATTATTTTTTAATTTTTAGTGCATTTTATAAAAGCTTGTGACTTAAAAAAAATTTTTACCAATTTATTTTCTACTTTTTAGTCTCAGCTATCTACTCTATTAAATGAAAATATTTGTTCAATAACAGAACCGAAGAGTTTATTCTAGATTATAATGAAATCGCTGATCGTGAGTTGTTTGGAAACTCATTTTTCTATTGGGGGAAGGAGAGGGTGGGGGTAGAGGTAGAAATATATTTTTTGTTTGGGCTGTATTGCCATCGGACCTTTATGCATATACCAAATTTTTTTCTTAATGTTGTATTGTCGTGGGACCACTATGTGTGTACCAAATTTCATCCAAATCGGATAATGGGAAGGGTGTCAAAAACGCTTCACAAAATTTGATAGATAGTTAGTTAGTTAGTTAGTTAGTTAGTTAGTTAGTTAGATGGTTAGATAGTTAGACAGAAAATCTGAAGCTAAATAAAAGCTTGTAAAAAAGCTAGTAATAAAAGCTTGTAATAATAAATGGATCCGCGACGGATCTGATACCTTCCTAGCCCATTAGCACACTCAAAGTACCATGATATATCAACCTTGAAAACAGTTTTTTGTAAATATCTCCGAAACTAAAGCTTTTAGGAAGTTTTTAGTTATAACACCAATTTTTGAAAAAAATGTGCTCTAATATACTCCGAAAACCGCATATTGATGCGATGCTCCGTTAACAAGTTAGCAATAAACTGTAATTAGCATTGATGAATTTTGACCAAAATCTAATCAGCTTGTTACAATGTTGAACACTATTTTACCTAAAAGATTCATAAAAATCGATTCAGCATTTTAGGAGCTATCGTGTGACGGAAAGATATACACACACACACACAGACAGATAGTTCAAAATACACCCAAAAAACACATTTTTCGTCGAAAATAATACATTCTTTAGCCATTGCTGCGCGGGCTAGGAAGGCAAAAACTCAAGGAAGTTTTGTTTGGTTAAAAAAATGATTTTTCCTAATATACTTGGGGTGTTAAGACTTTTCTTAACAAATCACAGATGCAGAAAGTGACAATTAGATAAATTTTCGCCTTTAACCTCCCGGTGGTCTTACGCCTTTGGTTTACTCATGGCCCCCTTAATTATTCGACATGACCGCCGGTGAGTACAGGGTGATCAAATTATAAAGAGTGTTCCAAGATAAGTGTCCACCATTGAGTTGTATAACGCCCTAAAAGGGCGTTAGAGACGGAAAGACAAGGCATTTTTTATTGACCCTATCCAATTTGGTTCCTATGGTCGGGTATTTCTTTTACAATAAAAACAGAGATAGACATTATTGAACATGTGAAACGGACAAAGATAGGGTGATTTTGCATGCTAATAATACCCTAGATAATATAAGGGTACTTTTATCTCTTTCACACTGACGGCATAAGTGCGACAGAAAAGCAGCTGGCTACCTTTAATCCACCTGCCGTATTTTGAGTGATTCTACCTGTTAGTCCGTGTATACAGGGAAAACTGATAGACAATGTTGTCTAAGTACGGAAATGATTTTTTTTGAATTTTGTGCGGGAATATTACAAAAAGAAATCTTAAAACGTTTAAAAACAAGTTTAGAAGTAACTATTTGAGTTTAAACATGGTCCAAAATTGTTTTTTGTGCAAAAGAAGAAAAAAAAATCCATAAAAAAACAACATTTCATGGGTAAGTCGTCTTGACAGATAGTTTTTCCTAAAACACGAGAAAGTTCAGTAGCGTCACGATAGATAGTTTTTTCTGCGACCGTGCGATTTTACCCTCACACATTTTGATTCAGAAAGTGTCACTTTTTTTTGCATTGCATGAAAATTAACAAAAAGTATTTGATTTTCTTAAAAATGATTTCTTTTTAAATTCTTACATACCGATTTTTATCCAGTTGTTTTTGTTTTTTCGAACCAAACTTTTGACATGTCACGGTCGAGTTTCATACATCTTGATGAATTGTTACACACACTGATCTATGTTTTTATAAATTTCGATAAATTTAATGTTTTTTGCGGACTTTACAGTAATTTTAAGTTAAATTTTGGTCTTTCATCGCGAAAGTATATATTTATTATTATATGACCACCGCGACCGGTCTACAGGCCGGTATCATATGTTTATGTCCTTCTAATGTCATTTGACTATCATGCTGTCTTACTTAATAAGGTCACTTAGTTTAATTAATAATTTTGTCCTACATAATATAAAAGAAGAATAGAAACCAACAAAAAATTTGTGACACTTCGATTACCCATTTTCTTTGATTGCGATGGATTAGGGTGACCAGATTACGGTTTATTAGGGTGCCCAGAGTGCGCAAAAAAAGATTTTGAAAAATTTCCCTAAAAAAATTGAAGACCAAACACTCACTCGCCACTCAATGTTTATGGTCGCATACACTAATCCTAACTCGATTTCCGACGATTATGGACAATGGTTACCCCCTGGACATAAACCTAACAACTTTTACTATATTTATTAACAATAGGTAGGTTAGGTTTGGTTAGGTTGGGTTAGGTTGGGTTAGGTTGGGTTAGGTTGGGTTAGGTTGGGTTAGGTTGGGCTGGGTTGGGTTAGGTTGGGTTAGGTTGGGTTAGGTTGGGTTAGGTTGGGTTAGGTTGGGTTAGGTTGGGTTAGGTTGGGTTAGGTTGGGTTAGGTTGGGTTAGGTTGGGTTAGGTTGGGTTAGGTTGGGTTAGGTTGGGTTAGGTTGGGTTAGGTTGGGTTAGGTTGGGTTAGGTTGGGTTAGGTTGGGTTAGGTTGGGTTAGGTTGGGTTAGGTTGGGTTAGGTTGGGTTAGGTTGGGTTAGGTTGGGTTAGGTTGGGTTAGGTTGGGTTAGGTTGGGTTAGGTTGGGTTAGGTTGGGTTAGGTTGGGTTAGGTTGGGTTAGGTTGGGTTAGGTTGGGTTAGGTTGGGTTAGGTTATGTTAGGTTGGGTTAGGTTGGGTTAGGTTGGGTTAGGTTGGGTTAGGTTGCGTTAGGTTGGGTTAGGTTGGGTTAGGTTAGGTTAGGTTGGGTTAGGTTGGGTTAGGTTGGGTTAGGTTGGGTTAGGTTGGGTTAGGTTATGTTAGGTTGGGTTAGGTTGGGTTAGGTTGGGTTAGGTTGGGTTAGGTTGGGTTAGGTTGGGTTAGGTTGGGTTAGGTTGGGTTAGGTTGGGTTAGGTTGGGTTAGGTTGGGTTAGGTTGGGTTAGGTTGGGTTAGGTTGGGTTAGGTTGGGTTAGGTTGGGTTAGGTTGGGTTAGGTTGGGTTAGGTTGGGTTAGGTTGGGTTAGGTTGGGTTAGGTTGGGTTAGGTTGGGTTAGGTTGGGTTAGGTTGGGTTAGGTTGGGTTAGGTTGGGTTAGGTTGGGTTAGGTTGGGTTAGGTTGGGTTAGGTTGGGTTAGGTTGGGTTAGGTTGGGTTAGGTTGGGTTAGGTTGGGTTAGGTTGGGTTAGGTTGGGTTAGGTTGGGTTAGGTTGGGTTAGGTTGGGTTAGGTTGGGTTAGGTTGGGTTAGGTTGGGTTAGGTTGGGTTAGGTTGGGTTAGGTTGGGTTAGGTTGGGTTAGGTTGGGTTAGGTTGGGTTAGGTTGGGTTAGGTTGGGTTAGGTTGGGTTAGGTTGGGTGAGGTTGGGTTAGGTTGGGTTAGGTTGGGTTAGGTTGGGTTAGGTTGGGTTAGGTTGGGTTAGGTTGGGTTAGGTTGGGTTAGGTTGGGTTAGGTTGGGTTAGGTTGGGTTAGGTTGGGTTAGGTTGGGTTAGGTTGGATTAGGTTGCGTTAGGTTGGGTTAGGTTGGGTTAGGTTGGGTTAGGTTGCGTTAGGTTGGGTTAGGTTGGGTTAGGTTGGGTTAAGTTGGGTTAGGTTGGGTAAGGTTGGGTTAGGTTGGGTTAGGTTGGGTTAGGTTGGGTTAGGTTGGGTTAGGTTGGGTTAGGTTGGGTTAGGTTGGGTTAGGTTGGGTTAGGTTGGGTTAGGTTGGGTTAGGTTGGGTTAGGTTGGGTTAGGTTGGGTTAGGTTGGGTTAGGTTGGGTTAGGTTGGGTTAGGTTGGGTTAGGTTGGGTTAGGTTGGGTTAGGTTGGGTTAGGTTGGGTTAGGTTGGGTTAGGTTGGGTTAGGTTGGGTTAGGTTGGGTTAGGTTGGGCTGGGTTGGGTTAGGTTGGGTTAGGTTGGGTTAGGTTGGGTTAGGTTGGGTTAGGTTGGGTTAGGTTGGGTTAGGTTGGGTTAGGTTGGGTTAGGTTGGGTTAGGTTGGGTTAGGTTGGGTTAGGTTGGGTTAGGTTGGGTTAGGTTGGGTTAGGTTGGGTTAGGTTGGGTATGGTTGGGTTAGGTTGGGTTAGGTTGGGTTAGGTTGGGTTAGGTTGGGTTAGGTTGGGTTAGGTTGGGTTAGGTTGGGTTAGGTTGGGTTAGGTTGGGTTAGGTTGGGTTAGGTTGGGTTAGGTTGGGTTAGGTTGGGTTAGGTTGGGTTAGGTTGGGTTAGGTTGGGTTAGGTTGGGTTAGGTTGGGTTAGGTTGGGTTAGGTTGGGTTAGGTTGGGTTAGGTTGGGTTAGGTTGGGTTAGGTTGGGTTAGGTTGGGTTAGGTTGGGTTAGGTTGGGTTAGGTTGGGTTAGGTTGGGTTAGGTTGGGTTAGGTTGGTTTAGGTTGGGTTAGGTTGGGTTAGGTTGGGTTAGGTTGGTTCAGTTTGAGTATGTTCGGTTAGGTTCCGCTAGGATTGTTTAGGTTAGGTTTAGCTATATTCGGTTAGGTTCGGTTCAGTTTAAGCAAATCGAACCGAACCAAACCGAACCGTTAGATTCGGTTTGATTTGGTTCATTTCGATACGGATGGGTTCAGTTTGCTTTTGTTCAGTTAGACCTTCGATAAATTTTAAAAAAGTAAATAATTATTAATTTTTAGTGTTTTAAGGAATAAAAATTGATATAATGTTCAATTAAACTAATTTTTATTTGTAAAAATGTAGGAATCATAATTTTCTTGATTTTGTTTTGAATTTCATGCTTTTTTAAAAATTGTGCATTTTCATAAAAGGACCAAAAAAACTGACCCGATTTGGATCAGTGACCTTAGTTATTTCAAGTTTTTGTTGACAGCTGATAGACGTCAGGGACCGTTTTGTTTCAGTTTGAAATGAGAAAATGCTTCTTTTGTAGCAATTTGTATGGGTTTTAATGGGGTTTTAAGAATGTTTCAATTTCAATTTTTTTAACAAAATCAACGATAGTCCGCAATTTTTTTTTTAGAAATCACTATAAAATGGTCTAAAATTATCATTTTTCAAAAAACTTCGTAGTTTTAAGAAAGGTGGTAAAACGTACCAGACCCCTGAAATGTGTTGCAGTCTAGGACAACTGGGCGCCGCCAACTCGGCGCCACCAACTGGGCGGCAGGCCAACTGGGCGCCGGGCCAACTTGACGCCGAGCCAACTGGGCGCCGGACTAAAATATTTTTTCTTGATAAAATGTGCAGATGAAAAACAACCTTAAAAAAATTAAAGTGGCGGATCCAAAATGGCGGACTTTCTTATTTATGCATCGATATGTATCGAATATGAAACTTGGCGGTGTTTCAAGTCGCAGAACACTACACCTACCAAATTTCAACACTCGACTTAATAGATGTTGAAAGTTTTGTATAAATAACATATTTATTTTGTTTTTATCTGCACATTTTATCGAAAAAAAAATAGTCCGGCGCTGAGTTGGCCCGGCGCCCATTAGGCCCGGCGTGGCGCCCTGTTGGCGGCGCCGAGTTGGCCCGGCGCCCGGTTGTCCCATTTCGAATTGAAATTTTTAGTTCCGAAATTTCATCTGACTCGAGCATAACTTGTAGTCCACCCAAGAAAAGAAGAGTTGAAGAAGACCCTTGTTCAAAGAAAGAAAATATTTTACCTGGAAGGTACAACATTTGTAAAGTTCTAAGATGAAAACAATAATTTTAATACATCCACTGCACTTAGCATGCTTAGAAATTCTTTTTACTCTTTTTTTTACTGAAGAGAATTTTGTAAACACACACAAGTAAGTATTCATGAATTATTTATTATTCAAACAGAAAATTGTTGATAAAAAAATTCTAGTGGAATTCAAAATTTTTATTTTGCGCCGCCACTGCCCTTTTTTATCCAAGACAAGCAAATAGAATATTTTTGCGATGTTGCATGTTTCCGGACTCACCAAACCGAAATTCTATTTTCATCCCTATTTTGCTCATTAAATTCTTACTTGTATTTGGTCATTTGCGATAAAAGCTTGATATAATGGCAATTTTGGCCCATGCCGGGTCTACCCGTAGGGTATAGAAGTCAATGGTGTCCACCATTGCTTTGCATCGCATATTAATAAATATAGAAAAAGTTTAAATAAGTGGCAAACTAGTATAATTTTTGATGCTCTTTAATATTTTTTTCCTAAAGTTAAAAAAAACGAAGATATTTTAGACTCAAAATTATTAATTGAAATTTTATTTGTTAGAAGCGGAATTTTTTTCGTTATTTTAAATTTTAGGAAAGAATATTTTTTTTGAATTAATTAGAAATAATTATAAAATACAGAGTGTTCAATTAAAATTTTGTTTATGTTTTTTGAAAAAACTTGAAAACGCGATGTTTAATTTTTTTTTGATTTAAGGATCTTAAGGAGCGTCAAAAATTCTACTAGTTTTCCAAATTAAACTCTTTTCTATCTTTAATAATAACAAAGTTAGCAATGGTCAACTTGGAACACCCTGTATAAAAAAATACTTCTAAAAGTTAAAGTAGAATTAGTAATTCTATCCAAATGTCTCACATTAAACAGAAAAAATTAAACATGTTAGAATTTGTATTATTTTTTAGGTATTTTAAACATGCCGATGCCGCTTTCAAGACGGCAGAGGTTGAAATCAAGCATATGCCACCTTAAACATAGCCCATCCTAAAACCATCAGCGCAGTCAAAGGGATGGTATACTGGGGGGTCGCTCCCCTATTCCCCTAATCTAATAAATATTAGAAATACCTACAGTATAACTTTTATTGTCCGGACACGCGCCAAACCGGACAGTCCAGAAATTAGGCGCGTCTTACCAACCGGACAAGAATTTACAATTTTGACCTTTTAAATCCAGATACAAACTGAATATCCGAGCAAATCCAAATATATCCAATATGTTACTAAACTAAAAACAAAGTAGTGTTGAATAAATGAATGGAGTTTTGTGGGCGGTAAAATCCCATGTACTTAGGCCACCTTGCTGGGCCCGTTGTACCCCACTGTCCACTGTTTCAGCCCTGAAAACTCGCCGCCTTAGTAAAGGAATAGATTTTTCTCGGTTGAAACTTTTTAAGATCATAGTAGGGCTAAGCACATAGCTTTCGAAATGCGACTGTCTTAACGCGGCGAGTGCCGGGCACTCGGTGGTTAAGGCTTCGAGTCTTCAACGATTCCCAGAATGCTAAGGTGTTTATTAAGGCGACAGTGTCCTGTTAAAAGTCCTGTCACTAGTTTTGTATCTTTTATCCCGAGTGTGAGAAAAGACCTCGCCCTGGCCTGGGAGGCGCTCATCTCCCAGATAAGGAGTTTGACTTGCCTCATTCCTTCCTTGTCTTCCAAGAGCACCTGAGAGCGCATGTTTAAGTTAAGTTTTAGGGTCGTCATTTCGGCTCCATCGCATTAGCTGAAAATCCAATTCCAGCTAGTTGGTCAGCCTTCTCGTTTCCAAGAATGTCCTCATGTCCTGGACTTCAGAGGAGATCAACCTTATTGTGTCCTGCTAGGATTTTTAATACATCCTTAGACTCAGCTACAAGTGCAGAGCTTAGTCTGGCTGATTTGATGGCGGACAGTGCAGCTCTACTGTCTGAGCATATGTCTTTTCCTGACATAGACATTTCTAAGTTTTTATAATCACACATCAGAGAATGGTGTATACTTCTGCCTGGAAAACAGTGGTATTCTTACCCATGGCTAAATTAAATCGCTCCTGTAGTTCTGCAGTATACCACTGCTCCAGACCTCTCCCCCATTTTGGAGCTGTCAGTATACTACATTCTGGGTGAGAGGTACACCCTTTTGGGTACAAAGACCCTTTCAGGAAACTTCGGTTTCATTTGTAAAGGTATCTGATACCTATTCATGTTAAGTGAAGGGCAGATCTCCGATACATCTCTATAAAGTTTTACGTAGCTCTTAGGGCTAAGATTAATCCGAAGATAGCCGAGGCTTTGAAGTCTACATATAGTCTTTATCATAATTGTTCCAGAGGGGCGAGTCCCGCGAGCCTTTCGATAGCGCTAGTGGGTGCTGTCCTCATCGCACCAGTAACTCCCAGACATGCAAGCCGCTAAACTCTATCAAGTTGAGTTTTTGAGGTCTTTGTCTGTACTCCTGGCCAACAAAGTAGTGTTAGTAAAGTGTTAAAACAATTTGTAATGCGAAATATTGTCATCGTTGAAGAATTCAAATAAGTTTTTTTTGAACCAAGTTTTTAGGGTAATTTTTAAGAAGAAATTTGGGATGAAAAGTTTTATAATAAAAGATATCTAGGTAAAAATCGTCTATATGCTGTGGTTTTTATATCGGGACATGAGTGATTGCTATCCATATTTGCCGATCATCAGAACCGAATCGAAAAAAGTCCCATTGGCGATCGAAAAAATATTGGTCTAAAGCTCTACTACTGAGCCCTTTTGTTTGCTTCCCCTGTTGATGCAGTTTTTATTTCCAAGCAGCTAACTTTTTAAGTCAATCTTTGTTTTCAAATATTAAAAAATTAATATTTAATAAAAAAAGTCAGTATTGCTCAATGGGTATTCCATTTTGTAAATTATAGACATACCAAAAATTTATACTTTTTCAGTTTTTATCAATTTGGTAGAAAAAATCAGCATGACTTGTTTTTAATTACAGTTTATGATACCATCAAATTGTACGTTAAGGAGCCGTACACAAATTACGTAAGGGTGTTTTTGCCCCCCATCTAACGTTATGTTGTGGTTCGGCCCAAATCCCCCTTCTTAAATTTCGTAACATTTTCAAGATCTCGTCTCCCTTCAAATATACTTTTTCCAAAAACAAGAAATGGTTGTATTTTTGATTTATTTAGTGTAGTCAAAAACTAACTATAGATAATATTAATAAGGTCCATAATGCATTGGTAAAAATTGTTATACGAAACACCGCAGCTAACCTTACTCCCCATTCCCCCTACCAGGCGCGGATCTACGGTAGGGGAAAAAGGTGAAATTCCCCCCAATCCTCCCCCAAATCTCCAACAATATTTAGTTTTTACACACAGAATACACCTCCTGGTCACTATACAAAATAGCTTTCTGCAATATTTATTATAATATTTCCCCCCAAAATTGTGTTCCTAGATCTGCCACTGCCCCCCCACGTTTTGCCACGCTTCGGCTGCCCCATTAATTTCATCCCAGTTACCTAATTTATGCACGGCCCCTAAGTTTCAAGTAAACAAAAATGTGGAGCATAGACTAAGATACGGACACAAATTTTCAACCAGAATTATTTTCATCGACTTGAAATAAGCCTTTTTTCCATATTTAATTTTAAAAGATTTGTAATTTTTATATATATTTTAAACTCATCGGAAATCCTTTCACAAAATAAAAAGTTGTTGATTATAGTAAGATAACATCCACAGTATGGGCTGTTTCAAAAACTTTTTTAAAACAAACATGTATTACTAGGGACACACCGACAAGGAAAATAGGGACCTAACAAATTCACTGCCTCCTGTACTATATAACCCCGTTGAATGCAGCATCAGGACAAATACGTAAATCCTGCAAAAGCAACTGTCAGGAATTCATAGGGTTGCAGCGAAGAGAACAACAGGATAAGCTTAGGCTTAAAAGCGAATAGTAAGCGTTAAACGTTCGGTGGTTATGAGCCTTTTTGTATTTCATTTACCGAACGGGTAAAGAAGGTATGAAGAGAGAATGTTATAATACAGTCTATGTTGAAAAAAACAAAATTGGCGCCAGCAGGCACGTACAGCTATCCATAAGATCTAGAGTCCCTGTATGTTGACATACTTGTATATAAAAGGACTTAGTTATTCTGGCTGTTAATGTAGCTTTATTTTTTTTTGCAAATTAAATTTTTAATCAATATATGAAAACTACATTAATCTAGCTGCTCTGGTTATTGAGAAATTACTTCTTTTTTGCACTCAAAGGCGTATTATCTTATGAAACTATGATGTCCTCTCTTTAAAATCTAAGACCTGTGTCAAATATTAAATAAATATTCGATTTGATTTTTCATTGTAGTATGTGATCATGTTTAAATTTTCAAAACCTTTTTATTTCAGATCTATGGGTTTCCATGATAGGAGACCTCATTCCAATTTTCCGTTGCTCTGTCTGTATGAATATTTTGCCTGCCTGTCTGTCCATCTGTCCTTCTCTCAGTCTGTCCGTCTGTCCGTCCTGTCCGTCTGTCCGTCTGTCCGTCTGTCCGTCTGTCCGTCTGTCCGTCTGTCCGTCTGTCCGTCTGTCCGTCTGTCCGTCTGTCCGTCTGTCCGTCTGTCCGTCTGTCCGTCTGTCCGTCTGTCCGTCTGTCCGTCTGTCCGTCTGGTCCGTCTGTCCGTCTGTCCGTCTGTCCGTCTGTCCGTCTGTCCGTCTGTCCGTCTGTCCGTCTGTCCGTCTGTCCGTCTGTCCGTCTGTCCGTCTGTCCGTCTGTCCGTCTGTCCGTCTGTCCGTCTGTCCGTCTGTCCGTCTGTCCGTCAGTCCGTCTGTCCGTCTGTCCGTCTGTCCGTCTGTCCGTCTGTCCGTCTGTCCGTCTGTCCGTCTGTCCGTCTGTCCGTCTGTCCGTCTGTCCGTCTGTCCGTCTGTCCGTCTGTCCGTCTGTCCGTCTGTCGTCTGTCCGTCTGTCCGTCTGTCCGTCTGTCGTCTGTCCGTCTGTCCGTCTGTCCGTCTGTCCGTCTGTCCGTCTGTCCGTCTGTCCGTCTGTCCGTCTGTCCGTCTGTCCGTCTGTCCGTCTGTCCGTCTGTCCGTCTGTCCGTCTGTCCGTCTGTCCGTCTGTCCGTCTGTCCGTCTGTCCGTCTGTCCGTCTGTCCGTCTGTCCGTCTGTCCGTCTGTCCGTCTGTCCGTCTGTCCGTCTGTCCGTCTGTCCGTCTGTCCGTCTGTCCGTCTGTCCGTCTGTCCGTCTGTCCGTCTGTCCGTCTGTCCGTCTGTCCGTCTGTCCGTCTGTCCGTCTGTCCGTCTGTCCGTCTGTCCGTCTGTCCGTCTGTCCGTCTGTCGTCTGTCCGTCTGTCCGTCTGTCCGTCTGTCCGTCTGTCCGTCTGTCCGTCTGTCCGTCTGTCCGTCTGTCCGTCTGTCCGTCTGTCCGTCTGTCCGTCTGTCCGTCTGTCCGTCTGTCCGTCTGTCCGTCTGTCCCGTCTGTCCGTCTGTCCGTCTGTCCGTCTGTCCGTCTGTCCGTCTGTCCGTCTGTCCGTCTGTCCGTCTGTCCGTCTGTCCGTCTGTCCGTCTGTCCGTCTGTCCGTCTGTCCGTCTGTCCGTCTGTCCGTCTGTCCGTCTGTCCGTCTGTCCGTCTGTCCGTCTGTCCGTCTGTCCGTCTGTCCGTCTGTCCGTCTGTCCGTCTGTCCGTCTGTCCGTCTGTCCGTCTGTCCGTCTGTCCGTCTGTCCGTCTGTCCGTCTGTCCGTCTGTCGTCTGTCCGTCTGTCCGTCTGTCCGTCTGTCCGTCTGTCCGTCTGTCCGTCTGTCCGTCTGTCCGTCTGTCCGTCTGTCCGTCTGTCCGTCTGTCCGTCTGTCCGTCTGTCCGTCTGTCCGTCTGTCCGTCTGTCGTCTGTCCGTCTGTCCGTCTGTCCGTCTGTCCGTCTGTCCGTCTGTCCGTCTGTCCGTCTGTCCGTCTGTCCGTCTGTCCGTCTGTCCGTCTGTCCGTCTGTCCGTCTGTCCGTCTGTCCGTCTGTCCGTCTGTCCGTCTGTCCGTCTGTCCGTCTGTCCGTCTGTCCGTCTGTCCGTCTGTCCGTCTGTCCGTCTGTCCGTCTGTCCGTCTGTCCGTCTGTCCGTCTGTCCGTCTGTCCGTCTGTCCGTCTGTCCGTCTGTCCGTCTGTCCGTCTGTCCGTCTGTCCGTCTGTCCGTCTGTCCGTCTGTCCGTCTGTCCGTCTGTCCGTCTGTCCGTCTGTCCGTCTGTCCGTCTGTCCGTCTGTCCGTCTGTCCGTCTGTCCGTCTGTCCCTCTGTCCGTCTGTCCGTCTGTCCGTCTGTCCGTCTGTCCGTCTGTCCGTCTGTCCGTCTGTCCGTCTGTCCGTCTGTCCGTCTGTCCGTCTGTCCGTCTGTCCGTCTGTCCGTCTGTCCGTCTGTCCGTCTGTCCGTCTGTCCGTCTGTCCGTCTGTCCGTCTGTCCGTCTGTCCGTCTGTCCGTCTGTCCGTCTGTCCGTCTGTCCGTCTGTCCGTCTGTCCGTCTGTCCGTCTGTCCGTCTGTCCGTCTGTCCGTCTGTCCGTCTGTCCGTCTGTCCGTCTGTCCGTCTGTC
Source organism: Aspidapion aeneum (assembly GCA_963576565.1). Lineage (NCBI taxonomy): Eukaryota > Metazoa > Arthropoda > Insecta > Coleoptera > Brentidae > Aspidapion > Aspidapion aeneum. The sequence goes on from OY755038.1 coordinate 52,715,791, forward strand.
CGTCTGTCCGTCTGTCCGTCTGTCCGTCTGTCCGTCTGTCCGTCTGTCCGTCTGTCCGTCTGTCCGTCTGTCCGTCTGTCCGTCTGTCCGTCTGTCCGTCTGTCTGTCTGTCCGTCTGTCCGTCTGTCCGTCTGTCCGTCTGTCCGTCTGTCCGTCTGTCCGTCTGTCCGTCTGTCCGTCTGTCCGTCTGTCCGTCTGTCCGTCTGTCCGTCTGTCCGTCTGTCCGTCTGTCCGTCTGTCCGTCTGTCCGTCTGTCCGTCTGTCCGTCTGTCCGTCTGTCCGTCTGTCCGTCTGTCCGTCTGTCCGTCTGTCCGTCTGTCCGTCTGTCCGTCTGTCCGTCTGTCCGTCTGTCCGTCTGTCCGTCTGTCCGTCTGTCCGTCTGTCCGTCTGTCCGTCTGTCCGTCTGTCCGTCTGTCCGTCTGTCCGTCTGTCCGTCTGTCCGTCTGTCCGTCTGTCCCTCTGTCCGTCTGTCCGTCGTCTGTCCGTCTGTCCGTCTGTCCGTCTGTCCGTCTGTCCGTCTGTCCGTCTGTCCGTCTGTCCGTCTGTCCGTCTGTCCGTCTGTCCGTCTGTCCGTCTGTCCGTCTGTCCGTCTGTCCGTCTGTCCGTCTGTCCGTCTGTCCGTCTGTCCGTCTGTCCGTCTGTCCGTCTGTCCGTCTGTCCGTCTGTCCGTCTGTCCGTCTGTCCGTCTGTCCGTCTGTCCGTCTGTCCGTCTGTCCGTCTGTCCGTCTGTCCGTCTGTCCGTCTGTCCGTCTGTCCGTCTGTCCGTCTGTCCGTCTGTCCGTCTGTCCGTCTGTCCGTCTGTCCGTCTGTCCGTCTGTCCGTCTGTCCGTCTGTCCGTCTGTCCGTCTGTCCGTCTGTCCGTCTGTCCGTCTGTCCGTCTGTCCGTCTGTCCGTCTGTCCGTCTGTCCGTCTGTCCGTCTGTCCGTCTGTCCGTCTGTCCGTCTGTCCGTCTGTCCGTCTGTCCGTCTGTCCGTCTGTCCGTCTGTCCGTCTGTCCGTCTGTCCGTCTGTCCGTCTGTCCGTCTGTCCGTCTGTCCGTCTGTCCGTCTGTCCGTCTGTCCGTCTGTCCGTCTGTCCGTCTGTCCGTCTGTCCGTCTGTCCGTCTGTCCGTCTGTCCGTCTGTCCGTCTGTCCGTCTGTCCGTCTGTCCGTCTGTCCGTCTGTCCGTCTGTCCGTCTGTCCGTCTGTCCGTCTGTCCGTCTGTCCGTCTGTCCGTCTGTCCGTCTGTCCGTCTGTCCGTCTGTCCGTCTGTCCGTCTGTCCGTCTGTCCGTCTGTCCGTCTGTCCGTCTGTCCGTCTGTCCGTCTGTCCGTCTGTCCGTCTGTCCGTCTGTCCGTCTGTCCGTCTGTCCGTCTGTCCGTCTGTCCGTCTGTCCGTCTGTCCGTCTGTCCGTCTGTCCGTCTGTCCGTCTGTCCGTCTGTCCGTCTGTCCGTCTGTCCGTCTGTCCGTCTGTCCGTCTGTCCGTCTGTCCGTCTGTCCGTCTGTCCGTCTGTCCGTCTGTCCGTCTGTCCGTCTGTCCGTCTGTCCGTCTGTCCGTCTGTCCGTCTGTCCGTCTGTCCGTCTGTCCGTCTGTCCGTCTGTCCGTCTGTCCGTCTGTCCGTCTGTCCGTCTGTCCGTCTGTCCGTCTGTCCGTCTGTCCGTCTGTCCGTCTGTCCGTCTGTCCGTCTGTCCGTCTGTCCGTCTGTTCGTCTGTCCGTCTGTCCGTCTGTCCGTCTGTCCGTCTGTCCTTCTGTCCGTCTGTCCGTCTGTCCGTCTGTCCGTCTGTCCGTCTGTCCGTCTGTCCGTCTGTCCGTCTGTCCGTCTGTCCGTCTGTCAGTATGTCCGTCTGTCCGTCTGTCCGTCTGTCCGTCTGTCCGTCTGTCCGTCTGTCCGTCTGTCCGTCTGTCCGTCTGTCCGTTAGACTTAACCTTTATATGAACATTTATTATAATGTAAATAAGTTTGTTTTACTTAGTTTTTTCCACCGTTACCGCACCGTAAAAATTAGCGTACACCCTTTTTGCAAGCAGGCAGGCGTATATATTCAGCAGGGATATAATTTGTATTGGCCAGATTTGCGCCCCGAGCATCGTAATGAACACACAATTGTCGGCTTAAGTTTGATTGCACCCTGAGGGGGACGCCCGTGAGCAGAGCGGCACCAAACCAAAGTATAGAGCCAAAGCTCTACTGTCAGGGCTAAAGCGTTCAAATATAGTACAGGATCCCAGAGAGCATCAAGGCTACAATTAATTGCTATGCTGGAACAACGCTGTAAGCGCCCAATATAGTTTTTTTTTTGGGAAATAGAAAAAATCAAAATATGAATGATTGCTTTATTAAATAAATATGTGCAATATAACTAATTAAAACAATTTAAGCGTAATATAAACATCGCAAATGTGGTTACATACAGAGCTCTCATACCAGATGTTTCAATCTTACATCGACTTCTTAAGCAGCACAGACTAGTGACTACGCAGCAGTCACTTGAAAACAAAGCAAAAAGCGGGCGAAATTATAGGGCGTGGCGTCGCTTACAACGTTGTTCAATTAAATCACAAATTCGACTAAACTAAATACCTATCACTAAAAAAAAATGGATGGATGGATTCTTTGGGTTCAAATACAACGTGGTTTCATGGAAATGTCGTATTTATGTATAGTCCTTGCCATTTTGTGACATTTTCAACCTCTTTGTTTATCATGTGCATAATTACAGCAACAAGAAAAATTCTGAAAAACGGCATATCTTTGAGTTGTTTTTAACTGTGCATTTTTTTTTGTCTAAATACAGTCAGAATCTTTTTATTTAAGACAAAGAAAATTTTGCCGTTAATTTTTTACCAACATGACATAATTCATTTTTCAAATATTTCTGGTTGGTATAGTGTAACTGCGTATTGCTAAGGACTATACACATCATATTGACGGTTACAACGTTGTCACAGCATAATAATATGGTTCAATTATAAGATGTGGCATTTTTAATATTAACAAAAAAGTTTTATGGGCAAGTCCTCAGAGGTAAAGTTAGCTCAGGGACACGTTTCGGCCTCATTAGGCCTCATTCAGCCCGAGCATAACCATAAAATGGAAGGAGATGAAATGATGATGTGGGTATCTGAAATTTTCCTCAGAGGTAAAGGTAGCTCAGGGACACGTTGCCGCCTCATTAGGCCTCATTCAGCCCGAGCATAACCATAAAATGGAAGGAGATGAAATGATGATGTGGGTATCTAAAATTTTCAGATAACCATATCATCATTTCATCTTCTTCCATTTTATGGTTATGCTCGGGCTGAATGAGGCCTAATGAGGCCGAAACGCGTCCCCGAGCTACCTTTACGTCTGAGGACTTGCCCGTGAAACTTTTTTCTTAAGACTTTTTACCTCGTGAACTTCCTTCAAATTTTTAATATTCTCTATTTTATTTTATAACAGTAAAGTTTGAAATATAAGACAAAAATGCCGTAAGTGTGTGTGCGTGGCTTACTGTTTATGCGCACGTAGAGCTTGAAACCCTAAACTGATTTTAATTCCTAGCTTAACACAACGAAAAATCAATGACTATGAACTTAATTTTTAACCGAAATTCTCAAAAATACCACCGCGCAATACAAATATGCACAAGAACATACTCACTTACTAGTATTTGTTAGTTGTTAATAGTGGGGGGGTCGACCCGCAGGTCTGACAAGTAGGCCAGAGTAGGCCCTTTTTGCCATGCCCCAAGTCTGTCCCTTAACCCACTCTCTGCACTTCCCTTTGATGGTCGGGTAACTCATTGGGCCTTCTTGTTCTCTTTACAAAGTCCAGTAAGTCCATTTGAGCATGTGCAGTTCTTCCTCGCTCAGAGTTGGCGCTCCGACTGCCTGTTGTCTCATCCTTGCGTAGGCCTCGCATTCTGCCACGAGGTGTCTTGATGTCTCGTCTTCCTGTCCACAGGCTGGGCAGGTAGGGTCATTCTCGACTCCTATACGTGTCATGTGCTTCCTCAACCGGTTATGTCCGGTTAGAGTACCTATCAGCAGTCCGAGGCCTTTTCGTGTCCGTCCCAGCATCCATCTAATTCTGGTCGCTTTTGGACGGTCTACGAATTCTCTGGTCTGTCTGCAACCCGTTCCTGTTTCCCAGGAGTTTAATAGCGCGTCCTGGGCCCATTTGTTGAGTCCGCTTTGCACTTTTCTTTTTGTCACGCCAAAAAGTGGCTCCGGTCCTACATAGGCGGTTCTTGCGCCGAGTCGTGCGAGTTCGTCCGCCTTCTCGTTGCCTGGTACCCCCGTATGTCCCGGAACCCAAACCAGCGTCACCCGTTTGCCATCGCTTAGGATCTCCAGCGCCTCTGCGCATTCTTCCACGAAGCCGTCAGCGATCTTGGGTGCGTTTAGCGCCTTCCACTAGTATTTAATAAAGGTTATAAAATGCTAGAGTCCTTAGAACTCGGTCTAGAGTTTGGTTAAAGGTTTAGCTAATTTTTTTGCCTTAAATGTAATAGGTTTTAATATTTATATAATTGTTCATAAATACCTTACATAATATTCGTTGTTACAAAAAACTATAATATTTTGGTTTAAAAATAGCAGCCATATTTAAACCTCCAAACGTCACTAGGAGATGTCCAATAAAATCGGTGTCAGTTTCTGCTGTCCGCTATGTTTTACACGTTAATTATTTAGACAAGTTAACGATGATTAAACCGATTTTCCAGTTTTTTGGTTGATGTGTTACTGAAAACAGATTTGATTTGAGACTATTTTGAATGGGAACTCTATGACTTCACGGACTAAATGCCCAAAAAATGACAGTTTGTAATAAACTTTTTATTTAGTTTTCCTTTATTTTTAAAGTGAATTTTAATTTTTGTTAAAACTCATTGAGAAAGTCTTATTGTGCTATTGCATCTTAGTGTAAATCAAATTTTTGCAGTAATTTGACCTGTAAGTATTAAAAAAATACACTAAACCAGTCGGTATCAAGTTAATAAACTTTCGTACTAGACCTTAGTCTAAGTGCTTAGTTTTAAGATCTTAGTAAATACCAGTGAGTGTGTTTCGGTCTATCGCATGGAAGTCTTGTCCAATTTAGGTGTCTTATAACTTATATAAGAACATTTGAAAAATGTGATCTTTCTCTGATTCAAGAATTATTCTCCAGGTCTCTAACTAAAACTCACCACCCTGAAAATGTTTCGACCGCCGACGTTTATGCGTTTCGCCCCACAGGCCTAAAAGGGGGCTTAATATTAAACGTTGCAAGCTTGTTGTTGAGCTGGTCCTCCTCTAGGCCACCGAATTTGATTGAAATATGTTCTAGTGTGAACGCGTGAACTTTTGATATAAAAATAATACCCGCACTATAGTTATTTATGTTGTGTACTCTTTAAATCATTATAGCAATAATTCTTAAAGTATTATTGTTTATTTTACCTTTTTATTTTTAGTTAGTTTTATTATTTGGCCTTTAAAAATATGTTTAACTAAATAAATGAAATTAAAGAACAAATAATTATTTACAAACGTTTCCTGTGCTTCAGCCGGTACTCGAACTCAAAACCTCTGGCTTTGTGCACCAGCGTCCTACCGATTAAGCTACCGAACACATAACTATAAACTTTGCCAATCATGGTTAGTGCCACTATATAGGAGCTCTAGTTCTCAGGGTATATATTACACTTTATTAGGTAGCATCCTACCTCTTACAATAGTTGTAACAAAAAAATTATTACTAACTAAAACTCAAGAAAAAACTAAAATTTCATGTTTTTAATTTTTCACTTTCACCACCTATTACTTATTTTACCTCTTTATGAATGTACTGTAGTTTAAATTGTTATTGAGCTGGTAACATAAGTCCTGCATTGATTTTTACATGAACCTAATGATACTGCATTTTTTATTCTAACCGATAATTTGTTGAATTCTAAAAGCCCTTTGCTATATTGCGTCCACTTTATTTTCTGCTACTCCTACATAAAGATCATTATTTCTAGGACCTCTAGTATTATAAGAGTGTACATTTTCTATAAATGTTAGCTCCTCACTTAAGCATTTTATTCTTCATCTTATATATAAAAACAAATAGATTATATGAGAGCCTCTGGTTTATACTCATTAGGAAGGTTCACTCTAGCATGCTCTTTATTGATGTCCTTTTATTGCACATGACTATAGCTCTTAGAGTTCTATTTTGGATTTTTTGAAGTGCCTTTATCTCTTCACAATTTAGAAAATATAACAAGGTTAAGCAATAAACAAAATGAGGGGAAATAATAGATTTATACACTGTCAGTTTTGCAAAATATGAAACATTCTTATCAAGTCTATACAAAAAATATACTTTTTTTGCAACCTTCTTTTTTAAGTAGCTATAGTGTTGTCTGAAATTCAGGTGCTTGTCTATTATCACACCTAGATATTTGTGTGTGCTAACTTCCTCAATGTTAATGTTATTTAGTTTAATAGTAAACTTACAGTTATCTCTCTTTATATTTGCTAACTGGTGCTTTGAGCCAATAGGCATGAACTTGGTTTTCTCAACATTTAGTAATAAATCATTGTTACAATATGTTATTAAGATCTAAATTAATAAATTTTTGAATTTCACTGGCAGTACCACAAAAATAGAACAGTGCATCATCAGAGAATAAAATAATTTTACAAAATTTAACATGCTTTACTACATCGTTAATATAAATTATAAAAAGCAGACAACCTAACACAGAACCCTGTGGAACACCATGCTCTGTTTTGAGCTCTTTAGAAAAAACATTATTAAATTTAACATGTTGCCTTCTCAATTTAAGGTAATCCTTAAATAATTATAAAGATGTGTTAACAAATCCATATTTTTTAAGTTTTAAAAGCAACAAATCAATATTTACACATTCAAAAGCTCGGTTTATGTCCAGAAATACCGCTCCTATAAATTTTTTTGGTTTATTTCTATTTGCCAGTTGGAAAGAACAAATTAAAGAGCGGTTTTACATGAATGTGATGTTCAAAATCTTGACTGTTGAGGAACTAAAATGATATTTGCATCAATGAATTCAAGGGTTTGGTGTTTAATTTCTAGTTCAAGATTTTTTTTAAAAATTGGCAGCCTATTAATTGGTCTCAATTCAGAACAGAGCAGGGTATTCACTCAACTCAACCAAACCAAATTCAACTGTTTTTTATAATTCTTCATCCCATTGTTAAAGTGTGAACTTAAATTAGAAGTATCAACTTCTGAAAGCTTGAGATCTCTATTTTTTTAATACTATAATGCAATAATGCAAAGTTTTACTCAAAATTATAAACAATAGTATATTACATAACAAGAGAAGAAAGTGACAAATTTGACACGAGCGTGAATGATGTGAACGAGGCGCTAGCTGAGTGAAACAACATGCGAGTGGATGAAAGTTACTTTTTATCGAGTTGTGTCCGCTATTTTTGATCTATACTAATTTTTGTACTGCCTTTTCCCACACGGGTGATACTTAACATTTTCTTAGGATGTAAATAGTGTGAAATCCATCATGGTCGAAGGAAAAAAGAATTAAATTTGGAAGTTTCGGGTTCGAGTCCCGGCTGAAGCACAGAATGCTTTTTTTTTAATTTTAAGAAAATTGTTGTTTATGGTTTTAAGTAAACTTTCCATTATTGCACTACTATTTAATAAACAATAAACAAAACCAACCATTTGGACAATTTCTTTTAATCAAAGGAAAAACATTTTAAAGTTTGAAACCAGCACCGGTTACGAGGAATACCACAAAAAGGTGCTTTAACATTTAATAGGAACTTTTTGCACGCACTCCGTTAGTTACCGCGACGTTAAATGACAGTTGTCACATGATATTTACCTTTTGCAAACACAATTTTTATTTGTATGTATTCGGCCCTACTGGACCTCCATGCAGTGCGACCACATATGGATCTATTGTGCACAATATTTTTATTTAGTTGTTTTCTATCCTTTATTTGTAATAATTGTAAAAGCCGGTTTGTGTTCTGTGGTAAAATTAAGTTTAAGTTAAGGTTAATTTGTTTATACTCGCATTTTCTATTAAAGGTTTTTTCAAATATCTAACTAGATTTTTGACTGTGATAGGAAGAAATGAAAAACGCATTAGAGGTTATTTTCGGGACTAGAGGGCTGATTGGGCTTGATCGCCATGTCATAAAAGTAGTTTTTTTGTTACTCATAAAACACTGTTGATAAATAGCATATATCTACAAGTTTTTATAAAAAAAGTTTCAATATATGGCACAAAATTAAATCTGCCATTTCAAAAATAATTTACATTTTGATTACATTTCGACATAACGTTTATGCGTGGCAACACTGTTTCTAAATAAAGGAACGCAGTAGTCTGCGTTATGAGGCCACAAATAACATCAAACATTATCCTTCAGTAACGGATAAAATTAAAACCAGGTAACTGCGCATGTTTAAATAAAGGATAATGTGAAATATGGGACATGCAAAACGTCCCTAATATTGATTAAAGCTTGTAAGAAACATACGAGGATGGGATGAAAAGTTTCCGGCCAAACATAGAACGCAACACCATAGTGACTAAATAATAATTTATTTTTCTACATAGTCCCCTTGTAAGGTAATACATTTGGCCCAACGATGTTCAACTGATTTGATGCCATCACTGAAGTCTGATTTATCCAACTCGTCAAAATAGGTGTTTGTAGCTGCAATGACTTCTAAATCTGAGGAAAATTTTTTCCAACAAGATATTTTTTAAGGTTTGGAAACAAATAAAACTCTGACGGGGCTAGGTCTGGCGAATAAGGTGGATGGTTTAACAGTTCAAAGCCTAGCTGATGGATTTTATCCATTACAAGAGCGGACTTGTGGCAAGGTGCATTGTCCTGATGAAACAAAATTTTCTTTTTTGCCAAACCAGGGCGTTTTCCGCTTATATTCTGCTTGAGCTGGTCCAGTAAGTCGCTGTAGTACTCTGAATTTATTGTTCTTCCTTTTTCGAGATAATCTATGAGGAGTATCCCTTTAGCGTCCCAAAAGACCGTTGTCATGACCTTTCCAGCAGACGGTACTTCTTTGCCTTCTTTGGAACTGGTTCGTCCTTTGCCGTCCATTGTTTGGACTGTTGCTTAGTTTCAGCGAAACAGTGCCAAATTCTTCTGTGAAATGGTTAGACGCACGAGTTTTTGATATAGCGTGAACGCGGAGCATCATCAGTGCGAGTACGACCACGTTTAAAGTCCGATACCCAGCTTTTAACTGTGGTATCAGAAGGAGCAGGCTCCCCTAGTGTAGCATCTAGTTCAGCTTTTATTTCCGTCGGCGATAACCCTTTGATATGAAAATATTTTATTACGGCTCTTATCTCGTTTTTTTCCATCGTTTAAAATTGACACACTGTATAAACTTTCAAAATAAGCAGGACACAAACTACTTGGCGCACTCACTTTAAACTTCGAGCGTATACTAATCACAAGCAAGGCTACACAAACACGTTGAAACACGAAAACAAATCAGGCCTGCTATAGGCTAGACTGAAAACTTTTCATCCCATCCTAGTATATTTGTAAGAAACTAACAAACGGAACTTGACCAAAAACTCCCTAATGTAATATGGATAATAAAGTTCCTTATCACAGTCAGCCTGTGACCATACCGGCGCCGGCGGCCATCCATCATAATTGGCGCTGACAAATGATGACAAACGACTATCGGACATGCACCAGGGACGTATCAGGGATGATGGACTTTAATCATATAGTGGACAAATAAAGCTCAGCATATTGCTCTGGATAAAAAAGTACCTATGATAATAACTCTAGGAAATTATTAATACCTCATATGCTATTTAAGTATATTATAATCGCCCTGTAGATTGTGTAGGTAGAACAGATTCATTTTTCGGGGAATCAGCATTAATGTTTCGTGAATTCTCTTTGCTAAAGGTATATTATCAAAGCCAAAATTACGTGACGGTACTCTGTCGGTCTAAATTTTGTTCTTCCGCCACTTTCCCTGGCAAATCCTAATTTTTCTCATTTTAAATTTTAAAAAGAATTATTGGATCAAAGAAACAGATAGGTAGGGCAAAATTTGCCCATTTATTTAATCTTATCTTTAAAAATGGTAAGTTTCCCAAAGATTTTAAACTATCAGTTGTAAAGCCATTGTATAAAGGTGAAGATAAAACGCAAATCACAAAGTATAGACCAGTCTCATTAATAATAACATACGCGAAAATTGTTGAAAAAAAATTAAAGACAGATTTGAAAAATATTTTTCTAAATTTAAAATTCTTTCAAAAATGCAATTTGGTTTTAAATACAAGACTTCAACACAAGACGCGATAACAACGTTATCCAATAAAATATACACGGCTTTTGATAACAATAAAAAATCACTGTGTTTATTTCTTTGCCTAAAAAAAGCGATATTGTTAACGACGAGTTGTCACAAAAAGCTTTGAAGCAAACTGGTAGAAGAGGCGAAGAGGCATACAGCTAAAACTCTTTAAAGAATATTTAGGGACTAGATCGGGAGCAATGGGTAGCAATAAAATAAACTAAAAGCAACAAAAGAAAACTCTAATTTGGCCTTCCACAAGGTCCCATTCTATATAATATTTGTGTACATAGTTGGTTTGAATTAATGTTAAACAGGTTTGTAATAGGTTTCACCGATGACGCTGCTATTTTTTTATGAAAGTACGTCTAGGGACCAAGTCAAAAATAATGTAGAAAGTGACCTAAAATTTTTAAAATTCTGGCTCGAATATAATCTATTAACAATTAATTTTGAAAAAACCAAATATATTTGTTTATTATGTAATAACTTTAGTAGACCGAACTTTCAAAATTTTAAGATAGACAATATTCAATTTGATGAAACAAAATCTATTAGACACCTTGATATAGTCATGGATTCATTTCTTTGATGGCACGAACATACCACCAACTTTGTATCTTTTTAAGGTCCTTAGAAACATATTGGATGATAAAAGACTAAAACTTCTTTACTTCTTTACTTTACATATGGAGCCTGGGGCACTGCCGCAAATTTTTATATAGAAAAACTTCCAAATTCTACAGAAAAAGGTCTTGAAAATTATGTACAAAAAGCCTCTACGCTATAACTCAAATAATTTATATAAAGAAAGTAAACTACTCGACGTTCGACAACTTTTTATCCTAAAAGTATGCATGTATTTTTTTGCTGTTAATAAACCATTTATATATTTAAAATTGAATCAGCTACACAAAATAATTACTAGAAAATATAAAAATATCAATCAATTAGAGACCCTGTATGTATGATATGATACAGGGTATCTAACCTCAATTACATATACGGTTCACTCTGCTGTGCTACAATTCAGCTAATCATAGACGCATTAATGTCAAATAATACAAAAATTAATTAATAAAATAAATACTACAGCATTTGAGTGAAATGTGATGTAATTATATCAAATTCTTGACAATCGTTTATTTTGATTGATTGATTTTTTTCAGTGTATGATATACTTGAGACAAATTTTTTTATAATTAATTTTTTAAATGGTAACTAAATGATTTGGGGAATTGGGAAGACCTTTAATACTGTCACAATTTTGTTTTACGTTTTAGTATATATCTACAGAGTGTCCCGGTCTGCTATGCGTTTGGCTTTAATGTGTATATTATTTTTGGTAGAGCATAAGTGTTATATTAACATTTGTAGAATGAAAATTACCTCCTATATTGGTGATTATTGCCTATTTTGATGACCCTATAAATTATATTTAGATAATATGCAAATAATATTTTATGAAAAATTAATAAAAATGTAATGCTTATGTAAATTTTTAAAATATATATATTTTTTTAATTTTGGCTAACCTTAAATATGTAATTAATAGTAATAAAAATAAACATTGTGCGCATTTTACCGTATGCACTTTTTCTATATTAGATTTTTTTCGTGTGCGCTTTTTTCCTATGCGCTAAACAAAATTATTATTTTTTTCATCTTTTGGCTAATCTGTAGTAGCTTCTAGCCTTTATATATTTTTTCGGGCTTTGGGGTCGGGAGTTAATTACCCTCCTTTTCTTCAAACCAAACCCCCTCTTAAGTATCTCTTCACTATTTTTAAAAGCCGCGAGCCGCTACTGTGAACCTAATGTCAAAAATTACATATTGCAATCCCTTTTTGAATTTTAGTTATGTATTTTCTTTTTTCTAAATGAAATATCACAGACATTTTATTACATTGTTAGATTTATCTTTTCGTTTTGATTTTAAAAGTATATAAAACACATATCTTTCAGAGGAATAACGCATTATTTCTCCAGTAACATGCTGTATATTCTGCATTTAGTTTGTTTTCAATCGACGTCAAGCACTAAAAACGTTTTTAGGCCCTTATTTCAGGGATTAAAATGGTACTTTTTTAGTCCCCGACACCAGCGCACAGTGGTCGATTTTGATTATTTAGGGGGACATCAGAAATATTTTACGGAAATAGCCGAATTACATTATTTAACCCTTTGTATATAAAATACGCTTATTTTAGAATAATATGAATAAAAGAACTATTATTTTTTACTGTCTATAAACAAAATATATTAGAAAAAAATATACTACAAAAATAACAATTTTTCTATTCATAAATATCATTGAAAATTATCATATTCATCTTCAGAGTCCTCAAGAGATTCTCTACTCTCGCGCAAGAAACTCAAATAGCTCCATTCTGGTGACTCCGGGTATACCCCCTAAAACCAAAAAATAAATAAAAAATAATGTTTTGCACATCTCCGCACATTAAGGCTACTATTATTTTAAAGAAAATTGATGAAACTTTAAAATAAAATTTAATTTGTCCCGTTCGAAAGCGGACTTTTTTTTCACATCCCAGAGAAGTTTGAAAAAAATTAGAAATTTCACTTCTATACAAAACGTATTTTATTTGGTACTTACTTTTAATTAAAATTAAAAAAAACTTACCCAAGGAATCTGAAGCCATGTCTAAATAATACCAAAATATAACAATAATATAAACTGTTTGCAAGCAAACATCGATGAAAAATTGTGACTAAATTGATGTTTATGATACCGATAACATGGACCATCTTCTTATCAGTAATTTTTTGTGCTACGAATTTTTTTTTGTAGCTTTAAGGTGACAGCTTATAGTTTTAAGAAATGGGTGTAAATAATTACTGTATGAAATAAGGCATTATGACCCAGTGTCCTCGTAAATCAGCAAAATCCACTATTGTGCAGCGGCTTCTCTTTAAGGCTGCTTTTGAAAGCCACATGGCCGCACTTATTTAATTGTGTGCTTATTCCATAATTTTTCCTTTCACTTCGACACGGTGCAAATCGATGATCGCTAGCCGCTCGGGTCTTCTCTCGCCCGCGTTACCAAGGAAACGTAGGGAATGCAAACCGTTGCAAAGAGGGGCGCAATTATTTTGCGGCCAGTCTGATTAATATTGCATGATAAGACGATCGATAGTTTTGGACTTTAGAAAATTCTAAAGAAAAATTAAAAACAATAGGTTTAAGCAGGTAAATATGTTGGTTGATTTTCCTTTCTGTTATTTTTAGGGTAATTTTTTTACGATAAGAAATATGTTTCAGCACATTACACTAATCGAACCCTCACCCTCAAGCCATTTTCGCCCTTCAGCTTTACAGCTCACGGGGCGCAACTGCACGGGACTAAACTAAAATTCCTGGACTAAAATAAAATTTGGCGCATTAAATAACACATAGCCGCCCGGCTAAATGAGCGCGTCAAAATCAGTTTTGTCCGTAAACCAATAAAATGTAGTGGTGAAACAATTTTTTTAATATTTTTTAGGCCAGTAAAATAAGTCTGTTTTCTTTGCAAATAATTTTAATAAAAACGGAGCCCAAAGGTGCAAAAATAATATAAATTTCACATGACTATAATGTTTGGTATTCCTCAACGAATTGAAGCACTCGCTTGGGCTACTAATTCTTCGCCTCGGTATAAAAAGTAGGAACCACTTTAGTCCTTAGTATATATTGTACTATTTTTTTATATCAATTGAAAAAATAAAATTAAAAACATGGGAGCGTTAATAATCAATTAATCCCCGGGAGAAAAACAGGCTCATCTCATTAAATTAAATGAAATACGGCCACGTTTCTACTAATCTCAACAACCAACAAAAACTTTTCAATTACACCAGCGCGAAACCAGCCCCTTGTGTAGATTAAGAGTTGACGTCTAAAAATATCTAACTTTTTGGCCAACTTAAAGAAAAATAAATGGATCCATAACGTATCTGATACCTTCGTAGCTAGCCTATTAGCACACTATAAGTGAATTCCATGATATATTCCCCTTGAACATAGTTTTTTGTAAATATCTCAGAAACGAAAGATCCTACGGAGTTTTTAGTTATAACAAAAATTATTGAGAAAGATGTGGTCTATTACATTCAGGAAATTGCATATTAATGCGATACTCCATTAAAAAGTTTAACATTTTTACGTTTTTTAATTGTTAAAAAAATTGGCCAAAATGTAATAAGCTCGTTACATTATTGAACACTATTTTACCTGAAAATTTTGTGAAAATCGGTTTAGCAGTTTAGGAGCTAGCGTGTTTCGGACAGTCAGACACACACACATATACACACAAACACGCACGCGCACACACACACACACACAAACACGCACGCGCACGCGCGCACGCGCGCACATACACACACAGCATCTCACACACACACCTACACACACAAACACACAGATCCGTTATGGATCCATTTATTTTTATTTGTTAATACAAAAAACAGATTTTTGGTACTCTTTTAGCTCACACGTATACTATAACTGACGAGCAGACTTTCTATATGCATTTTGTCCGTTTTTTCACATTTTTAACCAAAGATTCCATAGCAAACTACATACATAGGGCAACAATATTATGCCATAGAAGATGTATATAGGTATAATACTTGAATGATTTTTTATCTATATTTTAGGTATATGAACTTTTCGGTTAATTTCTCTTCAAACGCATAGCAGTTTTTTTGATTTACCAAAATTACAAAAAATGGACAAAATGCATATAGAAAGTCTGCTCCTCAACTATAGTAGTGTGAGGAATGGTGATCGTGTCAAAAATAAGAAAAAAATTGCTCCGACTTCAGTTTTATAATATATCTTTGCGTTTCAAATGATTTTAAAACTTTTTTGTCGCTCTGTTTGTCTCTCTGTATATCCGTAACGACCAACGCGCATAACTCAAAAACTGCTTAACCGATTTTAATGAAATTTGCTGCCTAGGTTGGGTTTTGGCTCTAGATGGTTCCGTTTAAAATTCAATAATATCCACCGAACATAAGCCAAAAAAAGGTGGGGGTAGGATCGTGTGAGCTTGGGTGCCCACAAGTTGGCAGACTATTTTAAAAACAATTTAAACACTTAATTATTATCTTTATTCTGATGCACAATTCCACATAATTTTACAAAAAATTTATTACAAAAAATCGCAAAAATAATGGTTAATCTTGACATTTTGTACGTTTTGATGCAAAATGTTTGGATGGATTGACCTAGTGGGTAGTCTCCCGCACTATACTTTTCAATTGCACCATCTAGACTGCTAGTCCCCCTAAATTGCAATGATGATGATGATGTCCCGAGAATTGAGGTAAGTCTCCCATAAAAATCAAAACACGGACGTGCGTTGCGTTTGCGTTGGGGGAGAAGGAGTGAAATTCCTCGGGGAAGCCTCCATATTGTATTATTTGTTCCTAAGCAAATATACATGCGAGATCTTTTGTAATAAACTGATGGGATGGGGATGTGCATGGGAAATTGATAGGCTGGTATTATACATGCCGTTGCTTGGAGAATTTTAAAAATTAGGTATAATCTTTTAACCAATCAATAGTTGCCAATAGAGTAAGACTTTTCGATCTGCAGCATCTTTTAACAATAACATATTGAAAATATTAACTTTAAAATGTTGTGCATTAAAATGTTTAAAAAATTTAAAAACTTAAGGCGTACCGAGTTTTTCCGTATATTTTTACACTACATCTAAAACTTTTATTTGAATATACAGTATGTCCCCCTAAGTTGCAATCATATGGAAAACTTTTTTATTATTAATTTTAGGAAAAAAGTTATTCTTCATAAAAAGTTCTGCATTACCTAAAATCTAGAAAACAGTCATCAAATATCAAATTTTTTCAGTGGTATACGAGGTTTGTCAAAAAATATGAGTTTTGCTCAAGAGTAAAGTATTTTTAAATTTGACCACTGAAAAAATTTGATATTTGATGACTGTATTCTAGGTTTTAGATAATGCAGAACTTTTTACGAGGAATAACTTTTTTTCCTAAAATTAATAATAAAAATGTTTTCCATATTATTCCAACTTAGGGAGACATACTGTATATTAAAATATAATAAATACAACAGTGTCATAATTTTTTACAAAGTTTAATATTAATTTATATTTTTATAGATCTTCTCTACATGATGTCAAAGAAATATATCTCTGATATTATTTCGTTTATCAGTTTTGGAGGTATATGCGTCTAAAAATTTTGAAATCTTAAATTGATACTCTTTAAAACATCAAGGCAGCCATGAAAAAGGTAATTTGTAAGATATATAATTTTTTAAGATTTATTATCCGCGGTGATTCTGCGCAGTAATGTGTGGCGCTGCAGGCCAGTAAAACCAAAAAAATAATACAATAGTAAAAACAAAAGGCAGGCAGTAACTTTTAGTTTAAATTGGAAAATCCTGTATTAAGGTGAAGTTCCTGGCTATGAAATCACCAGGGCTGGCTAAATAATATACGTCATATGGCGTTCATTGACCACCTTAAATCAATCGAACTGGCCTTTGGTCATTTAATCCGATAGAAGTTCCTCACTGGCACGTTCTCTCACTAAAAGGGGAATTTTTCCGTATATTTCTGAAATGACCAACGGTCATTCGGATTATTGCACACTAGATAATGAGGCAGCATTCCATAGGGCACTCTACAAAAATAGCTGCTTAACTTTTTGATAACAAAGCGTTTGTTAATAAGGCGTAAAGGTGAGTTTCGACTTGCATGGCTTTAGTCTCGTCAAAAAAACTGGTCCGTTACTAGCCAGTCAAAAATTTAAGTAAGTTGAATATTTTCAAGTGTAAACAACAACTTGCATACAAATTCATTTTGTACATGCATAGACCAAAAAATCTAAGTCTGTCCAAAATCACAGGTTGCATGTATAACTCATCTTAAAATTGTGTTGAATCATAATAAGAAGATACAGATTAGACAACGTGGCTATTATTTTTTAAGTTAAACGATTTTATTAAAAAATTGCACTAAAAACTAAAAAATAAAGTAACGGATTTATTTTTCCTACAGTTTAAAAGTGGCGATACTCGTATTAAAAGCCCAATCAAATGCTTTATCAAAATTATAAATAATTAAAGGAATTGTCACAATATCGCGCAAAAACTAAAAAATATTGTTTCTTTGGAAAATTTAAATATTGTCGCCATCTTGAAAAGAAATTTAAAAAAATTAGATAGGTTTGTATTAGCCACTACCGCCAATGTTTAAAAAAGTGGAAAATTGCCGTCGAGACTTTTTGATCTGATTATTTTATCAATTTATCCAACACATTACACCTATAAGGGATTTAGATAGATAGATATTTTTAGATATCTCTTTAGGTCTTGGGAATGCTAAAAACAAACTTTTTTGTTTAATTTTTTCTCAAATTCAAAGTTCTTTTAATTAAATAAATTCATTGAAATCAAACAATTAGCCACGTGATTCAAAACAGGCGGTCTACCAATCAGCTGCGAGTGACGTCACAAAATAGTAAACGCCTCGAACAAACCTATTTTCTGTGTTATTTTCTTATGGATGGTAATGTTTGCTTTGGTTTAAAGTGCGAATTATCGTCCTAAATTAGATTTTATTTTGTGTTTTGCTTATAAAAAACATTTTCCATGGAAACGGATTTTCCAAAGCCGATAGCTTCAACTTGCCAATGCTGAATTCCTTTATGGTGGCAGGCTTCTTTGCCAACTACAGTGATTTTTGTTCTGCGGAATTTAGAAACGTTAAAATGTTGATCTAAGTATTCGATGGGTTGTTTTGTATATAACTGAAAGTTTTTTTACGATATTCTTCGCCTACTTTTACTCATTTAGATTTTGAGGTTAGGCTATATGTTTTGCTTTTTTGTTTAATATGCCACTTACAATAGATTCAATTAAATACCCAATCATTATTATTTTAAGCATTAAGAGACAATCAAAAATTGATTTTTTAAAACAAAATTTTCTAAAAACATTAAATACCCATTAAATGGTACTCCATATAGTTTTCCATTGGGCAACTGTAATAATAAATTAATTCACAGAAAAAAAACAAAAATAAAAATCATGTAATCAACCGTGGGGGGGACAGGTAGGCAAAAAGTATACAACGACCAGCAATACTTGAAGTACTGCGTAGGTTACACTGCATAGTCCTGCGTAGGTCCTGCCTAGTCCTGCCTAATAACTGCCTAGTACCGCCCAAAAATTTGTACACCTTTCTGCCTATTATAGTTGTTCACCCTTTGTAATAAACATAACCTCAAAAATTTTATCGTCATTTACGAAATAGTTATATATATTATAGACAACGTGAGAAAAATTAATAGAAACAATTTAGTTATACTCACATCAAAGTGATCTTCACAAATGTAAAGTAGAGATGTATTAGATAAGGCCCTTGGGTCTCTTCGAGCAAGTTCTAGCCACTTTTTCCGTTCTTTTACTTAAGGTCACTCATCGTCAAGGAAGCTTTTGCCTTTACGATGAGTGTCCTTACTTTTACTACTGTAGGCACATGAACAAATAGTTTTTCAGGTGTTTTTATGCTAGTATTCGAACATTGAGGCACTACACACCACTTATAGGACATTTTTGACATAAAAAACAGTAAAAACACAGACCAAAAACAAATAAACACTTGAATGCCATGTGTCTGTCCGCGAGTTTACTGCGCTGTGACGTCATTGCAATGCCACGCTAGAAATGAGCGTTTTAGCGGCAAATTCAAATCGGAAATTAGAAAACTTGATTTTAAATGTAGTCAGGATAAAATATACTATTTTAATAATTTTGCGTAGCAAATTAGGGATCTATGTATCATTCTAAACTCTTTTCCAAAATTTGTCAAATACCCTATTATTCCATTTCCGGCTGTAATAGTGTCAGGCAGTATTCTGACAGTTTCGCATTTATTTTTCAAAATTGACATAACGAATCGAGTCGAATTTATAAATCCACTCCCCGTACTAGTCCGGGAGAGTCAGCCAAGAAATGTAAAAAAAATTCAGAAAAAAAACTAAAAGATATTTCACCAAAAATGCAATTAAAAAAAATAACATTGACTACCCTTTATTGTTTATACTATATATTAACTGTCCACTCCCCGTACTAGTCCGGGAGAGTCAGCCAAGGAATGTAAAAAAAATGCAGAATAAAAACAAAGGTTTCACCAAAAATACAATTCAGAAAAATAGCATTGACTACCCTTTATTGTTTATAATATATCTTAACTCTGCACTCCCCGTACTAGTCCGGGAGAGTCAGCCAAGAAATGTAAAATAAATGCAGAATAAAAACTAAAAGAGGTTTCACTAAAAATTCTAGTAAAATGTGTTGGAAAAAGATCTGAAAGCGTATGCAAAAAGAATTTTTGAAATCGCTCTATATTTGATAAAATTATGCGAATATGGTTTTTGAATAGGGTGGGGGGAATGACAGGAGGGGAGATGAGTGGGAGCAGGAAGGACTACAAAGGAACTACAGCAAATTAGAGGACATTTGCACTGGGCACTAAAATTTTGATAATTTGTATGCCTTAAAGCCTTTATCATGTGATAAAATGGCGTCTGAAGACCGCCATGTTTTTCCTGATTAAAAAAATATAGCCTATGGCACCTTCGGGATCAGTAGCAATTCAACGACACCTTTTTTGTCAAAATCGGTTCAGCCGTTTAGCCTCTAGCGTGACACAAACATACATATTTACCTACATACATACAACAATCAAAAAACATTACACTTCCTTTCGCCGTGCTGCAGTTGGGTAAAAATCGAATCGAAACTAGCGATTTTTCCGTATGTGCGGCGCCCCCTAATCCATAATTCTGCGCACGCGTCGCATGTGCTAAGGCTGGCGGTCAAAGTTTTGTTTTAAATAATTAGAAAACCTAGCTAAAAAAACTTGCGTAGATTGCAATTCCACTTTCAATTTTTTCATTAAAAATAATTAAATTCACGCATTTCACACAGTAATAAAAGCCATACCATACCGAAGAGTATCATTAAGTAGATATTAACTAAGGTACGATAAAAATAGTACGCAGGTGTCAATATTTTTAAAGGTGGGTGGTCCGTATAGTCATGAATTTTACCTTTAAAAGTCCTAAATGTTTGTTTTCATAAAGTGCTAAAAAATTTAAAATGGCATTATGGAAATATGACATCCTCTAAAACATGTTCTTTGATTTGGGGTACCTATCGGGTAGACCATAAAATTACGCACTAAATCTATTTGTGTATTGACATTGACATTTTTCAGGAAAATGTGGTACTGCAGTTTGCACAAACTTGGCGGGGCTGGTTTACAAGAACCAAATATGCAATGCAATGAATTATATCTTAAACATGGCGAAAACAAAATACCCAACCTTCCTTCTACTGCGTACTGCGTGTTCAGACTTGAAAAATGTTAATTTTATGTATAAATTGTGGAAAAATACTTCATAAGACTAAGTGCTTGCTATAATTAATTTTTTTTTTATTTTTAAAAATGTTTGTGTTTCATATTAGGTACTTACTTATTACATATTAAGAACACAATAATTGCTTTTTATGGAATACAAATTTATAAAAAAAAATCTATAAATCCTACGTAGAAGCTAGTAAGCTTTTAAAAAAGCACGATTCTTAAAAAATCATAATTTTTTCCTTTGTATGAATTAGAAAGTGACTCACGACTCAATTTTGTTTTAGGTGAAATGTGGTTCCACTACATTCCAAGGCAGTACCCCGAGGAGGGGGGGTTGAAATGTCGACCCCCTCGAAATACTAAATAAATAACCATAGTCGTACCCTTCATTGATACTCTCCATAAAGAAAAAAAAATGAACCCCCTTCCTTCGAAAAAATCTTAGGTACTTCCCTGCTACATTTTTATTCGATTTCTTTGGCAACCAAAACCCCTTTGCGCAATTTTTATGCAATATCGCTTTTTATTTAATTTACATCACCGACCTAACGAACTAAAAATCATTAATTGGCCTTAATTTTCTTTGCGTAATTTTTAATATCGCCAGCAAACAATATTACGATAATAATCAGTCAAAAAAATCTGATTTTAATATTTCAATTGTTAAATGATATTAATGACTTTAAAAATGAGTGGTGGCGTGCAGTGTTAATCAAAGCAGGGTAGGCAAAAATTGGGATGGTTTTGCCACTTAAGCCGCGTCCAGATCAATAAATTTGTGTTTTGTGCGTTGTATATGAGCATGAAGTTAGCAAAGCACCCATCGCAAATCGAATCTCGACTAGGTGGATAATTTGCCGTTAATTAGTCGTGAATTAGTTGTGGAAAAATTAATGTTTCGCTCTTATTTTTGACCGTTTTTTTGGGTGCTTCGCTAACTTCATATGAAGTTAGCGAAGCACCCTTGTCAAAAATGGCTTTAGACATGACCTATCAAAACCGAATATGGTGAATAATTTGCCGCTAATTAGTCGTTAATTTGTTGTGGAAAAATTAATTTTGTCGCTCTTATTTTTGACCGTTTTGTTGGGTCCTTCCCTAACTTCATATGTTGGCACCCATCGCAAATCGAATCGCGACTAGGTGGACAATTTGCCGTTAATTAGTTGTGGAAAAATTAATTTTGTCGCTCTTATTTTTGACCGTTTTTTTGGGTGCTTCGCTTACTTTCTATGATGTTAGCGAAGCACCCTCGTAAAAATGGCTTTAGACATGACGTATCGAAATCGAATATGGTGGGTAATTTGCCGCTAATTAGTCGTTAATTAGTTGTGGAAAAATTAATTTTGTCGCTCTTATTTTTGACCGTTTTTTGGGTGCTTCGCTAAATTCATATGAAGTTAAAGTGGCACCCTCGTCAAAAATGGCTTTAGACATACGGGGGCAATTCTTTACATTTCAAAAAATCTGCCGAAATTTGAAAAAATGTGACATAATCTGGCGCTTAAGATTTCTCGTTTAAAATGCAATTTTTAAACTTACAAACTTACCTAAAAGGCCATTTCCCACTTTTTGATAGATGTAGCTTCACGATAAAATATTTGTTTTTAATTAAAAACCCGTAATTTGTTGAAAATTTTTAATTTAAAAATTGTAAATAAATTCAAAGCAGAAGACCATTAACCACACAAACTGAAATGTCATATTTCGTCACATTTCGTCACATTTCTTTCAAATTTATGAGTCCTATTCGTTTTCTTTATGAGGTCAGCTAAGTTTACTTTCTTTATTTGTTTTTCACGGTAACATTAACAAAGAGGGACTAACTGCATGTCGTGGAAGGGTCGCTACAAAATTAGCTCTACGCTGTTGCCACCGTTATATTTGAACGGATTTTTAAGGGAATGTCAAATTATTTCTTTAAAATCTGCCAGAAAAATCTGACTAAGTGAGGATCCTGGTCAAATTATTGAAGTGGTGATTATTTTTTTACTTTTGTTATCAAAGCTAGCACGTATATAGAACTGCTGTTCTTCAGTGACGGCCCATGACACAGCCTTCGTAAACCAGAGAGAAAATAATAAATTGTCTCTGTCGTATTTGTAACTAACACGAAGGCTGCGCCCATAAGGTTTTGGATAGGGTAATTAGAAACACTAGGGTCACTGCATCCTGGAAGCCTAGCGTCTCCCAGGGGTAGCGACACGAGTGTCAAAACCGTACTCAAAATTCCATAGACGTTCGTGAAAAATACTCATTTTTATACAGTCTGAGAATAGAAAAATGTTTTAATAACACTTAAAAAGAACTCGTTTTTATACAGCTTAAGAAATAAAAAATATGTTCCTTGAGTTTTTGGGTTATGAATATTTATTGTAGGTATTATTGTTAAAAATCATTTTCTTTTAAATATTATTTCTGTTTCTGTATAAAAATAATACGTAATAAATAAACAAACAGGACAGAAATACATTTCTATGTTAAAAGTTTATTAATAGTATATAATATATCAAGGGATAAAATGAAACTTTTATCACGATGTTTATACGCTATTTTTCGCACTGTTTAATTTATTTTCCAAGGTTTTTTCCCATTTTTTTGGGTGTTTTTGGTATTGTGGTTTTTTTTAGTACCTTTTTATTC
The DNA here is from genome assembly GCA_963576565.1 of Aspidapion aeneum. Classification (NCBI taxonomy): domain Eukaryota; kingdom Metazoa; phylum Arthropoda; class Insecta; order Coleoptera; family Brentidae; genus Aspidapion; species Aspidapion aeneum. The sequence goes on from OY755038.1 coordinate 52,739,168, forward strand.
CGAATTTTACATTTTATCAAAAGACAAAAAATGCCCAAATACAGTTCGAGTTTTCGTAAGGTTCGGCTTAATTATTTATAAGTACATTTCATATAAATATCGTAATATTATTGTTCGAAAGCATAAACTTCGAAAATCATTTTCTTCAAACCAAATATTGTTCTAAAACATATTCTTCGAACAAAAGAACAATCTTTTTCTTCAAACAGAATTTCGAAATCATTTTCTTCGAACAGAAATGTGTGAACCGAACCGAACCGAAAACATTTTCTTTGAACGGAAATTTGTTCGAAAATAGTTTTTTTTTAATGAAAATTTGTTCAAAAACATTTTTTCGAAAACAAATTTTTCGAAAAAAAAAATATTTGACCTGGCTTGCCAAACTTAACACAACTCATATAGTTCAACTAATGGGGTTTTTTCTAACAATTTTTGGAAACAAAAACTTTCCTGACTTCTTTCCCGGGATCCTAGAGGGTGTGAAACCAAACCGAACCAACCGAGACCTATTGTCGAAAAATGATTTCCCTAAATTAGCTTTCCGGTCCTCATTTTGGAAGGTTGAAATCGGTGTTACTCTAACCTTTCTTAATTGAGCACATCAGGAGGTATCTGGACCGGTTCGGATACGTTTGCGATCAATTGACAAAGTTTAGGAAAATACCAATTTCGACCTTCCAAAAGGAGGAAAGTAGACAAATTTTCAGAATGTTTACGATCCCGGGAAAGAAGTCAGGGTTTTTTTGAAAAAATATGTTAAAAAGACCTTGCCGTAGTCAAACTATATGAATTGTGTTAGGTTTGGAAATCCAGGTCTAGAGCGTCTTTTATCGAAAAACTTGCTTTCGAAGAAAATGATTTCTATTCGAAGAAAATGTTTTTGAACAACTATTACTTACGAACAAATTTCCGTTCAAAGAAATGGTGTTCAAATAAATTTCCGTTTAAAAAAAATGTTTTCGAACAAATTTCCATTAGAAAAAATTGTTTTCATAAAAATTTCCGTTTGAAGAAAATGTTTTCGAACAAAGTTCTGCGACCCGTCGTGTTGCTACCTTGAGTTTTTATTGGATGTTGATTTTTTTAAAACTTTTCTATGAGTGTGTGTGTGTACCTGTGTGTGTCTCTTAATTCTACTTTGTTTTGCAATCATTACAGTGTAGCTACTTTCGATCTTTGTTTGAACCTTTTGTTTTTCAATCTTTTGTATTTTCGACCTTTTGTACTTTCGAACTTTTGTATTTTCGACTTTTTGTATTTTCGACCTTTTCTTCGCCGCCCGCTTTTTTTTGAACAATAATAAAAATAATAGTACGTATATTATAAACCTGGGGCGTGCAGTGTTTACTTTTAATACCACGGCGGGAATTTTCATGCTCGACCGGAAGAAGGGCTATAATTTGCTAAGTCACTAAAAGGGACTTTAATGCCAAGGTTTATTTTTATATACTAAAAATAATAATAATCATAAACTAAATAAATAGGTATTAAACCACTTACCGTACTGTAGTTTTAGCATGTCAAATATATAAAAAAACAGTGGGCAGTGATAGTTGTCATGGCATTACATTAAACAAAAGTCAGTCAGATGCTAACAAACTAAGGTCACTCATCGTCAAGCAAGGTAAAGCTTGCTTGACGATGAGTGACCTTATAACAAACAATGTGGAAAAAATATTATTTATTTCATAACAAACTAATTAAGTTTAGTCGAGAAAAAGTTCGAATTACATTTCTCGAAGATGGAAAATAAAGCATATTCTTACTTTGAGATGGGCATGGAAATGATGCAATAAACAGAATTTCGAAAATTTCACAGTTTCCTGGTTTACAGCCTGGAGAAGTCTAGAAAGTTAAATGCTTCGTTTATATGGAAGCAATATTCTATGCCTAAGGACACAATAACGATCAAAACGAACCAAGCCATCGGCAAAGTACAGTAAGCTTACGGCAAGCTGGAACAAAATAATCGGTATCGTGTATATATTCCTTTTTTTTTGTATTATGATAAAATAAAATAATCCAAAAACCTATATTTTGCCTTTATGGTTTTAAAGAAATTACTTTCAATCACTGGGGACAAGAAATACTACCTTAGCCCATGAAAAAAGGGATTAAACGTACACCTTTATTCCGTAGAGAGCATAAAAAATTTATTAAATGATACAAAACCCAACATAATAGTTTTCTATATTTTAGAATATATATAAAACATGCAAACTATATTTTTGGTTTCCTTCGCTGTGTGGGTCCTAACACAGGGTCCTAATAAATTTGAAATCATAAAAAACTTAGTTTTTTTAGGTTTGTTTATTTGGACAGTAAAATTTATATACCGGATGTGACGGACAGTTCTTTACGTAACATTTGTAAACCATTTAATTTTTTTAAACATAAAAAAAGCTACGCTCCTGACAGTGTCAGATTTGCGTTTTTCGTAAATGAGGTTATGTTTGGTGTCGCTACCCCTGGGAGACATGAGCGGCTAGTTCACAACTTGCATTCCATTTGCTATTGCTCGAAATAGTCAGCTGACTTTTTGATGTTGAACGTTGCCGTTTAAGATTATTATTATATTATATTAAGAGATGGTGCCACCAGTCAAGCATTTAACAAACTTTATGTTTACAGCTTTCGGTGTAAAATACGAATATATACTAGTTGTAAGTGACTAAAAAGTGTAGTGGTTTGTGCAGTACATACCTATTGAATTTAACTAAATCTATGCCGATGAGTTTTTTTTTATTGTTTTTTAAAAACATATTATATATTAGTGTGTGTAAATTTTCTAAAAATCACATTTTTAAAAAGCAAGGTTGTCCGGAGCTTTTGTTAGCAAAGTATAGTTAGGAATACGTTAAACAATCATACCATTAACTGACTGTATCACCGTTAGGTCCAGGAAGTGAGGTACAGGGTGATATCGAAATTAGTAATAAAATTTCGTAAAAATCACGTTTTTAAAAAACAACGTTGTCAGGAGTGTTTGTTAGCAAAAAATAGTTAGGAACACGTTAAGCAATCATACCACTTACTAAATTTCATTTACTTCCAGTAGGTAAGCTGCAGGGTGATATCTAAATAGCAGTAAAGATTTTGAAAAATCACATTTTTAAAAAACAAGGGAGGTGAGCTACAGGGTGAAATGAATAAATAAATCCAAAAATATTCACATATATTTACGTGAAAAACTTTTACTATTTATTTGACAAATTTACAAGTTAATATGATAAAATTTTGACATTAAAACTTATTAGTTAATATAACCAAATCAACCTAAGCCCCTAACTAACCTTGGTCAAAATTAAAGTTTACAAATACACATAAGAAATCCAAAAATCCCTACATTTATTTACGTAACAACATCTTGGTTCGTTGTTCTTTTACAAATTCACAAGTTAGTTTGAAAAAATCATGGCTTTATAATACATATCAAGTATAACCAAACCGAACCAAACCCATATAAATAAGGTTGGTCAATATAAAAATGTACAATAATTATTTACAGAAAAACCTGCCTGCCTTCGTTGTTAATTCACAAATTTACATGCTTATTTGACAAAAAATTTTCATCCAAAATATACAATTAATAGAATCAAACCGAACCAGTTGGTCAATATAAAAATTAACAAATACAAATAGTAAATCAAAAATTTTTTACAAATATTTTACATTTGTTTGATTTGTTAAATAACAAATTTACAAGATATTTTAGAATCTTGGCCCTAAAATATATATTTAATGTAACAAAACGAAAGCCTTCACTAGGCTTGCCTAATGTAAACATTTACAAACATACACGATAAATATAAAAATCTGCACATTTATTTACAGGAAAAAACTGTCTTCGTTGTTATTTCACAAATTTGCATGTTTTTTAGGCAACAATTTGACACCCAAGTTATCTATTTAACATAACCAAACGGAGCCAAATCAAATCCTTATAATTATTAAGCTTGCTCAATATAAAAATATTACAATTATTTACATTGACAAACAACAACCTGCACACAAATATTTTTGTCCCGTACGTCGTTCTTAGTTTTATTTAATTACTTGTATATAGACTGCTTCCAAAGTGAAGCGACTCAATATTTTGCATTTCTTTCAAAAAATCTGTTAATACATGTACCGCTACATAGCTATTTGGTTGTCTGATAAAGGGATATATTTCTTTACTTCTTTAGCTATTTTTACTGAAAACTCCAAATCAACAAAAGCAGTAGTTTCATCCCACTTAAGGTCTTTTATCTTTAAATTTTAAATATCTTTTACATAAATATTTTTTTGTATCGCTTAGGCTTTTAATTGTTTGTACAATAGTTATTTACCTAACAAGTGCGGAAAGAGGTACTTTTCCGCACGCGACGGCAGTTGCACAAACGACGCGGAGCGGAGTTCGGCAAGCCGTCAAGGATGGAAAAGATAGTTTCCGCAAGAATTAGGTACAATGTTTTTCCTACGAGTGTTTTTGTCCTTCTTCTTTATCAAAAAACATGTTTTAATTCGCAAAGATTTTATAATAATGCTAGAAAATGATACGTAAGATAGAATAGTTACATAAATCATTTAATGAGTCCTAAATATCTTCATTTTTAACAAAACAAAAATCGTGCGGAAAAGAAATTTTTCAGCACTAGTGCGGAAAAGTTACTTTTCCGTACGTTCTTTTAACTTTTATTTTGACTTGATTTTTTTATGCACGGAAAAATAATAAAACAGGATTTTTTTATTATGATATATTAAAAAGAAACTTTATGTAAAGAACATTTAATTAACAATAACGAAAAAGTTAACCATGGTAGATATTGAAATTGAAAGTGCACTTTCTGTTTGTTGCATGCTTTAATATACATCAGATGCTGCAACATCTTGAATAACGTCGTTTCTTATTGGAATTTGATTGGTTGGTGTTTGGCCCACTACAGAAATGCCTTGATCAGTTTGCTGCTTAGAATTACTACTGTAGTGAATGGAGGAAGGTATATTGGTCTGTACAGGCTGTAACACATTACAGGATTCTTCATTCGGTGCTTCTGGTAGCATCGGTACAGCAGCACTTCTTGAAAATGAAACTTGTGTGTAGGATAACGGGTTTTCATTTGAAAACGATTGTGGACGGGAAGGTTCTTGCAATTTGGACGTGCGGAAAAAAATCGTGAGGAAAGTAAAAATGATGCGAAAAAGTGAAATTGTGCGGAAAAGTAATTAACGTAATATTCTTTTAATAGATCGCTCAAGAAACCCTAACTTATATGTTCTTGGTTTGTAAACAGTAAGGTGAGGCCAAAAGTTATTTTTAAAAATATGATTTATAAAAAAATTTACTACTAGTATCTTACCTACTGGACCTAAATGTAATGCAGTTAGTGATTGGTGTAGTTTGTTTACATATTCCTAACTATTTTTTGCTCACCAAGACTCCTGATAAAGTTGATTTTTAAAATTGTGATTTTTACAAAAGTGTTTTACTAATTTTGATATCACCCTGTACCTTACTCCAAGGACCTAAAGGTAATACAGTCAGTTAATGTTATGATTTTTTAACGTGTTCCTAAGCATTTTTTGATAACGAAAGCTCTTGACAACATTGTTTTCTAAAAATGTGATTTTTAGAAAAATACACTAGTAATTTCGATATCACCCAGTAGCTCACTTGCTGGCTCTAAAGGTAATACAATAAGTTAGTTATATGATTTTTTAAGGTATTTCTACTCTTGTTTGCTAAGTAAAACTCCTGACAAAACTGTTTTTAACAATGTAAATTGTACAACTATTTTTGATATCACCCTGTAACTCACCCCCTGAACCTAAATTTGAAATAATCCGTTAATACATAGTTTAACTTTTTGGGCTATTTTCAACTTTTTATTGTTAAGTAGAGAACTAGAATTTCTAAACAAATCTATAATAGATTTTAAGGTCTCCCTGTAGCAGACCTGAACCTAACCTTTATAACCTGGGTTTGGCAGACTTTTTTTCTATCTCCTCTCATACCTGATCATAAGAAATATTAGACAAACATTATTTTTAATTATATGATAATAATAATAACAAGTTTGATATTTATATATTCAAAGGTTATTTTTTGGGCCACGGGTTGCAATAAATCCGAATTTTTTTTTTTTTCATAAATTTATGAACCCTAATAGTTTTCTTTCCTAAAATTCATTTGATTTCGTTAAAATAATATTACGTTTGATTTTGTGGTCGGCTGTACTTAGCCATTCGGTTTGGTTCGCTTTGCATGTCATGTTCGTGTTATTTGAATCCAACTTTACCGAAATAAGAAAAACGTCTCTTGGTTTTGTTATTGTTTTTTTCCGGAAAAATACAATTTTTTAAGAACCTGTGCATCATCAACAATCCCGGAAAAATATTGAATTATCAGCAATCGAGTTTAAAGGTAGGTTTTAGATTATATTTTTCCTCATTTTTCGGTTTTTGACGCTGTACAAAAAACTGAAATTTACGATGTTGCCATGATTTAGGGCTAAAATTTGAGGCGTCAAATTTTTTCAGATTGTTTCAAATTTTAAAGAATTGCCCCGAACCTATCGAAATCGAATATGGTGAATAATATGCCGTTAATTAGTCGTGAATTAGTTGTGGAAAAATTAATTTTGTCGCTCTTATTTTTGACTGTTTTTAGGGTGCGTCGCTAACAAAAAACACACGACGTTGATACTTTACGTCTAGTTTGAGTTTTTATACCTTTGACAGTGGGAAAGAAGAATTATAGAAGTCAGTTAAATGGCTTGGTCGAGTTAATACCCTAAGAGTTTCTCGTTCTTGTATAGAGATACCTCACACATACAGGGTAGAAGTTTTCCGAAAATTTATGTATGGTCTTTGGTGGCTTAATGGCGTACAGAGCAAGAGATTTCGGGTTCGAGTCCCGACCGAAAACAAACTTTTTATAGTTTTTCTTTCTTTTATTTTACTTGTTGTTTATAGTTTTAGGTCCTTGCATTATTTGCAATATGGTATTTGAGAATGATATTGGCTTCAGACGTTGATACTTTACATCTAGTTTGAGTTTTCATACCTTTGACAGTGGAAAAGAAGAATTATAGAAGTCAGTTGAATGGCTTGGGCGAGTTAATACCCTGAAAGTTTCTCGTTCTTGTATTGAGACACCACACACACATACATGGGTAGAAGTTTTCCGAAAATTTATGTATGCTCTTTGTGGCTTAATGGCGTACAGAGCAAGAGATTCCGGGTTCGAGTCCCGGCCGAAGACAAACTTTTTAAAGTTTTTCTTTCTTTCATTTTATTTGTTGACATTATAAAACCTTCTCAAACAAATGCTCCATCATCCTAAATTTAATGTTAATCCTACTTCTTTTTAAATTTTAAATAGATTGTAGAAGCACCAAGGTAGTAGTAGAGGCAACAAAAAGTTTCGCATGGTACATTATGTTTTAATTAAATCAAAGCGTAGGTCCTATCTGTTCATCAGTTTAATAACTGATACGTTATTAGTATATTAAACTGGTTTTGGGAAGTTTGTTTTCAAAGTAGGGTTGTTGGTATCGAATGGTACGTATCGATATTGGTATCATTTGATATATTTTTAAACTGTATCGATTCTCTTCGATACTTAGCTTTAAAATATGGATAGGTTTAGGAATCGATACCTTTTTATTATTATTGGAAATATTTTCTTTATCGAGGCACCGACGACAAACTTTAAACTAAAGAAAGATAAAGCAATAAAGATACTTTTATTAGGATTTTGAGAATAAAAAAATTATTATGTGTTCTTAAGACCACACGGCAAAAGTGTAAACTTCAACAAGGCGAAATTAATAATAACATATTCTGCAAAGCGGACCAAACCGAACTCTTCTGTGTACTGGCCTTCATCTGCATCATCATATCGCTCGCTGAATGTTTCTCACAGCTGGTCGACTCGAGCCGATTTCACCCGAATGAGCGTTACATAGCCGAGTCTGACGGCGCAGTTCAATTCACTACTCACAAAAACTGCTAAACGCGCCTACAGAAGTTTACACTTCAACAGGGAACCCGTTTGCCCGTTGCTAATCAAAAATAATGTAGCCGTCTTCGTTTAGAAAAATTTTTGTTTAGGTAATATCACATTTGAGAACGTTTATCTCTAGCGATCCAAGTGCGATTCGATATTCTGTTCTAAGCATCGATACCTTAAATATATCGGTACGTTGGAATCGATGTAAAATATCGATATTTTTAACCGATATATCGATACTATAATAATATCGGGTATACCACAACCCTATTTTAAACGAACAGGCGTGGCGAGAACTGCTGCGAATGGTCCCATTGTGAAGAGTAATTTATAGTTACTCTCTCCCATTATGGAGAGTAATTTACAGTTACTCTCTGAAGAAGCTCGGGATCTGAGAATAGCAGTTGGTGGCTCTTCTTGGTCGAGATAGTAATTTCCTTAAATCGAAACGCACCAAGGTAGTTAGAGGTTCTAATAGGTTCGAAAACTTGAAAAAAATAGTTAATCCACTGTTTAATAAATAATCTATTTGCGTTTAATAATGTAATATCCTACTATTATATTTACACATATAAAAATCTCCATGCAACATTTTTCAATACGCTGTGCAACTGAAATTGTGCAAAAATATAAAACAATTGTTCAATAAAAACGAATGTGTTAATTTTACCTATTGGATTGTGTAATTTATTTTGTGTAAAAATGTTATACAACAGTACAATTATTCTCAACAGCGTTGTGGAAAAGCCGATTGTGTAATAAAATTACAAAGATAAAATGCAATTTTTTTATGAAAATTTGTACAAAATTTTTCAATATGTTTTTTTAGTCATACCTATTTAGTAAAAATTTGTTAATTTTTTTTACGTTAACAACAGTTTAATTTATCTTAACAAAGTTGTACAAAATTGTGTCATTATAATGTAGATATATTTTAAAAACTAATACCTGTAGGAACATATATCATTTTGAAGTTTTTTTTTCCTGCCCAAACTTCCCCATCCCAAAGTGAGTTTGCCAACTTTTAACTTTTATTAATGTTTTCAATCAAAAATGTATTTATAACACAAAAACAGGTATTTAGGGAAATTAAAAAAATTCTCCAAATTGTAGAAATCGGTCGTCGGACCGATTTGGTAAAAGTCGGTTTAAGCGATCGCCCCACCTCATCGGACTTCCTAAGTTTAAATTTGGGTTTTGGCTCAGTGAGGTGATCCGTATAAGATTAGTACCATTAATTAAGAAGTTCTTCCGTCAATGTAAAGTGTATAACGGATTCTATGGATTTTGTGGAATTAGTAGTCGAAAAACTGGTGCCTACTTGCAGTTCGCAAAGAGAGGTTTCGGGGTAAGTAAATTAATTGCAACATTTTCAGCGATTTCTTGTATTTTTTGTTTTCTTTCTGTTTTAATTCTTAGTTAAGTGCAATTTTAAATTTTTCTACAATTGTGCGAAAATTATTAAACCAGTTCATCCCGCGATTTTTTAACTTTTCATACAATTGTGCAAAATTTTTCAATAATTGTGCAAAACAATTTGTTTTTTTTTGTGTAAAATAGATTTAAGAGATAATAGTCACCTATTCTTTTCGGGTACATTTTTCTTCTAATAAATTACAAGATAAAAAAAGTAACATTAAAGAATAGGAAACCGAGTGTTTGAAAGTAAATGACAACATTGTCCCCAAAATTGGATTGCTTTAGCCAGTCCGAAGCTCGAAACATTTCTACACCTGCACACTCTCTTAGGAATCACTTGCAGAGAAAAAGTTGGCTGTCTTCACCAAATAAAACTATTTACAAAATTCCAGCCTGTTACTCAACGCTTAAGCTATTTGCGCTTTTTTATGACGGCCGGTACTAAAATTCTATATTTAAACATTTTTTTTTTAGCTTGAACTATTTTGGAATGGCATATAAGGCAAAACAAAGCCAGTTTTTTGACAAATGTGCAGAAGTTTGTTCAAAACTTTGGCTGCTGTTAAAATCAAAGGCTGATCAATTTACCAAAGATCAGATGATGATTCATATATGAGTGGGCCTTACAGCGATTTGAAAAGGATTTCCATAAACCAGACGAAGGTAAATGATAATTTTTTGCAAGACTATTTTGGATTAACTAAAAATTGGTAAATTAGAAGTCAAAAGATACATTTTGCGTGTTTTACTACCACGGTATCTATAAAACTGTAACATTTATTTAAAGGTTATCAAAATATTAGTCAGAATATTCTGACTATTACATAGAAATCCTTCAATGTCCGTTAAATTTAGTTCTATTTTTTTTTTTAGCTGACAAGCAGCTATTTTGTCTTCGCTGCTTTCCTTGCAATTCCCAAACAATGGAAAATCCAAACGAGGGAAGCCCAGCAAGGCCCAGCAAGCAAGAATCTTTAAATAGATATATTTTACAGGTACAGGTAAATTTCTTAAGCATACCACTACCACGACGAAAGGGATCCGCTTACGAATGAATCTTAGCTGGTTTGAGGACGCAGTGCTTACCTTTACCACAACCATAACGAGGCGGGAAATAAGCGATCCGAAAACTCCCTATTATTTTATTTTGTGTTTTGGTTAGATACTTTATAATAGAATTGATTATAGAACTGATATACTAATTGATACTAAAAACTGAAATCATAGATCATCGACCTAATTATACTTACTCTTAAAAGTACAAATAAATAAAAAAACTAAAAAGTTCAACCACCTATTTGTTATGAACTAAAAGCAAATAATAATTGTGATAAAACATTTATTTAATTTGTGTTTGATTCGTAAGGATGACAAAGGTCTAGATTTAATTTTTACACAACGGTCATTTTTACAAGTTTCATAGAAGGAATTCATTTTGAATAATTTTGATTCACTTACCTACTTACTTGACATAATTAGAAAAAGCACAGTTTTTTTTATTCTTGCTGTAGATTAAAAAATGTCTGAGACAAAAAGAAAGCTATGGCGAAAAATTAGGTGATTAGAAGATGGTTCTATTAATTAATATTAATTTATTTCTTTACTTCTAATTTGGAGTAATAATGTAATTATAAAAATAAATTAAATGACCGTTATTGACATACATTATTATCCAATGATGGCTCCTTTTTTTTAAAGAAACTACAAAATTCTTCTCAATTACAATAGTATATTACATAACAAGAGAAGAAAGTCACAAATTTCACACGAGCGTGAATGTTGTGAGCGAGGCGCTAGCCGAGTGAAACAACACGCGAGTGTAAGAAAGTTAATTCAAGTTATGTACGCCATTTTTCCTACGAACACCGTTGAACTATACTATTTTTTGTAAAAATTGTTCTTTAATTTTGCACAAATGAAATGAAACTGCTTTTCCGCACATGTCTGGAAAAGTACTCTGCAACACATGTGCGGAAAAGTATGGTGACAGTTAACATCACCGTACACTTTTCCATACATTTGCAAAAAAGTACTTTTCCACACATGTGCGGAAAAATTTCTGCTCATGTGTGAAATATAACGTTTTCTGAGGATGCAAATCGTGTAAAATCCATCATTTTCATATGTGGTCGTAGGAAAAAGTTAATTTCAAACAAACATGCCTCTAAATTGTGTCCATGCAAAACACAAAATAAAGAAACGTTTCTAATGCCCCCTGCCATTTTTAAATTATTTTTAATTTAAAAAAATAATGATCTTTATTACAGTGTTGTCGTATGATGGCTTCCGTGTATATTACCCGGGCCATCTGTGGAATACAAGCCTGGGGCCATAATAGGCAAAGTCTAATGTCATGCCAATACACTAAAAATACATTACAGTGAAACCTCTCCTTGCGGACACCTCTATTAAGCGGACACTCCCTTTAGGCGGACAAATTTGTTAGAACCAAGCTTTTGCCTATGTCTTTACATGTAAAATTCCCTCCCATAACCGGACACTCTAATAACCGGACGCGGACAATTTTTTTTTTAAATTCTGAAACCTCCCTTAACCGGACGCGAACTTCTGAAAACGGGACGGAGCGCTGCACGACATGGGCATAAATATTAAGTAGTATGTTGGCATCAAGGCACTCTGCAGCCGGAGAATTACCTCTTTCCGTTTTAATGCGGAGACGAAATACATCTGTCGTATTTACAACATTATTTGATTCAGCGGGACTGCTGTGTTTATTGTTCAGTTGGGTAATAATAGATCACTTTAAAATGGCGCCTAGTTAAAAACTTCTTATTTTATGTGGAAAAATGGAAATTGTTAACGTTTCATGGAAGGAACATCTACCAACACGAAAGATCGCCGAAAATTTTGATGTCGGAAAATCTCAGGCAGCGGAAATATATATCAAAATTTCGCAGTTACCTCTCTTAAGCGGACACCTCCAATAAGCGGACAAAATCGACGGAACCGTGAGTGTCCGCTTATGGGAGGTTTCACTGTATTTGTAAACCTAACCTCAAAACTAGGAATAAATATGTAATAAAGAACCTGCTTTTTACCTTCTATAGCTCGCGTAGCAATAGCTAGAGAAGATATTATTATTATTATTATTAGTTATTTGGGTGTTTTTTTGACCTATCTTAGCAATATCGTTGTGATGTCTGTCTCTGTGTGTGTATATTATTTTCTGTCCGTAACACGATAGCACCTAAACCGCTGAACCGATTTTCATAAATTTTTTAGGTAAAATAGTGTTCGATACTCTTACAAGCTGATTAGATTTTGGTCAAAATGCATTTATGCTAATGACTACGTTTTGCACAATAATTTGTGTTATAACCAAAAACTAGTTTATAAGAGCTTTAGTGTCTGAGATATTTACAAAAAACTGTTTTCAAGGCTGACATATCATGGCTTCACTTGAAGTGTTCTAATAGGCTAGCTAGAAAGGTATACGATCCATCATGTATCCATTCATTTTGCCTGTTTATTCCTTTAGGTATGATCATAAAATACATACATTTTAAAATAGTAATTTTATATATCAGCGACAAATATGTTTGTTTTTATATGTATCATGAGATAGGGCCAAAATGTTCGTCTGCGTTAGTTTCTATCTAGTGTATAGGTACTTGGTTTTAGCCAAGGGTCCTATCTTAAAATTAATTTATTTCTTTATAAAACTTACAAAATATATGGCCCTATCTGAAATTTTGACGTATACTATTACAAAATAAAGGCCAATCCTATAGTAGATTGTAAAAATCGAGGTAAAATAGATAATGATAATCCGAAAAACCTGACAGAGCCCCTACAGATTGTAAAAATCGAGGTAAAATAGATAATGATAATCCGAAAAACCTGACAGAGCCCCTCTCATTTTAATTTCTCAAACCCTGTGATAATAAATAGTCTACAGGGTGTCCCAAATTGGGCACTTTTAGGGGGTTTATGCTACTTCTAGGAGAGACAGAGGAAAACTGACCACGCATTGCGAGGCTCAAATTTCAAGAGAAGACTTATAGTGAAAACCGCATTTTGAAATATCGTCTCGTCTTTGAGCTACGGGGGCTTTTTGAAAAGTCTGCATTTTGGAAGAGGGTCTATAACTTCGTTATTAGTAGAAATTTTGATTTAGAGTAAATTGCAATTTTATAGACTGTCACGAGGAATTCACCCACCAAATTAAATTTCAACTGTCACTTTTACTTTTTGAGATATGACATAAAGTTGCATTTTTTCTTATGGAATGGCCTATATTTTAATTAATTTTCGAATTCGTCATTGAATTCTTTTCAAAATGATGTATCATATGTCATAGGTTGATTGAGCGGTTTCGGAGATAATTCAAGTTTTTTATTTTTATCTAGTGTGCGTTGAATGACGTCATGCGCCATTGACATGAAAGCCTTGCGGTCAAATCCTACTTCAATGCACCTATAGTTTTGTTGTCTTATACTATGCAAATTAAGTTGGCCTTACGTCTTGGCGTTTTTTCATTATTTTTCAATTGTTTAAACAATTTGACATTACGCTTTGATATGAAATTATTTTGCACAAAAGCGTTTTTAATTTTATTTTGAAATATGCATCAAAACGATGAAAAGTATGACATGTTAAAATGTTACTGGGAAAGTAATGATAATAGACAGGACGCTGGAAACTTATATCTTCAAAGGTATCCCGAACGAAGACAACCTTATACGGATATATTTCCAAAGTTGAAACGGAACCTTGTTCAGTATGGGTCTTTTTCAAAACCGCGGGCCAAAATATATGACATAAGGATCCCTCCTTAGAGGAGATAGGCATTTTGAACATATGTTGTAAAATAGTATGAATATGATATATAAATTAGTATTTATCAAGGTTAATTAGTATTAGCTTAAGTTACTATAGTTATATAGTAAGTTGGTTATTTTTTCTGTTGATCTATGACGTAATGATTATTGATAATTTTTAGTAATATCGAATTTCCATTGAGTGTGTAATTTTTGTTTCTTTTTATAACTAGGCTTTGAGGGCCGTCAGCTAAATTATAATTTTTCCACCAGACTTACCATATTTTTGACTGTGTAAAATAATAAAAATACTGGAGTGCCTTGACCTGCCTCAGCAGGAAATCAAAGCGCACTAGAAATAAGTGAAAAAGCTGAATATCTCCTAAACCGCTCAATCAAACTATGACATATGATACATCATTTTGAAAAAAATTCGATGACGAATTCAAAAATTAATTAAAATATAGTCCATTCCATAAGAAAAAATGCAACTTTATGTCATATCTGAAAAACTAAAAGTGACAGTTAAAATTTAATTTGGTGGGTTAATTCCTCGTGACAAAGTCTATAAAATTGCAATTTACTCTAAATCAAAATTTCCACTAATAACAAAGTTATAGATCCCCTTCCAAAATGCAGACTTTTCAAAAAGCCTCCGTAGCTCAAAGATAAGACGATATTTCAAAATGCCGTTTTCACTATAAGTCTTCTCTTGAAATTTGAGCCTCGCAATGCGTGGTCAGTTTTCTCTGTCTCCCCTAGAAGTACCTTAAACCCCCTAAAAGTGCTCAATTTGGGACACCCTGTACATATAACCGCGTACATTGCATCATTTGGGCATCGCCCCATGCTGGGTTATAAGAGTATAATATGAATGTAGCTGCATTTCACTGCATATCTACACCAAAAGATATATTTCTAAAACTTTTAATGCCATAAAAATTTTTTCGTTTAGGAAAATTTACTAAACGACGTTTTCGTTTCGAAAGCTTATGGATATCCATGTCGTTAGTATGCCTCCCCTTTCCATGCTTTTATGAAAAAGTGAGCCGCGAGTGCTAAGGATTGGCGTTTGGTGTATTGACGCAGCACTGTGCGCCGACGCCGTCCGTCTTGACGTGTCGCCGATGCTCTGTCATGTCCGGATAGAGTCCTCATTAAGACCCGGGAGACCATATAGGCAAAACCAATGGTAAAGTTTAGTGCCCGTGAATAAAGAAAACAATTTTTCGTGGCTAAGCGGGCATAGAAATATTTTTTTCTGTTGTATTTTTCCGTGGGCAGCTCGAAAGCTGTACACCCAAGGGGGTCCAAGATCTAATGGACACCTATTAAGTGTTGACAGTTAACTGTTTCGTCCTTAAGAGACTCTTCAGAATACTGCATGGTCAATGTGACACTTTTGTAAAGCTATAGAAACGGTATATGAATCTCATCTTAGGATAGTGGTAAGAGAAATAAATAAATAATGCCCGCGATACCGAATGCTTTCACATAAGTGGCGACATCTACAAATACAAAAGAAACTACCGCAGTAGAAACAAGGCAGGCAGATGAAACGAAAAACAGTACCCATGACCGTGACATATTTTGTTCCTCAGGTCGGGTCAATACATATGGCATTTTTTCCGCCTTCGCAAATTTTTATGTCGAGCCAGCGGGGTGTGAGATACTACAAACGTAAACTTTAGTACCCGTGAATAAAAAAACAATTTCTTTTAAGCGGGCATAGAAATATTTTAAAACCAATTTAGCAGATGTTTACATTTAAAAAACAAATTAAAATATCATATAAACTGCAATAACAACACCAATAACTGTAACTGTCAAATTTTTGAATAAGCTAAAATCATTAAATACCTTGGAGTAATCATAGATGAAAACCTAACCTTTAAAATACATATCCAATCAATAAATAAAAAATTAAAATGCATTTTAAGCAAATTTTACTTTATCAAGAAAATACTTCCAAAATTTCTCAAAAAAAAACATTATATTTTGCACTTGTGGAATCAATCTTAAGCTATGGTATCTCAATTGGGGGGGGGGGATATATAGAACTACACTCTCTTGTCTTGTAACAAAATAAAAAGCATTTCTTAGATGCATAGAAGGTTGTAGTTATCTTGATCACACTGAACCACTATTTGCAATTCACAAAATATTAACTTTAAATGAGCTATACTGTGTGAATGTTTCTAAGTTAATATTTAAAAATAAAAACAAATTAGATTTACAGATTTGACAGATCCCTTAGTCAAAGAATGTTCTTTTATTTAGGACCAAAAATTTTTAATAGTGTACACAAAAATTATTTATTAGAAAAACCAAAATGTCCTTTCTTCATAACAATATGGTTAATACTACTATTAGCTAGAAACTTTGATGTACCTGTAAATTAATTAATTTGTCTTAACTCTGTCGAAAACCAAATTTTTTATTTAAGTATATATTTAGCTAAGTTAATAATTTATTTAGATTTTATTTACTTAGTAGGTTGTTAGTGTTCTGTATTACTTCAGTGCCATATATGCGAGGTAATATTTTCTAATCCTTTTGTTCGTGTTCGTTTTTTGCACACAGAATTTGTTTCCTTGCACCACATTGCACAAGGAAGAGAAAATAAAAAAAAATTATTGACATAAAAATATAACACTCTGAACTCTGAACGAAGTATAGGTTATAAAATTGGTTCCAAAAACTAATTGCACATTTTAAATATGGACTCTTTCCTGACTTCAGAGCGATATTCATATAAATCCTTGCTGATCCTCTTCTCGAAATTTTATCAATTTTTTGCCATTTTTCTAGTTAGTCTAGGCGCTGGCTCCTGTCACGTGTGACCTAACATTTGCGCTCAGTTTGACTGCGGGGCATTGTTAAGCACCGATAAGTGTATAAAAAAAGTTTGGTCACGTGTTTGAACTCATGGTCGTTTGGCCGCCATCTTTGAAAATGGCCGTCAAATTTTTTTGTTTAAGCGTATCTCCCTACCCAGTCATCCGATTTTAATTTTTTAAGACTTGTTATACTCCTTTTTTAAAGGCAAATAAATTTTGTAATAACCCATTTTTTAATAAGTCAAGTACTTTTTGAGATATACCAAGATTATTAGTATTTCCGCACGGAAAAGAATTAAAATAATACCCATGCTCATTTTATGGTAGCTACAATATTATTGACATTTGTTTTTTTTTTGATACATAGAAGGCTTTAAACCTTTCACAGAAGGGGAGATTGACTTTGTTTTTAAAGTTCGATGGATGGTAGTCTTTAGGGGCTGCCCTAAAGAGGGTGGTTTCTAAAACAGTTCACAAGATTATACAAAAAGTGAATTTGCAGCGAAACGATGCATCCTAGCGAAAAACGTTAAGAATAAATTAGCTCACACATATACTATACTATAGTAGTGTGAGCTATGGTGATCCTAATTTTTTCGAGAAAAAAAAAGTTGCTCCGATTTCAAAAATTTTTATATATCTTTGCGTTTCAGATGATTTTGAAACTTTTTTGTTGCGCCGTCTGTCTGTCTGTCTGTCTGTCTGTCTGTCTGTCTGTATGTCTGTATGTCTGTCTGTCTGTATGTCTGTAACGACCAACGCGCATAACTTAAAAACCGCTTGGCCGATTTTAATGAAATTTGGTACCTAGGCTGGGTCTTGGGTCGAGATGGTCCCATTTAAAAATGAACAAAATCGACCGAACACAAACCAAAAAAGGGTGGGGGTAGATTTCAAAAATTAGAGTTTATGTGAAAATATGGCGTGTGTGATATCAAACGAAAGGTAATTGAGTTTGGAGTTAAACAAAATACATTTTAATTTATTTTAAAAAAAGGGTGGGGGTATATTTCAAAAATTAGAGTTTAAGTGAAAATATGGCGTGTGTGATATCAAACGAAAGGTAATTGGAGGAGTAAAGGAGTTTAACAAATAACATTTTAGTTTTTGCTTTTTTTAAGGGTGGGGGTAGATTTTAAAAATTTGAGTTTAAATCAAAACATGGCTTGTGTGGTATCAAACAAAAGGTAATTTAGTCTGGAGTTGAATAAAATATATTTCAGTTTTTAGTTATATTAGCTCACACGTAAACTATAACTATAGTACCTAGTGTGAGCTTAGGGGCCCATATATTGGCAGAGTATTTTTTATAGTACTTTTAATTCCGCTTCTTCTAATCCTTGCCATATCTTTTACAATTTTTAAGAAAAAAATCGATTTTGGAGCGAAAACATGGAAAGTTTTACAAAATTGTATATGTTAGCTGGCTTGTACAGTGCTAAGTTATACATCAGAAGAAGCGAAATTAAAAGTACTATAAAAAATTAATTTTATCGTTTTTTGCTAGGATGCATGCACATGCACGTTTTCCTCTAATATTGTGAACAGTTTCAGAAACCACCCTTTTTAAGGCAGTCTTTAGGGGTACCATCCAACGAACTTTAAAAACATATAGTCAATATCCTCTGCTGTGAAAGGTTTAAATACTTTTATGTAACAAAAATAAAACAAATGTCAATAATATTGTAGCTACAATAGAATGAGCATGGCTATTATTTCACTCTTTTGCGAGCGGAAATACTAATATTCTTGGTATATCTCAAAAACTACGTAATTTATCAAAAAATGTGTTATCATAATATTTGTTTGTCTTGCAAAAGGGAGTAAAACAACTTGCTAAAGTAAAACACTTGCTAAATCAGTTTTTCTCTTCCTAAGCTGGGTGCTCCCATGCGAAAGACCTTGGCGAGTGTATATACCATGAAATTATTCTACAAAGTGTCTAAATGGGACACGGCCACACTTTAGGTGTATAGACGCTTAAGGAATAAATTTTAAGGTTTAGTAAAAATTGTTAAAATGTAACGTTTCCAGTGAGGTAGAGCGTTACCGCGCGAGAGCACGGTTTGCTATGCGGAAATGGCGCGAATGGTTGGTGCTATAGTGATAGTATTGGAAATACGTGTGGTTTTTACTTCCACCGCTTCCGATGCCGGCGCTCGATCGTCCGCGGATGCAACCGCCGCGATTTGCTGCTCAAGCGTTATTTACCTTAGGCCAGGGAGCGAAGCCTATAAGCGAGCCATTATAATAACTGATACTGGATCAATGTTCGCTAGTGTGTACGTGTTATAAAGCTGGTTCACGGTTTGAAGCGTGCTCGCGAACGTAGTGTGTAACATGTCCACACTAGCAAATGTTAGTAGGTACGCAGCTGAAGCTGTTGTTTAGATTAGATTTTCAGTGAATTAAGTGAGGAAAACATTTAAACTTAATTGCGTAGTATATATACGTCCATTCTGAAATTAACAATTTCTGCTTTTAAAAACCATCTTAAAGGCTAAAGCCCTGGAAACCTATTTTTAAGTTATACCAAAATTTGTTGGGGAAAAACCTGCTATTGCCTTTTAAAAACAAAATTTCGATACCTTTTGTGGTTCAAACCTGTACCAAAAAGCACCTCTTTTAAATTTTGTTAAATAGCCTATGTTAGGTATTAAACAGCCCTTCTCTGAATCTGTTTAGTCCACAGTACATCGGTCTATTTCTTAAGTGATGAGTAACAGGCAATTTTATTTTTCTGTGGCTTAAAAATTATGTTTGAAAGTAAATGGCAACATTGTCCCCATAATCGCATGATTGACTTCGTCAGCCCGAAGCTCAAAAGATCTTGCTTGCACTCTGTTATGAATTACTTTAAAGAATTTTCACACAGGAAAAAGTTGGGCGTTTCGTCAAAAAAAAGCTCTATGCAAAATTTCCCCTTAAAAAATAGATCGGTGTATACTGTCTACTATCAAAGATTGTGGTCTTAGTCGCATCAATGTATAGAGACGGCGCTGAGTTTCTCCATTTCCATGTTTCCATGGATGATATTTTTCCATTTTTCTGCTTGCTTTGCCGTATCCGGCGCGCAGCCCGTTCGCCAAAGCCACTACACACTTTGTATTTTATGGTAATGTAATATCGGAAAATGGAGGAAAAATATGACAATGTGAATAGCGTTTCTCCCTTACGTTTTCGACAGTACTTATTTTGACCTAAAATAAGCTAAAAATTAAAATCTAACTAAACCAAGTATGAAATATTAAATATCAACGGAATTTTTCGAGTTTTGGTCAAAGACAGTTCTATAAGCGAGGCTAAGTATGGACGTCATTGTATCCAAACGTATTTTTATTAAAGTCTAGTTATCAGTTTATATTTAAGCGCCAATGAACTATTATCTAGACATAGCAACAACACATTCATGATGATAAGCAATCTCATCACTCATCAGGATTCTCAGAATTGTATTGATCGATTTTTAATAAGTAGGTACTTACATCTTATAAAAATTATTCCACGATATTTTTTTTTCAAGAACGTAATGGCACGGATCACCAAACAAATGATGATCCGTGGTAAGGGTAAGACCAAATATCTATTTGGGAAATTTAGGTACTTACCAACTTTAGTTAAAAGAAAACATATCTGGGTATCTTAAGAACTTTTCTCATATCATATCGGTTTGCTTGTCATACAGTTATAGTTTAAGTTTGGGTATTTTGAAGAATAATTCTTACGTTTATAAGACTTCGTATAACGATCACTAGCGGTTCTACAGGGGTGGGTTAAAGGGGGTAATAACCCCCTCCCCCCAGAGCCCAAAAAATATGTAAAGTAAAAAGTATTTACTTTACATA
Source organism: Aspidapion aeneum (assembly GCA_963576565.1). NCBI lineage: Eukaryota > Metazoa > Arthropoda > Insecta > Coleoptera > Brentidae > Aspidapion > Aspidapion aeneum. The sequence continues at coordinate 52,760,049 of OY755038.1, forward strand.
TGTTGTGAGTCAAAGTGGTCTTGATTTTTGATTTGAAAAAAAAAAAATATATTTTTGTTGACTTGCTTTGTCATAATCCAGGAAATAAACGCACAGGAAAAAAGCGCAAATGGAAAAAAACGCACAGGAGAAAAACTTACACAATAATTACAACTGCAAATAAAAAAAAGTGCTCTGTACATTAGACCAGACCTACTTATTTATGTTTATGTGTTTCAATGTAACAAATACGGTGCTTTATTTTCCCGTAGACCTCAAAATTGCGAAAATCTTAATCAATGTATTGGATAATATGGTGAAGTTTTGAAAACGGTACATTTCAGTGGCGTATATATGGAGGAAGTCGGGGAGCCAGGGGGCCGGACCCCTCCGAAGCCAAGATTTCAGGAATACAAACATATAATAGCATAAAATACGGCCTTATGAGGCCTCGCCCCCCCCAAAACTTTTTTTTAAATCCGCCAGTGGTACATTTTCACAGGCACCGCAATTTAAGAAAATCGATACTATATAAAAAAGGCTGGATTTTTTTTGCATTTTTAGGCTATTTTTTGAGGTAATGAAAAATCCTATCGTGATAAAGGTAAAAAAGACCCTTGATGCGGTTTCAGCTACTTCGAAAACTTATGTGTAATTCTTCTATCGTAGTTCATGCGTCAATCGTCAAAATGCCCTCAAATGCCACTGGCTTGTCCGAGGAACTATTGGCAATTATTACTACAGTTGGGCACGGGGAACTAAACTGATGTAACTAACAAAGGCATGATGAGAGAGGAAAAAACCACTAAAAACCTCTTTTTCAATTTTTAATCAAAAAATTCCTACTGCTTTATTTGTTATTAGCCTTAATACTTCGCCGAGTAAAAAAATTGCCTATATCCAGTAACGTAGCTCATAGCACCTGTGTGCCAAATTTCACTAAAATCGGTTAAACAGAGTCTAAAATTAGCCGCAGCAAAAAAGCGCTGTTCCTTTATACAGGTTGTAACCTAAATGATGCACCAAACTTTAAGGAGTGATAGAAAAGATTAAAGAAAATACTTTTTTCTCATTACATTTTATATCAAACCTCTATGTTTTTTAGAAGCAGGGTGTCAAACTTACAATTGAAATTTTATGTAATCAGGTAACAGGGTCGTTTAAATTATTTAAAAAAAAATTAAATGGGTAGTTACCAAAATTATTTTCAAAAATCTGGTTTTTTTCAAGTTTTTTTAAAAATGTGGTGCCAATATTACTATTTCTAATTTTTATTAAGGGGCTTTTACATATTAATTTAAAAATAATTATTTTTTTCTTTATGCAAAGCTTATTTGGCCACACTGTTTCACCTTAACCTATATATTTTTAGAAAAAAGCAATAAAACATGTTTTGATCCACGGTGGATAGAATAGACCGGTGTTCGGATCTTTTAAATATATGTCGAATTTTCACATCACTGGTGGTCCAGCTGATTTTCATAAACAAAAGTTAGATATGATATAAACAACTAATATTTTTTAGATTTCTTGAAAACTAAAACAATTTTCCTCCAATTTTTTAGTATATTCTTATAAAATAATATTTTTCAGACATATCAGTCGTTATCTTTTTTAGCCCGCTTCATTTCTCTTTACAAAAAAATTAAAATTCGAAGAAAATAATGTGTTTGTTTCAGCTTCAAAAATCATCCGCTACATCTTTGTTTACTACCCAATAGTCCTCGGTTCACCTTTCTTACTAAACGATCACATTCAGTTGGACTTGTAGTTTAAGTTTTGTGTAACAAAAAATAAAGCGGGCTAAAACAAAATAACGACAATACGCCTAGAAAATTACATTTTATAAGGATGTACTAGAAATCAGTACGAAAATTGCCTTAGTTTTCAAAAAATTCAAAAAATATTAGTCGTTCCGTTGTTCATATCAGATCTAACTTTTGTTTACAAAAATCAGCTGGACCACCAGTGACGTGAAAAATTCGACATATATAAGATCCGAACACCGGTCTATTCTATCCACCATGGTTTTGATCAAACTAAATCACAAAAATGTGAAGTTGTCCAATTTTGTTACTTTTAAACTTCACAGTTTTCCCCACTCTTCAAACTTGATAAGTGCTATATCCAGGGGCGGCTGCTTTTTAAGGCCGCATGACTTCGCGCCCCCTCAATAAAAAAAATTATCTTAATTAAAATATTATCTGTTAATTATTTTACTTACTCTACAATTTATCCTTTCGCCTCGACACATGCCATGAATAAAGTTCATCTCCGACTGCCGATACGAATAAGCACGAATCAAGGATTACTAGCCGCTCGGGTTTCCCCATATATGTAATATTCCAATACTCCCTGTTACCTATTTACACAATGGTTGGCGTTTGATGCAAACATTTAGAAATAAAGGTACGAAAAATGCACAGATACCAAATTTACAAAGACAGAGTTTTTGTCAACTGTAAGCCGATGATTTGACATGACGAATACACAAATAAAATAATATACATGTGTAAAGTATAAACAATGAGGACATTTTAACTTAATGATCGCAAAAAGAATAGACTTAGTGTCCATTGATATTGCTATTTCAAATATGTTTGCATTTTGCATCGTAAGGTACCGTAGGTATTGCAGTAATACATACTATATGGAAATAATATGCATATGTCTTTCCCGGGCTGCAAGCGGAAACGGGATGGGAAAGTAGGGGAGGCAGACCGCTGTTTTGATGCAATAAAGGGCGCATTTATTTTGCGACCAGTCTCATTAATATAACATGGTAAGACCATTTTGAACTTTACAAAAGTAAAAAGGAAAATTAAAAACAATGTAAGTAGGTAAATGTTGATTTTAATTTCTGTTTTTTTAGAGTAATTTTTTCACGGGAAGTAATATATCTTAGTTGGTATCCTTTTCTATGTTAATAAAAAGGAAACAAATCCCGAAACCCCACTCTTAAGTCATTTGCGCCCCCCCCCAGCTTTACAGCTCACGGGCTTTACTTCCTCACCATCATTTAAAGTTTGGTGCAGTATTAAAACTACTCCGTGTATACTGCTAAATTCATATTGATTCATGATTGATTTGAATAGTATACACTTATTTATAATTTTAAAAAATTAAGGATTCGATGTCTTATTTTTCTGACTCCATTGCATATTATATAAGTTTCTGTATAGTTCAAGTTCATAATCTGTCTAAAACAAATGATAATTTTTAGATTATTTTCGAGAATATATTATTATTAACGAAGTCACGCAATTTGTTTAATGCATCAAAGTCTGAACTTTTAAAGTGGCCAATCTCATGTCAGATTTAAATTTTACTTAACCACTAAAAATTTTAAAACTTTTCTATCTTATCTTAGAAACGTGTTCCATATAAAGAATGAACTTAAATAAGACGACAATACTGAAACATGTTTATTTAAAATTTTAAGGCTTAGGTTTTTTCAGAAATTTCCCTTGTTCAAATTTAACCTAATTTGTGAAAATCTGTGGAAATTTGGTCCGTTGTGGAAATTGCATTCGGGATCATGAAAAAAATAATATAAATATTGTTAGTTTTTTTTTTATATGTGTTAATATCCCAGGAAAATTTCCAGAATTGTAGGGATTTTGGCATCTAAGGTTTCATAAAATTGTAACAGTCATCAGTCAAAATTTTAAATAGACATAACGTGGTTTTCTAGGCGAGCCCAATGATGTATGAAAGTTTAAAGGACAAAAGAAAAATCGTAGAAAGAGCACAAAGGAAACTGGTATAACAGTCCAATGGTAAAAACAAAATTATTAATAACTAGATATCATTCAAATCATCATTCATCAAAACAACACATGAGCAAAATCGAACTACAACATAAAGTCCTCCGTCATAACGAGACAACATAAAAAATGTCCGCGACCAAAAAGAATTATATCAAAACCAGACAAAATAAAAAAAAAAGAGATTGCCTTGTGTGTCCTTCACACAAATAATAGCGGTTCTGATATTGCTACGCTATTGAAGCACGGATATTTTTTAGGTGATCCGTGATTGAAGCTTCCTCCATTCCACCCTATATAGCCCATTTAAAGCAACAAAAGAAAAGCGAATCTTGTATTGCTACGAGGGTAGGAGACAATTAGCCGCGGGCCGATTCGCCGCGACCGACTTGCCGCGGCTGATTTGGCGTGGGCCGATTCGCCTCGGGGACAATTTGCCGCGAGAATTTTTATTTTATTTTAATTTTAATCTAACTTAACTTATTTTTTCTTAAAGATTTGCCGTGGACCGATTTGCCTCGGGCACAATTCCACGCGAGAATTTTTATTTTATTTTTATTGTAATCTAACAACTTATTTTTCTTAAATCATATCTCCCCTGGCCTCTTGTTGTGAGATCAAAATCTGTGCTAAACCTAACCGTGGTCCAAACCTATCTCAACCGGTGTCTAGATCACCAACATTTTGCAAATTTTTTTTCGAAAAATAAATGCTTTTTCAATAAGTAGTTTTTCAAAAAACTAATTTATAAAAAAAACCAAAACATATTTTTTTACAAAAATAAATACTTTTTTAAAAAGTAGTTTTTTCAATTTTTTTTTAATAAAAACACCAAAAAATAAAAAAAAAAGTATTTTAAGTAGTTTTTCAAAAACTAATTTATAAAAAAATATAATATTTTTTTAAAAATATGTTTTACTAAACACAAAACATTAAAATAGAAATAAAAAAAAAATTTAGCGGCGAATTGTCCCCGCGGCAAACCAGCCCGCAGCGAATTGTCCCATTCCCATTATGCAAATGCAAATCACTCGACGCACTTTCTCTTATCAAAATATTGGGCTAAAATTTACTCTTTGAAGGAGGTGCGTGCTACAAAAATTTAAAAATTGTTGAAAAGTTACCTATATTCTAACACAATGGACGTCTTTTTTACCCATTTGGGTCCGCGAAAATAAGCCCCTATCATTATCAGATTATCCTCTCTCCCACCAGTGTAGCACTACTGAACCAAACAAATTTTAATGTATTTTTTTTTCTAGCTGAACAGTTACCGTTAATATAGTACCACACAAATAATATTTTTACCAAAAGTCTAATTTTTTTAATCTACCCCCACCTTTTTTTTTCAGCTGATATCTGGTGGATTTTATTTATTTTTAACTGGGACCATCTAGAGCCAAAACCCAACAAAGATACCAAATTTCATTAAAATCGGACAAGTCGTTTTTGAGTTATGCGCGTTAGTCGTTACACACAGACAGGTTAATTACGATGGTGATAACAGAAAGAAAATCAAATGACGCATAGGTGAGTTATGGTAAGACACATTTTTTTTTAAATGGAACTCCCGGTATACAGTAACGCCAATGAAAAGGAAATTCTATCCATTCCATAACCACTTTGATGTAATGCTTTATTTTTACCACCACACCTTGTAAGTTCAGTCCCATAAATAGGTACGCAATTAAAATTTTTTGCAATATATTATTAACCCTTTTATTGATTCGTGTAGAGTCGGCTTATTTTATTTGATGATTTAATCCCTTTCTTTTATATAATCTCTAATGGATTAAGATTTAGAGAGCCACTTTCAAATTCATATATTTTTATTTCCTCTAGATATAAAAAACCCTTCTTCCTTACCGCATATTATTAGATGAACCCGGAAATTCTACAAGGGCCTCCAATAAAACAATTTAGACTCGGCGCCCCCGCAGCCATCGCCAGGGTGTTAAAAATTGCATTTTTGTACGAACAGACATTTTCAGTGGCGGATCCAGGGGAGCGGACAGAGGGGTTCGGGCACCCTTCCACCCCCCCCCCTTCCAGACACAGATTATTTTTTAGTTCTGCCGCATTTCTTTTTTAAATTTGTTAACAAAATCTACTTAAGATTTTAACATTTTTCGCGTGCAGCGCATTTCTACCACCTTTGGCGCTAAATTTCACAAAAATAAATAGTTTGGTGTTTGCTGCCACTTTGGCTCCTCCGCTTAGGAAATCCTGGATCAGCCACTGGACATTTTTCCATATTTTATGGTTTCCAAAAGCGGGCGTAAAGTAGTAATTTTACGCGCTACAAAAAATACTCTGAAAGATGGTAGGTATGGTGGCTCAGGAATGAAATAACGATGTACAAAACAGCGACGTACGAAATGGCGAGTAATGAAATTGCTACTATCAAAATAGCGATGTAATGAAAGAGCGACAATAAAAAAAGCGATGTATCTAAATAGCGATGTATCAATATAGCGATGTATCAAAATAGCGATGTATGAAAATACCGAATGAAACCAAACCGAACCGAATTAAACCAATCCAAACCGAACCGAAATGCGCTATTATGGCCTGCGCTATTTTGGCTATACCAGGCTCGGTTTGGTTTAATTCGGTTTTGGCATATAGTTCGACTATGTGATCCTAGCGACCCGAACTGAACCGAGCCAAACCAAACCGAACTGAAAAATATGCTGGTTCGGTTCGGTTTGGTTCGGTTCGGATTCACACCCCCTTGGATCCCGGAAAAGAAGTAAGGGAAGTTTTTTTTTAATATGTTAGATGGAAACCCCATAGTCGAACTATTTGCCATCGAATTAAACGAAACCGAGTCGTATCAAATTAATACAAACCGAACTGAAGCGAAATATTGCTATTTTGATAGTCGCTATGTTGTTTCATCGCTACTTTGATAGTCGCTATTTTGTTACATCGCTATTTTGATAGTCGCTCTTTCATTACATCGCTATCTTGACTGTCGCTATTTCAATATCGCTATTTTAATACCCCCAATTTGGTACATCGCTATTTCGTTTCGGAGCCAGGTACATTAAAACATTGTATTTTTTCTAAAAATATAAACCAGTGCTGCAGATACCTCGTCTAAGCGAAAAAATTAGCAAAAACATAAAAACTTTTGAAAATTAAAGAAAATCTATATCGCAGCCAATATGAAAATTAAATTAGACTCGATCCGAGTTATTCGGCTGAACTTGTAGGGGTGAGTAATGGTTTTTTACGGCTTTTAGAAAAAACAATATTTTCCATCGGAAAAAGTTAAATACAAAAGTTATAGGCAATAATATGGTCTACAGCCTTCCTATAAACATCTTTGTTTCCACAAATACATTACATTTTCAGAGAAATATCTTTTTTTACATACCGGGTGGGTCAAAAAAAACCGGAATTTTTTTTTTTCATTATAACTTGTGAACAATACCATCGATTTTAATGGGACAAACTGCACTTGGCAGAGAATTAATCAGAGTTTTGACTAATATATTCTTTTGTCCGTCATCTTAAAATCCAAGATGGCGGACGAAATTAAATTGCACCCTTCAAAACTGCTCGTTTATTCTTTTGTTACGAACATGTTTTAATTATTTTTTTAATTCACTAAAATAGTGAATGGTAAATGGCGTAAATAGTTTTAATGATATTTATGAAAAGTTAAATATCATACAAGGAGTTAAAATAAAAGTTTTAAATAACGAAAATATTAAAATAAATGTACAAGACGCAGACAGCTATCGGCTGGTTACTAAAATGCTTAATGAAATAAAGCATCAATGGCACTCATACGAAAACAAACAAATAAGGCCAATTAGAGTAATAGCGAATAGGCTACACTTCTCATGTGACCCACAAAAAATTGTAACTGATCTACAAAAAAAAGGTTTTAAGGCACTGGAGGCCAGCAACAAACTTAAATGGAGAACAAGACAACCTCTTAACATGTTTATGCTCACATTTAGCCACGATGAAGATATCAACAAAATTTTTGAAATTTCCAGTATCCTTGGAATTGAAGTGGAAATAAAAGCACTAAAAACCTCAAAGTTAGTCCCTCAATGCAAAAGATGCCAATCTTATGGACACACGCAAAAATATTGCGCTAAAGAACCACGTTGCGTAAAATGCACGGGGAAACATCTTACTGTAGAATGCCCCAAACCAAAAGAATCTGAGCCAAAATGCATCCACCTGATATTAATATCAGTAGTCAAAATACTATGGAACAAACACTACAATTAATTTTGGAGAAATTGAACAAACTGGATGAGCGATTAACTAAACTAGAAAGTAGCAATAACGGAGCTACCAATATGCCTCAAAATGGTCAGTAATCTTAGAATCCTAGCTTGGAATGCCAATGGTCTCTTGCAACATCAGCAAGACTTGCAAGTTATTCTAGACATAGAAAAAATTGACGTCTGTCTTGTGTCAGAAACGCATTTCACTAACCAGTCTCACATTAAATTTAAAGGTTATAAAGTGTATCATACAACTCACCCCAGCAATACTGCACATGGTGGAAGTGCTGTAATAATTAAAGAAAATATATCACACTATGAGGAGATGAGATATAAAACCATAGAGATTCAAGCTACATTAGTAAGTGTAAAAACCAAAACATATACATTCAGTCATAAGTGCTGTCTATATACCACCAAGGCACTTACTAAAGAAAAATCAATATCTTAATTTTCTCAGAAAATTAGGAAACCGTTTTATAATTGGAGGTGACTTTAATGCAAAAAATACCTACTGGGGATCTAGACTGACGAATTCTAAAGGAAAAGAACTTTTGCAAGCTATTAGTGAATATCAATGTGAGCCGATATCAACTGGTAAGCCCACATACTATCCAACAGATCCAGGAAAAATTCCAGATCTAATTGATTTTTTTATAGTAAAAAATATATCTTTAAGTTTTGTAGATATAGAAGAAAGTTTTGATTTACACTCAGATCATTCACCTATTATTCTAACTCTTAGTAAAAACATAATAAAGAAAGAAGCAAATATCTCACTAGTTAATAAACTGACTGACTGGATTAGTTTTAAACAAAGTCTGTCAGAAAAAATAAACCTATCAGTACCATTGCAAACGCCAGAACAAATCGATAAAGAAGTTGATTATTTTGTTACAAATATTCAACAAGCTGCTTGGGAAAACAGTCCAAAACCAAAGAGAATTTTTAAGGGAAAAAACTATCCAAAGGAAATTAGAGACCTTATATTGGAAAAAAGGAAACTAAGAAGAAAGTGGCAACAAAACCGTAATCCTCGGGACAAAACAAATCTCAACAACATGACGCAGCGCATTAGGCGAGAAATTCTAGTAATAAAAAATGAATCTATTAACCATTTTCTTAATGAACTTACAGATGATAAAAATACCGACTATTCCCTTTGGAAAGCAACCAAAGATTTTAAAAGACCAATTATCCAAATTCCACCCATACGAAAATCTAACAACCAGTGGGCAAGGAGTAACGAAGAAAAAGCAGATATTTTTGCAAGTCATTTAGAAAAAACATTTCAGCCCCACGAAGCACCAGATGAACACTTTCATTTAAATGAACCCCATCAAATCGAGGACCATATTAAGCTTACATCACCAAAAGAAATATTAACAGAAATCAAAAATATTAATTCGAAAAAAGCCCCAGGGTATGATCTTATTAACGGGGTAGTCATAAAACAACTCCCCAGAAAAGCTATCGTAAAACTATGCAACCTAATTAATGCGTCTTTTAGGCTTAGGTATGTACCTAAACTGTGGAAAGTTGCAGAAGTTATCATGATTCCAAAACCGGGAAAACCACTCCATGACGTGTCATCTTACAGGCCAATATCTTTGCTGCCAATTATATCCAAGCTCTATGAAAAATTATTGCTTAAAAGAATAAAACCCATCATAGAAAGACAAGAAATTATTCCATCTCATCAATTTGGTTTTCGAGACAAGCATTCCATGATAGATCAAGTACACAGAATTACTAATATAATAGAAAAAGCACTAGAAGAGGGAAAAGTTTGTTCTGCAGTTTTTCTAGATGTAGCACAAGCATTTGACAAAGTGTGGCATCAATGCCTTAATTTTAAACTAAAAAGGTTTCTGCCAAAACAATATTCGGATATTTTGGAATCATACATATCTGATAGACATTTTAGAGTAAAACAGGAAGACTCATACTCAAATTTAAGAGAAATTCAAGCAGGCGTGCCCCAGGGTAGCGTACTAGGCCCTTATCTTTACTTATTATTCACTTGTGATATCCCAAAGCCAGAAAATTGTCACTTAGCAACATTTGCCGATGATACTGGTTTATTGACGGTAGAAAAATCTATTGAAAAATGCATAGAAAAACTTCAGGATGCAGTCACCCAAATTCACAGTTGGACCACAAAGTGGCGAATAAAATTAAATGAAACCAAATCAATTCATGTTGATTTTACAAACAAAAATATAAATCACATACAAATAACAATTAACAACATTCCAGTACCATATTCGAATCAGGCAAAATATCTAGGTATGACACTTGATGCCAAATTGCGCTGGAAAGCACATGTTAAGAAAAAAAAAGAAGAACTTGAGATAAGGTATAGAAAAATGAACTGGCTAATTGGAAGGAAGTCCAATTTAACAATTCATAATAAGTTACTGCTTTATAGACAAATACTGAAACCAGTATGGACATATGGTATTCAACTATGGGGTTGTGCTAAAGAGAGTAACATTCTAGTTGTACAGAGATTTCAAAATAAAGTATTAAGAAACATTGTGAATGCACCTTGGTACGTTCGAAATAGTGACCTTCATCGAGATCTAAAAATCGAAACTGTAGCAGAGACTATAAAAAAGTCCGCAAAAAGCCATGAAGATAGACTCCATCGGCATGTGAATGTGGAAGCAATTCAGCTTCTAGACAATACTATGCTAGTTCGACGACTAAAAAGAGTGAAGCCGTTTGAGCTAGTAAACTAAGTGAATTACACATAAAACAAAATAATGCTATAAACACAACACAATTGTGAGTTACAGACTAAACAAAGCGGGGAGAACTGTTGAGTGAACCCTAAGTTTAAATCTGACTTTTCTAGTAAACTAAGTTAAAACAAAATTGCTAATTAGTCTTACTGACTAGATTGTAATAAAAAAAACACAGTGTGTTTGACAAATAAAAAAAAAAAAAAACTAAAATAGCTCCATTCTTGCCACGCATAACAAGGTATGAATCAGCAAAATCAGATTGGTGATTCTAAAAAAAATATTTTTGGTTCAACCGTTGTTTTGAATATTATACGATTGCCATGCCAATCATGTCTGCATTTATTTCCTTATAAATTCATTACTACTAAACCAATTTAAATGAATTATCCTGGTGAGAATTGATTGCCTTTGATGACGGACAGAATCATACTTGATTCTTCAAAATGCCGTGTTTATGCTTATTTTCTGAAAATTTTTTAGTTTTTATTTTAATTTATAGTATATATATATATATATATATATATATATTTTTTTTTTTTTTTGTTTAAGTCATTGTTTTACAGATTATGCGATTGCATTACCAATCCTGTCTGCATTCCTTTCATGGTGAAAATTGATTGTTCTTTAAAGATTATAATCGAAATTTTCCGCCATCTTAAAAGTTAAGATGTCGGACAGAATCATACTTGACCCTTAAAGAGACACGTTTATTCTTATTTTCTGAAAATGTTTATTATTATATTTTTGTTTAAGTCATTGTTTTACAGATTATGCGATTGCATTACCAATCCTGTCTGCATTCATTTCCTTATAAACTCTTTATTACTAAAATGGTGTCAGTGATAAAAGAAAAATCATGGTGAGAATTGATTGTTCTTTAAAGATTATAATCGAAATTTTCCGCCATCTTAAAAGTTAAGATGTCGGACAGAATCATACTTGACCCTTAAAGAGACACGTTTACTCTTATTTTCTAAAAATGTTTTAGTTTTTTTTTTTAATTTGTAGAAAAGCACTACTTTTCTCCCGCTTCACAAGAAACAAAATAAAATCGCTGAAGTGGTTCTCACAAAATCTGATTTTGTTTTACTAATTTGCACCTCGATGTGTGGCAAAAAAGTAGTAGATTCTTTTCTATAAATTAAAAAAAAAATTAAAACATTTTTGGAATATAAGAATAAACCAGCCGTTTTGGAGAATCAAGTATGATTCTGTCCACCATCTTAAATTTTAAGATGTCGATAAGTTTTGATCATGATCTTTAAAACGCCATCAATTCTCACCAGGATGATTTTTAATTAATTAAAATCGGTTCAGTAGTAATGAATTTATAAGAAAATAAATGCAGACACGATTGGCAAGGCAATTTATTTCATTAAAATCGATTCAGTAATTATGAATTTATAAGGAAATAAATGCAGACGTGATTGGTAAGGCAATCGTATAATAAGCAAAACAATGGTTGAAACAAAAATATTTTTTTAGAACCACTAAACCGATTTTGCTGATTCATACCTTGTCGTGCGTGGCAGGGATGCAGCGTTTTTACTAATTTAAAAAATTATTAAAACATGTTCGCAATACAAGAATAAACGAGCATTTTTAAGGGTACATTGTATTTCGTCCGCCATCTTGGATTTTGAGACGGCGGACAAAAAAATTAATTTAGTCAAAAACAATTTATTCCGTTAAAATCGATTATATAGTTCAAAAGTTATATTATTATATATATAAATTGGTTAAGTAATATGATTTTAAGAAGAAATTAAAGAGATACAAACACTTATTCCTCGAGAACTACTAAATATATTTTCATGATAAAAAAAAACTTACAGAACTTTTAAAAACGGTCGAAAGATTCCTTACAACACAAGACAACGCAATTCTTTATGTAGGGTTAAATTCGTCTGCTTGGATTTCAAAATGGCGGCAAAATTTTGATAATTATTTTTAAAGAGCAGTCGATTCTTATTAAAATCATTACAGCAAAAATTCGTTCATGGAAAGATTAATGCAGACGAAATTGAGCAGGCAATCGTTTAATAAATGGTAAAACAATGCTTGAAAAAAAAATATTTTTCGGGAACCACTAAACCGATTTTAATTATTTATACCTTGTTGTGCGCGGCAGAAATAGGCATTTTTTATGAATGCAAGAAAAATGTTTTAAAAGTTTACGGGACATAAAAATAAAAGAGCCTATTTGAAGGGTTAAGTTTGATTTTGTCTGCCATTTTTGAATTTAAATTGGAGGGCAAAAAAATATTTTTGCTCAAAAGCCTCATCGATCCCCTGCAAAGAGCAGTTTGTGAGAAATTCATAAAATCAAATCATATTTATTTATTTGTACAATAAATTCAAAGCTTTTACAATAAACGGTGATTTTCTCATTTTTTAATAATATCTTATGTATCTTATTAATCTCCAAAATCAGGCAAACATAACCTAAACTATATAGTTCGACTAAGAGGAGCCTAAACAAACATAACTTATTTCTTCTTAAATTAGCTCTCTTGTCATTGGTGTTAACGTTAAATGTATCTTAACATTTTCAAACAAACTCCCTGAGGAATTTTTCCTTCTTAGCTAGCCTATTAGCCACTTCAAGTGAAGCCATGATATATCAGGCTTGAAAACAGTTTTTTGTAAATATCTCAGACACCAAATCTCCTACAGTTTTCGGTTATAACACAAATTATTGAGCAAAATGTAGTTTACTATACTCATACCCGGAAAACTGTATATTGATGCGATACTTCGTTAAAAAGTTAGCATTTTTTAATATTATTAATTGTCAAAAAACTCATTAATTAGCATTAGCATTAATGGATTTTGACCAAAATCTAATCAGCTCGTTAGAGCGTCGAACACTATTTTACCTAAAAATTTTATGAAAATCGGTACTGCGGCTTAGGAGCTATCGTGTTACGGACAGACACACACACACAGACAAAAAATAGGTCAAAATACACATTTTCTGGGTTATCTCAAAAAAAGTTTTTTCGTCGGAAATAATCCCGTCTATAGCTTTTGCTGCCTGGGTTAGGAAGGTAAAAATATTCCCCAAAACAAATCGTTTTTTGAAAAATATTTTTTTTATATTATATGGAGTCAAGCATTAAACCAAAAGTTCTGCTCCGAGTTGTCCCATCCCCTATTAACGGAACCTTCCATCACAAAAAATGTAGCAAATGTTAACAAATTTTCGTATTTTATTATATTAATTTCTGAGAAAATGACAAAACTACAAAACAAAAAAATCCCCATTTATTGTAAAAATTTTAAATTTATGGTACAGATAAATAAATAAGATAAGATCATTTTATGGACAGACACAGATTTTTTAATTAAAATCCTCGAGCAAATAAGATCAAAAACAATATGATTTGATTTTATGAATTTCGTATGCATGATAATAATCATCCCATCGATGAATGATATTCAATAAATTATTATTGTTGTTTGACTGGTCGAAAATTATCGAGTTCCAAGTCAACAGAATATTTAAAATCTAAGATTATTAGGTACTCAGTGTAGATATACACTGTGGTACTATATTGGTGCATTTGCACCAGAAAAAGCTTTTTTTTTTAGTGTAAAATTCTTTAGGCGCGTTTAGCAGTTTTTGTGGGTAGTGAATTGAACTGAGCCGTCAGGCTCGGCTATGTAACGCTTATTCGGGTGATGTCGGCTCGAGTCGACTAACTGTGACAGAAATATTCAGCGAGCAGTATTATTAATTTCGCCTTGTTGAAGTTTACACTTCTGCGTGTGGTCTTAAGCACACACAATTTTCTTTTTGTTTTTTTGATTAGCAAATATATTAAAATAAGAAATAAATAAAGAGAAGCCACTGAAGCCTTCGAGAAGCCTGTGCGTGGCATTTTTCTTTTATAAATTTTAAATTTTAGCATTACAATAGCAACACTAAGAAATTAAACCTAAAATAAAATAACATCAATATTAATAAAGAATAAGTTTAGTTTAGTAACATTTTGCAGAATAAAACTATCAAATTCAATATGTACTTTCTTTGCAAGTAATACACTTTTTACATCCCCCACTTTTTCAATTAAAAATTTTAAATCCTAAAGCATCCCTTCATTAATAATCTTTTTAAAAAATGATCGAGGTTTGGATTGTATCCAGATTTTAACTCTTTTTTAAAATTTTCTTTTATTATTAATTGATCTAACCTCGCAAAAGATTGCACCCTGCACATCACAACGTGTGAACTTTATTTGATTGCAAACCCAGTAGATAATTTTAAATTTCAAATAAATAAGAAAAGTGGCACATTTAGTACACCTACTGGGTGGACTAAAAAAACCAGACAAAATGTCTTTAATTATAACTTTCCAAGTATACTATCGATTTTCTTAGAACAAACTGCTCGTTGCAGGGAATCGATTAAGCTTTTAAGCAAAAATATATTTTTGTTCTCCATTTTAAATTCCAAACTGGCAGCCAGAATCAAACTTAACCGTTCAAATGGGCTCTTTGATTTTTATGTGACGTAAATTTTTTTTTAATTCGTAAAAAACACTATTTTTGCCCCGCACAACAAGGTATAAATAATAGAAATTGGTTTGGTGGTTCTTGAAAAATAATTTTTTTTCAAGCAGTTTTACCATTTATTCTACGATTGCCTTCTCAATTTCGTCTGCATTAATCTTTCCACGAATGAATTTTTGCTGAACTGATTTTAATAAGTATCGACTGCTCTTTAAAAATAATTATCAAAATTTGCCTCGATCTTGAAATCCAAGGAGACGAATTTAACCGGGTCCGAATTTAACCCTACATAAATAATTGCGTTTTCTTGTGTTTCAAGAAATCTTTGGACCCTTTTTAAAATTTATATTAATGATCTGGGCCCGCCACACACAACGAGGTACTAATCATAAAAATATCTTAAGTAGTTGTCGAGCAATTACTGTTTGTTCTACAGATTGTTTGCATTTTAAACGCTTGCATCTCTGTATTAATTTCTTCTTAAAATCATATTACTTAACCGATTTTAATGAAAAAACGATTCTCACCATGATGGTTTTTATTTTATTAACATAGTAATAATAAATCATAACAAAAACATTTCATGTGAAAAAAAGCCAAGTATGCGAAAATGGTATTCCATAAAAAGAATTGAGATAAAAGTTTGCCAGTAAAAACTTCAAAATGAAAGGTTCTTACTAGTTTGGAAATGTTTTTTTTTTAACTTTGCTATTACAACCAAACTTTATGTTTAATTAAGCACTGTGCCTAAGAGCATGTGTAGCCGTAACAGCCAAGTTTAGAAAAACCTTTCAACTAAGAACCTTTTCGTTTGAAATTGTTATTGGAGAACTTGGCTTTACTTTTATCTCAATTCTTTTTACGGAATACCATTTTCGCGTACTTGGTTTTTTTTACATTAAATGTTTTTGTTATGATTTCACTAATTTTTTAAGGGATTTGGATACTATTTAAGTTTTAAAGTAGCAAAGTATGTGGAATATTGTTCAAAACCTTTGCAATGCCTTATTAAACGATTTAAGGCATTTCAATTTTTTCCTAAGGTTTTATCATAGTTCCTATCAGCCTTCTAAAGCTTATCTCTGTAGAGTTCCTGGAAGTGGGCAATGTTACTTTTACATAACTTTACATTTATAGAGGAGGGAAGTTAATTAAAATTTCGGGGTTAAACTTTTTTCTATAGTTTTATCATAGTTCCTATCGGCCTTCCAAAGCTCAGCTCTCTAGCCTTTCTGGAAGTGGGCAATGTTACTTTTATATAACTTTAAATTTGGGAGGAGGGAAATAAATTAAAATTTTGGGGTTTTTAAATTTTTTCCTATTGTTTTATGTATCATATTTCCTATCAGTCTGTCAAAGCTCAGCTCTATAGCATTTCTTGAAGTGGGCAATCAATATAATTTTCGGGTTTTTTGATTTTTTTCCAAGGGTCATGATTTTTATCAGTTTGATGATCTATACATGAGTGAGTGGCAATTTCGACGTATTTTGAAATTTCGTAACTAGTTTACTACTCCATGGAAGTACATGAAACTTGGAGGGGTTATTAACTCTATGAAGATCTACGACCGTGCAAAGTTGAGTTTCGTAGCTCATTCTGAAGTAGATAGGTTAAATATGGGCTGAATTGTTTCAAGAAAAGAAGGTACAGCAGTTTACGCGAACTTGGTTGGGCACTGCCGTGCCCCCAGATTTATAATGTCCATCATTATGGATTTTTGGAAGAAGGCAAATTTCAATTGTGACATGATGCTATTCATATTTATTTTATAAAAAAAAATTTTCCTAGTCAAAATTATTTGATGAGGAAACGAATGCAGACAAAAAGTAAAGAATAGAATAGAATAGAATATTTTTAATAATCCAAAAGACTACAAAGTGTAGTATAGACATCGTCGATCTGACAAAATAGCAGTGTTCCATCATCCCGTTCGACGGTCATAAACTGTCTGAAAAATCCCAATGCGCGCGCACAAGGACTGTTTTAAAACGGTTTTGGTTTGATGGAATGACGAAATAACTGTCCAAAAAACGAATCGATACATTCAAAGTCACGTGACTAAAAGAAAGGGTAGGTTTCGTCGTCTGGCGTAAAGATAGATCGAAGGCAACGTATCTACAGAAAGGATTACATAATTACATAGGATTATCATAATACATTTTTAATTTTACTTCTTTAAACTGCAGATAAAATTGAGACTGCCTAATAAACTAAATACATCAAAAATTAAAACGAACTTGCATTACCACATATTTTTGGGCGAACTTTGTGCAAAAATATTTATTTTTTCCAATAACACAAGTTTTAATGTAAAAACTATATATTTATTTATTTAATTTTTACAAAATATTTGTGAAATTACCTTACATATTAGAGAAAGCCTGAATAATCACAAAGTTTTTGTGATTTTATTCATTTTTAAAAAAATAGAGATCGATAGAGATCGCGATACTTCTAAGAACTAGGAAAATCACATTTTATAGGTTGTACTTTGGTAGGTATATATAGTTAATGATCTTAATGTCGATACTTTAAAGCGAAGTCGTTTGTTCTTCCGTCAAATCTGGTGTAAAATTTGACATTCAGTGTCCATTCTTTTAACTTTTAACAGATCACCCGGATTTGCTGCGATCAGGGTAAATAAACCAAAAACCTTATGTTTCTATTCCTATCCAATCACCTGCTAAACTAGTTTTTCTTTTTCTAAGCAGGCTGTACCTACAACATTCTACAGTCCCGTAGTAATAAAAATTAAGAGGCCCTTGCAAAAAAATCAACAGATTGGTCACGTGTGGAAATTGGTTGTAAAACTCAATTTATTTGGACAAAAATTTTAAGTTTTTGGGCTATTTACTGTTTTTTGAATTTTCTCACATAAATGTAAATTTAATGTAATTTTAAGGTAAATTTGTGCTGTAAACTAGAGATCTGTGTGTTTTACATACAATTTTTCCAGTGCAACATATGATAAACACAGACAAAGAAAAGAGAGAGAGAGAGAGCAATCATTTCTAATGCGCCTGTTCTCAATCAATAGGATTTCTCGGACGGTTTTATAACTGTCGAACGGCCTGATGGAACGTAGCTAATGTTACAAGTTACGAGAAGGGCCTTGACATTCCGTGACGTCAAGGTAGAAAAAATTTGAATTAAAATAAATTGGCTGTTTTAAAATTCTATTAAAATATAAAATGCATGTCTTTGTTAATGGAAATAATTAAACGGGGGCCAATGAAGAAGTGACATGTTGGGGAAGGGAGTCAAGAGGGCCGAAAAATCTTGCGAAATTATTTATGTACAGCTCCTATTGACTAACTCTTCTGTTGATAAACTATTAATCTTTTAATCAGCAAATACACTCTGGCCTAAAACAAATTTCGCATGGATATTTAGCTAATTTAAATAAACAGCACGATTTAGCAAGAAAGGATATATTGAATTTATAAGGTGGGCCAAAAAAAAACATGAATTTTTTTTTAGCTGTAGTTTTTTTACCTTTTGCCTGATCTTTATGATTTTGGTCTCCATCGAAAGCTTGAGACTAAACGACTTTTTTGTCAAAATTGATATTTCTATAAAATCCAAGATGGTGCATGATTTTAAAATTTAGCCATTTTTCACACCCCGCGCCAAATTTTTTTGTGCCCCATTCGATTTTAAACATTGAACAACCACAACATTTGCCGTGGGTAAAAAGCATCGAGGTAGAATAAAGAGGAGCTGACATGACGTAACTTACATGTACACCCTTCGGCCATATTGTTTAGACACTTCTGTTTTGTCATCGCGATCGATCGGATCGATCGAGCTTTATTTTTATTTAAATTGTGTTTTCTTAAAGATTCGAGTCGCATTTTTGCTAGTTTTTTTGAAAACAAACATTGTGTTTTGACTTTTGTGCTTTACGTAGTTATGGTAGCAGAAGCAGTGTAGATCAGAAGATATCAAAAGGAATAACATTTCATAGGTCAGCATAAACAATAAACGGAACTGTACTTGTGTTTTTTATGGAACAAAAATTTTGAAAAAATGTTCTCTAGCTTAACTAAAGCTTACAACCAGTACACATTCTACCCTACTCTATAGCCAAACTTTTTTCTTTGGCGCTGGCCCCCACTTTTTGAATTAACGAATTGGTTACGCCGTCCTGTCCACGAATATAGAAACAAACTGTATTTTTACTACAATAAAACAAATTTTATTAAAACTAATAAATTACATCAGGACTCCCGCGCCTTCCCCCCTTTATACATTCAGTTTTCTTAATAACCCTCTCATATTAATTTCTGTCAAAAATTTTATATTACCGTTGTTTGATGGAGAGTACTCTACAACGATATTATCTGCATAATAAGAGTTTATTTAACAACTATCGAAAATAGCACTTTTACAGGCCTAGGACAGTTTGATGTCATACAATCAAGAACAAATTATTTCCACTGTGCTGCACACTGCTTTTTAATAACCGCATCGTAGTCCGGGCCCTAGCGTCAAAATTTGGCCTTCGTGGGCGTTTTGATGAAGATTTTACAACACCAGTTTTAATCGAATACTAATAATTCCACCAACTGACCAGTTGATAGACCTAAAATTGTCTTAGTCAAAAAGCAAGGTTAGAGTGTCAAAATATTTTTTTAATTTCTAAACGGTTTAAGCTATAGTAATGAAATTTGGCAGGCACATTGGCCTTCACGCATTAGCTTTTTGACTTTCAAAAAAAATTATATATTTTGCCCCTAGGGCGCGCAAGGGGGCAAAATATGTTTTAAGATTATGCCTTATATCTTCTAAACTATTGCACCTTCACAACTATGTCTTATCAAATTGGTAGGCCATACAATTACCCACAGGTATGCCATATAAGAAAAATCGAGGCCCCCTAGGTAGAGGCAATTTTTTTTAATTTAAATTAAAAAAAGGTTAGTTGACTTATACTTTTTCCCCCGGATCCTAGGGGCTCTAAGGAGTCAATATCTTATGTTGAACCTACCGAAAAATTAGAAAATCACTCATTCAAGATATTTTATTGGGTCCGGCACATATCACAAAATATAAACATTTTCATATTTAGATGATACATTTTAAAGTTCAAGCAATTTTATCAAATTAAATTAAAAAAAACTAATTTTTGTGGCAATTTATATCGGATTTCGGGTATTGATCCATTACCTGTGATAAAAAATTATCTTAATGGCCCCTAGGGGATGTCAGGGGTACAATATATTTTTAGACTATCCCATTTATTTTTCACGATACTGCACCTGCACAACTAGGTCTTACTAAAGGATTACATACTATGTGCGGTGGGTCAAAATAAGATATTGGCCCCTTACGGCCTCTAGGAACCGGCAATGTAAAATTAGGAAGCAGTCAATCGCAACCGTTTGGTGCAAATTCGCTGACAGCTTCGCAATTTTTTTTTATTTTTTTTTATTTATCAAAGACTATTTAATATCTACAGTAATTGACTTGGGCCTTGTACTACATACGCTGTATCCTTAATTTGTAGTTTTTGCAAAATCCAAGATGGCGCATGTTTTTAAAACTTGAATATTTTTAACCCACTTGCCTAGATCCTGACCGAAAGGTGTGACACAATGATATTTTAAATATTTAAAAATAAGTGATTTATTTACCTTTAATAAAGGAAGGCAGTATTTATTCCGGCTCTTATATTAAACAAAGTTCTTATAATGACAAATGACAGCTGATCTTAAAATGTAAAACTGTCAAATTACTGCCTGATACTATTACTGGTTGACTTTAATGCAATAAGTCCCTAATCAGCTAGAATAAGAATACCTATATTCATTAAAATTTGTTTGAGGAATGTGTAAGCTGTATTACGGTAGGTCGAGTCCGCAATCATATTATAAAAACAAAGCAAAAATAATAATACCTATTCTAGAACTAATATTGATTTAGTGCTTTCCCGCACACAATTTTTGTCAATTGCTGTGTCTACAAAAAATCGATCCCCAATCAATAGCTTGGCTACATTTAATATGATCCGATGATTCTATTGCTAATATTGTAGGTATATTGTCAATAAATTTGTGTTTTGTTTGGGTTTAGCTTTTCTGAATTGTTTTGTTAGCAAATATTGACAGGGTACATTATTATAAGATCGGAATTTGTTTTACTCGTTACGGAGTTTGATTTAATACAGACGTTCAGTCTCACTGGTTTAAGTTTTATTAAATTACAAATAAACGAGTACGAAAATATTTTTCTAAACTGACTGGAAAGCAAGCACTTTCCGTACATTTTTTTGTACGAAAAGTGGCACTTTACAGCAGGGGTAGATGGACCATATGGGAAAAATAAAAAATTCCCGGTTGGTAAGGGTCCGATGAGCCGGTGCTATATGCACAAAGTATAAATGCTATATTTTTTGTGCTATATGGGCCGATGCTGTATGGACCGGTGTCGTATAAGCCGGTGCCGAATGGACCGGTGTTGTAAAGGCCGGTGCCGAATGGACCGGTGACTTACAGGCCGGTGCGGAATAGGCCGGTGACTTACGGGCCGGTGCGGAATGGGCCGGTGACTTACGGGCCGGTGATTTATGGGCCGGTAACTTATGGGCTGGTGACTTAGGCCGATACCGTCATGGGGCAATAAAATATGCATCAGTTACTTAGAATTAAAATAAACTAACCAACGATGTTACGTATGAGTATTAGTGACTACATAACTATTTAATCGTGGTATAATATAAAAGAACAAAGTTGCATGCGTTATTTTAAATAAACTTTATTTATGATGACCATTATTACTTTTATCCTTACCTCTGTACGTTTTTGTATTATTTCGTTACATAAATGATGCCAGCAATTAAGCCCAAAAAAGTTTTTTACACCAAAACAAAGTAATGAAAATGATATAAGAATAAAAAATTTTCTTTTTTTTTTAATCGAATTTTTAGTGTAATTACCTTTTTTTACTGGACTCATATAGTAAAGCCCATCTTTAAAAAATAAAAACCAAATTTAGGTCGGTTTGGTCTAGTGATTTTTTAAATATTAACGTTTAGCCTTAAAATTTTAAATAGCAATATCTCAAAAAGTTTAGAAGTTTTGTTTACGGTTGCTTGACAGAGTCAGTTCAAACTCATTTCTTTTGAAAAAATTCGAAAATTGTCATCCCTCATCTCACCAAGATACTGCGACCTTGTGTATTAAAAAAACGGCTGTTTTTACATTTTCAGGTTTTGCTCTATATCTCGAAATAGAGACATGAGAGAGCAATATCAGTAATACCTATTTTGGTAAACCCATTATCAAACGCAAAGAAAAAATTATAAACGGTTGATTATTTTTTGAGTTTTTGACAAAAAACTTCAAAAAAAAACCATCAAAATCTGGCAAATCGTGCTAATTTAAAAGTTTACATTTTATTAGTTCATTATGGTATTAAAGTGCCTGATGCTCGAACAAATGCTCCAATTTATTAGCTTACAAATCATGCTAAAACTTTTTTGGTCGCTTTAAAATTGCGTCTTTAAATTTTCAAAAACCTGTTTCAAAAAATTTATTGCATAAATACATTTTAATTTATTTCGGCAATGTCAATAACCAACTTTCTTTTCCATGTAAAAAATTAACCCTCAAATATTTTTCATGTCCATTTTCTTAAATTCGTCGACCGCTTTTTTTATCTAGAAATTACAAAATTCATTTCACTAGTTTTCGAGATATTATGCCTTAAAATAAGGTGACTTAGTGACCCTGAAATAGATATTAAATCTTTGAATCGAAAGTACGGTAGTAGTTAGGCCGCCCCCAAATTTGGCCTCCTGGATCGGATGCTTCTCCGCTCCACCTATTACGACGGACGGCCAATGATCTCTATATATAATTCAATGCGGACGGCCCTGATTTAGACAATGATTTTGTTTTTAAATTGTGCTTTCATCTGAATCTATCGAAATATAACTCTAAAACTAAATAATGACCAATAAATCAAATCTCGCTTACTTTTTAGAATTTAGTCCAATCAATTAGCGATCTTATAACGGGGTCGCAAATAAAAATCGCTCTTAATTCTATAGTTACCAAATTAAATGAACGTCGAAGACAATCAACTCGTTCAAATTTGGCCAATTTGTATTAACCCAACGCAGACGCTTATGCAAACTGATTTTTAAAAGCTCCGCGAGAACTAATGAAATCGAAATTCAACGGTGTTGAACTTTTTAAATTGGTAATGAAGTGATTTTTTCTCGCTGAGTTATTGCCGATTAAGACCTTTACAGCAGCATTAAAAGAATTTTATAAGCAAAAGTTAAACTCTACTGGTTAAGCAAAAACCATATTAAATTCCATAATACGAGGATTGTCTTTTTAGTTTTGCATATACAGCTCGAATAAAACAGTAGATAACTTTTAAAGACTTTATTGGACTACTAATTTCGTAAGCAATCGGGCAAATAGACGGCACTTCCGGCAAGTGATGGTCATTTTCGTCATCAATTTTTTTAATATCTCCATTGAACAGTTTTGGCACTTAGTCCCTTTGTTACTTCTGCTCTTCGAATATTATTGCACTTTTGCTTGCGCTCAAACCAGTTGTCAAAGCTGTAATTCCACTCGTTTGTTAGTACTGTCAAAATTGCATTCTTGAAAGCGTCGACTGCTATGACCTGCCTTTGAAACAAATGTTGTGACCATCTTTTTTGGTAAACTTCGAGAACGGATGACATTTGTTGGCTTTTCATCATTTTCGAACACCCAAACAGACGACTGACGTTTATTTTCGGGTTGAGAGAGTAAATCCACGATTATTCACCACTGACAATGCTGTACACATTTTTCTAGTTTCCTGCCTCTAAGCGGTCTAGAGTTTTCTGACACTAATTGACCCTAGCTTCTTTCTGTTCTTCGGTTAACAGATACGGTATCCAGTGGGAAACTAATTTTCTTACTATTAATTTTTCCTGCAAATTATTTTGCATGGAGGTCTTTGAAATGCCCAATAAAACTTCAATCTCGCGATATGTCATATGTCGATTTTTCTTGATGAGAGCATGCGCACAGCATCGATGTTTCCCTGCGTGACAGCAGTTTTTGGTGCACCTGGCCTTGCATCGTCGCTGGCGATAACCCGTACAAAATGCTAGGACCCCAATGAATTATTTCAGATTTATTTTGCACCCTTTCCACGTTACATTTTATTTAAACGAATGGTCTTTGATGACCATAGCCATAAATAGCAGAAAACTATAATTTTTTCAAAGATTATTTTGTATATTGAGCTACACACAGGTTTTACGATACATATAAATATTGTTCTTTCTTTGAGGCATTTGATGCATTTTCCTAGACTGTCCGGGATGGAAAGATCCTGAATGTATGACATTTTTTTAATTTGTCGTACCTACATACAGAGTCTGTAGTATAAATATATTTTTTTTTTGAATTGGTGATTTTTGGCAAAATCTGAGAACTTTTATAGCAAGTGTCTAGTGATTTTCAATTTTTTGATCTGGCAACACTGATCAGCAGTTGGCCTCGGGCAAAAATGTTATTCCTCACGCTCTTGGTACAACAAAAGTAACTATTATGCACTTTACGCCTAGTATTTCGCGTGGCCAGCCTTCTATCTAGGGGTAGGATTTTAGTATGAGCCATAAGTATGGCATGGGAGAACAGACCAACGTTGCCAGTTTACCGAAAATATAAGTATAATCATAATCTGCTACTTGGCTCGCAAAAGGTCAACTTTTCTGTTTTATTTAAGTGCATTCATCAAACGGGGTCATAAACAACCAGAATAATACCTTAAAATTAATATATAATAATTAATTAATTAATATAATAATAAATAATTCACTTACTTTTACAAACAATCAGAATTTTAAAGTGTTATTCTTGTTATTGATTTTTCTTTCACATTCACTAGTCAATTTTTTTACACCACAGTTTACCAATCTATTGGTAAGCTAACTATATTTAATTTTAGGTTTTTTTTAATGCACTTTTAGTGAATGCAGCGTGGTTATAGGACGCGGGAGGGTGGTCGAGATTTTAGGGGGGCGGCAGAGGTTCATTAGCCTTAAAAGTAGTTCCGCGGAGCTCATTTATTGCTTTTTCAAGCCAAATATCATAATTATGAATGGTAATGCCTTTTAAACCAAAAACGAAAATTTTTTGAAAATATTCATAATGTTACTTATATGCTCGCAGCGACACGCGCCACAAATAAAAACAAAAATCGATACAACAAGAAAAGTTGATAGTAAAGTTAATAGTTTTAAGGTAAAATTGGTTAAATAATACTTTTAACTCACTCTTCTTTTTAACCAAAATCTAATGCCGACATAAAACTTGTTTCATATTGGGTTAAAATCGTTTAAGGTGTTTTTGGGTCACCGTGAATTGTGACAGACAATTTATTTTATTATCCGATCTAGGTGTTTTAGAAACTAAATAACTCACATTTAATGAGAACTTTAAAATAAAATGTTCACGTTTTTAATAGTCCACTTCTTATATGGTTGTATTTTGACATGTAATAATTCTCGCCCTAAAAAATGTTTCAGGTTGACCACCCCTTGACGAGTGCGACCGCGTGCGCTTGTAGTAATTTATCAAGGTTATCTTTGACAACGCTGCAAAGCTTTCTGCAGGACTCGGGCGGATCGCGGTCTCTTTTTAATAAATGCTATACTCTATCTGTTTTTTATCCTCTTATTGAAATTTAACCCCGTAAATGCGAACTTGTTTATGCGGTATATGATTTTACTTAAAGTCTTAGTCAAATAGCGATTAAGTTGAATCGATGCAAAAAGAGTTCAAATAATAAATTTTTTGAATTTTTTCAACACCATCTTAAAAAAATATATGTTAATATCATAAAACCTTCTCAGTATCGGCTGAGAAGATAAAAGCAGATATTTAACTTAAGTGTGGGGTAAGAATGCAAACAACAGTGACACAGTTTAAACAAGGCAAAATCAACAGAAAAAGACTTCACGCTGTCGTTAAAATATTCATAAACTATTGTCACAAAGTATACCGCATGTAACTACGTCCGTCGTAAAAAACCAGAGAAAAATATTTTCATATTTTATTACGAAACAGCCAATGAGAAATTCGTTTTCAAAATATTAATGAATAATTTGATGTTTATTTTTGGGCATTGGCGCGGCCCGTCATGGGGAAAACTACCACCATCAAGGTTGATAAAATCCACAAAAAAATAAATAGTCATATTTAAATATCTAAATTATTCTAGTCGAATTTGTTGCTGTAGTTTTTCTGCTTTGTCCGTTAATATTGTGGCTCGGATAATTTACCATTGAAAAAAATTCAATGGTTTTTATATTTAGGTCGATAATAAAAAAAATCTACTCGCGTCCGGTAAAGTCACTTTTGTGCGCGTATTTTAGTTCCCGCACTACCGTTCCGCACGCTTCGAAATACCTAAGAATCGGGACCATAATATTTATTTTTTTTGATATCCTTAACAACCCAACTTTCAAATAGTTGTCAAGAACCGCCCATTTCAAGGTTTTAATGCTTTCTCCGCATGGCAATGCAAGGCCAACACAAAAATAGAGGCCACGACCCTGAAAAATCAGCTGTTCTCCCGGGGCTGAATTTTACATTGGGTCTTATGGGAGGTCAGAGGTTTTTTTATGGAATTTTCAAAATGGCACTACAGATTTCCGCAAAATTTCAGTGAAATATTCTCAGACACCATCCCGATATTCCACCAAAGGTTTGTAAGGAAGCAACATGATTAAAAGGTTAAAATCTTCAAGATTTAGCATTCCTTATTTTGAATTCAAATTACCCGCCATGTACCACATGCCATTTGACATTTGACTTTGTCATCTGTGATTGTCACATTTGCTTCTGCTTTAAATTTAATTTTTGTGTGAGCTAATGAAGCGGCTATGAAAAATTAAGGATTACTATACATTAAAAAAAAATTGTTCTGCCAGAATAAAGTAAAAACAATCTCAAAAATGACATTATTTAAAAAAAAATCAAATATTCATGAACCGTCATTCCAACTTCAATTTTTTAAAGACAATCAGCTGTGTCGTAACGTGACCATCAAAAAAAAAATCAGCCCCGGATGTGACGTCAAGAAAGTGGAGGATCGTGGCCCGTCCGTTTTGATAGCCCTGGGCAATGATCTGGCAAATAAAGTCTTCAGTCATAAGTTTTACAATATGGTGTGCATGTTAAGCATACAAAACCTATGAATTTAATAAACGGTTTTTTATAATTTTTGTAATTTTATTATTTTTTCACTTTCAAAGAAAAAACTTGCGGAAAGTTTCTTTTCCCTACTTGATTGCTGGCCGAACTCGGCTATGCATCGGTCGGCCAACTGCAATCGCGTGCGGAAAAGTGACACTTTCATTCACTTCATTCAGGCTTCATTTGGGAATTTCAAAGAACTCAATTAAAAAAATTTTGCATGAAGAATTAGGGGCAAGAAAATTAGTGTCCCGCTGGATACCGCTTCTTTTAACCGAAGAACAGAAAGAAGCTAGGGTCAATTGTTGTCAGAAAACTTTAGACTGCTTTGAGACAGGCAACTCGAAAAACATGTGCAACGTGTACAGCATTGTGAGTGGTGATGAATCGTGGATTTACTCATATGAACCCGAAACTAAACGTCAGTCGTCTGTTTGGGTGTTTCAAGATGAAAAAAGCCAACAAAATTCATCCGTTCTCCAAGTCTCCACATTTGTCTCAAACGCAGGTCATGTTGCAATAATTTCTCTCATCTGTTTGCCGAAAGTTATCGCTGAGCTTCGAAAAACGAAACCCGGACAACGAATCATCCTTCACCAAGACAATGCAAGTTCGCAGAAAGCACAAAAAACCATTGAATTTTTAACCCAACAAAACGTTTAATTGTTGGACCATCCTCCATTCAGTCCCGACCTATGTGCCAACGATTTCTATACTTTGCCGAAAATCAAGAATGGACTGCGTGGTCAAAGATTTCAGACGCCAGAGGAAGCAATCGACGCTTATCAAGAAAGCAATTTTGACAGTGCCAACAAACGAATGGAATTACAGTTTTTATAATTGATTTGAGCGCCTGCAAAAGTGCATTAATTTCGTAGGGAATACTTCAAAAACAATAAACTCCTTAAAAGGTATCTACTGTTTTATTCCAGCTGTATATCGTCACCCTAATTCTGAAACGTCGTAACCCACAAAAAAATTAAAATTCATATTTTTGCGTCAAAGGTTAGTAATTATGCATAGCTATACGCTGCTAAATCCTCGCATCCCAAAAAAAATATAAGACGGTCATTCCCGCGATTTCTAATAAGTCGCATAGTGCTTACGCAATGTAATTTGCTTCTAACTTTTCTTATTCCTGTAAAATTTTGTGGAGTTGGGTTACGACATTTCAGAATTAGGGTGACGATATGCCAAACTTAAAAATAACCCTTGTACGTGCGATAATTTAATTCGCCTTGTAAATTTTTTTATTCGCACGATATGTTATTAAAAATACCTACTATTTATTAATACAATTCATTAACAGCAATTACATGGATTAACTTCTAACTAAACATTTATAAGTGCGTAAACGTAAGTGAGTATATATTTAACAAATCAATATAGAAAAGTTGTGTGTAAAAGAATAACACAAACAAAAATTTGGAAAAATAAATTTGCTTTCCATTTTACTTCAACAAGTTAACATTTATCTTAGCTTAGTAAAGTTAAGATTGACTTATACCTGCACGTTCAAATATTTTTGTTGTGCAAATCATAACTATTTTATATTTAGGTAAATTTACTAAGAGCTGTTCAGATATAAGTTGTATAAAAATAGTATTGTATTTTGTTATCGTCCATCCCTCTTTTTTTATTGGTTCTATATTTTACGGACAGTTTGCTAGCTCACATATAGGTAAGGTGGACACCAAGATAGTCTAAGTCGAAATCACGTGGACATATTTAGTAAGGTAAGTTCTTAGTCTATAGACTTAGTCCCGACCCAAACGGTTAAAGGTTTGACTCATTTATTTAATATGTGACAGTTATAGTATTTATATTACACTACTAGGTACCATTACCTCGCAATATACACCAATTCAATTTATTTATTCAATTCAATTTATTTAGTGTATCTAAAGGAATTATTCCTTATTACAATATACGCCATCTTTTTTTCTTGTTGCAATGCCACTATATCGATACAAACAAGGCCAAAAAAAAAATAGAGCCCAGACCCCGAAAAAAGCAACTGTTCTCTGGGGTCTGCCTTTTACATTGGGTCTTATGAGAGGTCAGACGTTTTTCTATGATATTCTCAAAATGGCTCTACAGATTTCCGCGAAATTTTAGTGAAATATTCTCAGACACCATCTCGATATTTTACCAAACTTTTGTAAGGATGCAAGATGTTTAAAAGGTTATGCTTATTTTGAATTCAAATTACCCGCCATGTACCGCATGCCAACTGATATATTTGACATGTATTTGACTTTGTCATCTGTGTTTCTCACATTCGCTTCTGCTTTAAGTTTAATTTTTATGTGAGCAAGGTCAACAAAAAGTACAAGCCACAGACTTTTACATTGGGTCTTGTGGTAGGTCAGAAGCTTTTTTATGATATTTTCAAAATGGCGCTACAGATTTTCGCGAGATTTCAGTGAAATGTTCTCAGACACCATCCCGATATTCCACAGAACTTTTGTAAGGATTCAAGATGATTAAAAAGTTAAAATTTTCAAGATTTAGCATTCCTCATGTTGAAATCAAATTATCCGCCATGAACCGCATACCAACTGTTATATTTGACATGTATTTGACTTTGTCATCTGTGTTTGTCAAATTCGTTTCTGCTTTAAATTTAATTTTAGTGTGAGCTAATGACGCGGCTCTGAAAAATTAAGGATTACTATACATTTAAAAAAAACTGTTCTGCAAGAATAAAGTAAAACCAATCTAAAAACCGGCTTTATTTGAAAAAAAATCAAACATTCATGAACCGTCTTTCCAACTTCAATATTTTAAAGACAATCAGCTGTGTCGTAACGTGACCATCAAAAAAAATCAGCCCCCGAGGATCGTGGCTCATTCATTTTGATAGCCCTGGTGTGAGTTATTGAAGCGGCTCTGAAAAACTAAGGATTACCAACTTATAAAAAAAATGTACTGCGAGAATATGGTAAAAACAATCTCATAACCGGCTTTATTTTAAAAATAATCAAATATTCATAAACCGTCATTAACTTTAATATTATAAACACAATCAGGTGTGTCGTGACGTGACCATCAAAAAAAAATCAGCCCCCGATGTGACGTCACCAAAGTGGAGGATCGTGGCCCCTCCGTTTTGATAGACCTGATACAAATTGTACAAATAAATAATTAAAAATGAAAATATTTTGGTTTAAAAATTCTGCCCAAATTTAGACCTAAAAATATCGCTAGGAAATGTTGAATAAACTCAGGGTAAGTTATCGCGAATTCTTTTGGGAAAACAGTGCAACACTGATGCGCCACTACTGCAATTTTCGTATTTTTTGGGAAATCTAGTGCAATTTTTTCATTCTTTTGAGCAAGTGACAAGGCCAGTGTTGCACTTACTTGAGCCGGTGCTGCACTTTCGTATTCTTTTGAAACTGTACTGAGACAATTTTTTGACAGCACTAAAACAGTGTCAGTGGGCCACGAGTGGCGCACTAACTTTCTCACAAGAATTCGCTATTACTAGCTACCCGCTGTATTTTATATGTAAATTATTTGGCCAAGGTAGCGTTGACCAAACCGTTTTTTTATTATTGTTAAGATTTTTTTAGATATTTTCTACATATTTCATGAATACACGCATAAAATACTCTCGCCCCCACCCCGCCCCAAAACTGTCTCGAGTTCACCCCAAAACTTTTTTCTATATACTGCCATAACTCAATCTTAATAGATACGGAACTAAGTCTATAGACTTAGCCCTTAGACCCTGGCTTAAGGGCTTAGACTAAATATATTCGTAAAAACTGGTGTTGGTTTTTCGTAACACCTATTTTGTCCTTGTCTTCAGAACCTTAAAAAAAATTTTCCATCTTAGGGTACACTCTCCTATTGCAGGCTGGCGCAGGAAAAGTTGTTTGTTTCTTTAGCTATTTACAAATTTTCTGCCTAATAAAAAAAAGGTACCATGGACTATAACATTTGTGATACCATATTAGAGAATAATACTTTGTTTATGTGTATGTATTCCCTGTCACATGTAAATTTAAACACAGATCTGTAGCAGTTTTTTGTTTTATTCATTTATTTTTTTAACGTTTAAACTTGCTTTATAATATTTCAACAGGTAAATATTATCACTGGCTTCCTGATGTAAAACATAAGACTTTTATAATATTTAACTTTAACTTTTGGCAGAAAACTCTTATTACCAGATAGTTGAGTGGGTTGTGCTATCCCGTGGGATAGTTGAGGATATTTTTTAAACTAGATCGACTGATAATAGATCACACAATTTTAAGTCACCGGGTGTTTGCCTCCAATTTTAGTAGAAGTAGTTTTACAGAAAAACTGTTAGTACGTTTTTTGTTTGCAATAGAACACCAAGTAAGGCGGTGAAGAAATGAGATTGATATCTTAAAAACTAACAAAGATATTAATTTTTTTTTAATTAAAAAAAAATAGCAATTCTTTTTACCCAAACAACCAAATTGAGGAAAAAAGTTTTAAACTACCCCAAATCAATTGATTATTATGGATCACTCAATAAATAGTCGCCTAGTGTTTGCCTCAAATATGAGCAAGAGCGCCTGTGTTTGCAAGTAAACAGCAAGTAAACTATCGTTTTTAGTAAGCAATATATCTGAAGAACTATAAAAGATATTGTTATTTTTTATATATTAAAAACATTAAAAAAATTTAAGATTGAGCACAAAAGTTTAACACTACCCTTTATTAATTAGTGAGGAATCACTCAATATTAGGTCGGCATTTTGATTCCAAATTTGAGTAGAAGGGCCTATATGACGTCATAAATCGAAAATGGCAGCATTTTCATTTTTTTACAATCTTTGGCGACAGCGGCGTAGCGTACCTCAAGGGGCGGGGGGGGGCGAGAGCTAAAAAGGGCGCCCATCCAAAATCTTGCGCCCAAAAAAAAAAAAAGGTCATCATGTCTTGAGTTTCCTTTGGCGGACCTGCGACTTAATAAAAGCTGAGGGCGCTCCGGGCACCGATGGGGCGCCAGTACCCACAAGGCGGGGGGGGCGACGAACCCTCCGCGCCCCCCCTCCACGCTACGCCATTGTTTGGCGAATAACTTTTAGTAAATTAGTTTTACAGAAAAAGTGTAAATAAAGTTTTTGCTTGTAAGAGAACAGCTATAAATATAGGGAAGAAATTAGCTTTATGTCTTAAAAACAAACAAAGTTATAAATTTTGTTAGAAACAATAAAAAATATAGAAACGTTTTGTTAGCCAAAAAAAAAATTATATCTTTGTTAATTTTTAACATATAAAGCTAAATTTTTTATTACATTAATTACAAATCATAAGCCATACAATTTTTCTTTAAAGTTGATGTAATAAAAGTTAAAAGTTTGTGAAAAAATCGCAATCTTGGATTTATGACGTCACACAGGCGCTTTTGTCAAATTTGAGGTAAAAACCAAGGGACCTAAAATTAAGTGACCCATAACCAATCGATCTAAGATAGTCTTAAACTTTCTGCTTCAATTTTTTTTCCGGGTAAAAAGAAAGTTACTATTTTTATTATATTTTAAAAAATATAATATTTTTTTTAGTTTCCAAGATATAAAGTCAATCTTTTGACTATATTAATTGGTGTTCTTTTTCAAACAAAAAACATATTGAATCTTTTTCTGTGAAACTAATTTATCAAAAGTTATAAGCCAAAATTTGTGAAAAAAGATAAAAACATGCCGCCATCGTGGATTTATGACATCACACACTCTCACTAAAGGAAATTTTACGCTGATTTTAAGAATCGAATAAAATGAGGGTAATTCTATAAGACACATAACAACTTTATGCAATATTTCAAAAACTAAAAGATAGATAAATACCTTTTAAATCTGTTAATTCATCAAAACAAGATCTATAAAAAAGCTCTTTACACGAAAACAACATTTTCATAAACAAAAAAGTTATAGACCCCTTCCCAAAATGCAGGCTTTTTAAAAACACCCCGTAGCTTAAAAAGGGGTGCTATATCAAGATGTGGTTTCCATCTTTAAGCTTCTCTTAAAATTGGAGCGTCGCAAAGGGGGTTAAGTTTTCTCTCATCTCTTCTGGAACTACCCAAAAAAATAATTTAAATTTTATTTACCCGGGCCTTTTTGACCGAAAAGAAAACCTTTCGTTTGAACTGTATCTGATAAATTAAAAGTTAAATAAAAATATTTAAAGCTCGACACACATGATATTTGTTCAGAACTAATGTTTGCGAAGAACCTAATTGATGTTTATAATTTTAATAAAACTCGGTAGATTTTAAAATTATAAATTTGGAAACGACGGCTTTCGTATTATTAAAATCCGGAAATTTAATGCAAATACAACTTTCATTTTAATTAATACACAAAATAAATAATTCTAATGCCGTAAAAATTATAAACTGTGGATAGCACTAGAGACCCTGTATCTATTACATATTTTAAAAAATATGTCATACCTACAGGGTCTGTCCCTAGATAGAAAACGCCACTTACCTGTAAAAAAAAATTACCTAGAAAGTTTTATAATTTATATTTGTATATTTCATATAAAAATGTTATAATATTTTATATAAAAAAATAATTTTAAAATAGACAAAATTATCCCATAGTACAGGGTCATTCACCATATTTTGAACCCTCGATTACCGCGTTTAATATCAATGGTAGAAAAAAATAAATATAAAAGTTTTATAGTGTATCAAAAGTCTTTCAACTGCGATAATGTGAAAGTAAATTAAGACAAAAACATTGAAAATGCAGTATCTCAAAAACTGTTAACCGCAACCTATATTATTTTAAAAAAATAGGAAGAAAAATGCAATTCAAAAATGCAAAAATTTACAGTGAAACCTCTCCTTGCGGACACCCCTGTTAAGCGGACACGCCCTTTAGGCGTGCAAATTTGTTGGAACCAAACTTTTCCCTATTTTTTTACATGTAAAATTCACTCCTATAACCGGACACTCTAATAACACGACGCGGATAATTTTTTTTTGATAAAAAATTTTGAAACCCCCCTTAACCGGACGCGAACCTCTGACAACTAGGCGGAGCGCTGCACGACATGGGCATAAATATTATTTAGAATGTTTGCAACAACGCACTCTGCAGCTGGGGAATTACTTCTTTCCGTTTTAATGCGGAGACTAAATACTTCTGTCGATTTACAACATATTTTATTCGGCGGGACTGCTGTGTTTGTGTGTTTTATTTTTATGGTTCAGTAATGGCGCCTAGTAAAAAACATCTTAGTTTACGTAAAAAAATTAAAGATTTTTGAGAACCACCACACCGATTTTACCAATTTTTACCTCGTTGTGCGGGGAAAAAAGTAGTGCTTTCCTATAAATTAAAAAAGACTAAAACGTTTTCAGAAAATAAGAATAAACACGCCATTTTGAAGAATCAAATATGATTCTGTCCGCCATCTTAAATTTTAAGATGGCGACAAATGTTAATCGTGATCTTTAAAAAGCAATCAATTCTTACCAGAATTTTTTTTATTTTATCAAAATCGGTTCAGTAGTAATGAATTTATAAGGAAATAAATGCAGACATGATTGGCAAGGCAATCGTATAATATTCAAAACAATGGTTGAAACAATAATATATTTTTTTAAGAACCACTGAACCGATTTTGCTGATTCATACCTTGTTGAACGTGGCAAGAATGCAGCTTTTTTAGTGATTTAAAAAAGTAATTAAAACATGTTTGCAGGACAAGAATAAACGAGTATCTTTGAAGGGTACAATTTAATTTCGTCCGCCATCTTGGATTTTGAGACGGCGGATAAAAAGATATATTTCGTCAAAACTCCGAGTAATTCTCTGCCAAGTGCAGTTTGTCCCATTAAAATCGATGGTACTTTTCAAAAATTGTAATGAAAAAAAAATTATCAGGTTTTTTTTTGGCCCACACGGTACATTCTTATAGTTTGAAAAAGTCTGCAAGTCGTTAATCTAGACTTGCAGTTAGGGCCCCAGGTTAAGTATGTCACATGGCGCGTCCTTGGTTAGACAACTAAGGAATATTTGTTTGTCATGGGCTTCCCAACCGTTCCTCGAAGGCTGAACAAGAAGCCTCCTAAAAATGCCTAATGATTCTTAACGAGACATCTTCGGTCATGGTCGCACCTCAGATGGCTATATCTAAAAGTGCATATACACCAAACATCTCCGCAAATGCGCCACGTGTGCGCAGCTCCCGAGCGGAATGTGCGCCGCCAGGCGCCGTATTTGCGCCGCTCGCCGAACTCGTTTCAACGAACTTTCTTACATCGAAATGAAAACTTAACAACAAACTGCCGATGCCGTCCCAAATGATCTGCGAATACACAAAGGGGAGAAGAAGAAATCTGGTTTTCGGAAAACGGCTTGCAAGCGGCGCGCGTGTAACTTGAACACACAAAAACAGGGCGGACCCGTGTTTGCTGACATACACTGAGAGAAGAATTTTGTAACAATAACAAACATTTTGTAACTGTTACCAAATGCGTTGGCCATATTTGGCTTATTAGATATTTGTTTGCAGGTAACAATTCAGAAATTTCAACAATTGAAACAAATATTTGTTAATAAAAAGAAAATCGTCTGGTAATATTTAAAAAAAAGCTACCTTAAGCACTAATATATTGTTGGTATTTAAAAATATAGGTGAGTTTAATTATTAATATACTGTATATTTATTATAAGGATCATTCTTATTTAATATTAAATTAATTAATTATGGGTTATTATATAATTAGTAGCTGTAATTATATTTAGTTATTTTGCATTAATAAGGTATTTGTAGGTTTCACGTTCTGTTTAATATACAGGGTGTTCATTTTAA
Source organism: Aspidapion aeneum (assembly GCA_963576565.1). Lineage (NCBI taxonomy): Eukaryota > Metazoa > Arthropoda > Insecta > Coleoptera > Brentidae > Aspidapion > Aspidapion aeneum. The sequence goes on from OY755038.1 coordinate 52,796,343, forward strand.
AACTTCCCAGCCCAGATTTCTCGAAAATGATTTTTTTTTTAAAAAGCAAAAACACGTCAATTAATTTATTAAGGAGGACACATTCTGGCTATCTTAAAATTTTTGTAGTACACACCCCCTTTGAGGGGTACATTTTACCCCTATATTTTGAATATGGAAAGTGGGTCAATTGACACTTTTTTTTGAAGGTTTCTTAAATATTTTTACAAAGATGTACAAATTTTGAAAATCTATCAATTTGTTTTTGACATATTCACTTATTTTTTCCAAGGGGGTGTGTACTACAAAAACTATAAGATAGCCAAAATGTGTCCTTAATAAATTAATTGACATGTTTTTACTTTTTCTAAAAAAAAATCATTTTCGAGAAATCTTGGTTGGAAAGTTTTAAAATGAACACCCTGTATATTTCTATAGGGTTAATGGAAATAAGGACACCACTTTTGATCACACACCTGTATTTCTTGTCTTTCTTGCCTTAGGAAGACGAAAATGGATCGTCGAAAAGAAATAAAGTTGTGTGATCAAAATTGGTGTCTTTTTTCCCATTAACCCTATAGAAATGAATAAGGTATAGAATAATAAGAGAATTTTAATAATAATACAAAGCAAGTTGTGTGAAACCACCAGAAACAACTACTCCGAGGGAAAATACCCCTAGCGGCATTGAATTATACTGATGGTTTGAGGCTTTCGTTGGGAACTTGTTAAAACTGTTTGGTTTTCACTTTCTCCAACGTCAATCACGAGGATACGAGTGATCCCCGTCTGAAACACGTCCTGATAGTCAGGAACAAATGTTCCATGCCAATCCACGACCGGACCGGTTTCGACCTTTAGGGCCATCCTCAGGTGAATGTAGGCGATAGATCCGTGTAGAGCATAAGTTGTGTGAAACCACCAGAAACAACTACTCCGAGGGAAAATACCCCTACCGGCATTGTATAATTCAATGCCGGTAGGGGTATTTTATATTTATCTTTTTCCACCAAAAAAAAAATGTCACCAAGTCACGGGTCAGAATAGAAACCTACCAAAATAAGGATCGGGAAGCTAATTTAGGGAAATAATTTTTTGAAAAAATGTTTCGGTTTGGTTCGGTTCATTTCAGTTCGGTGCGGTTTGAATCGGTTCGGTTCGGTTCGGTTTGGTTACACCCCCGGGATCCCGGGAAAAAAGTCAGGAAAGTTTTTTTTTTTAATATGTTAGAAAGAGACCCCTTCTTACTCGAACTATTTTGTAACAGCGACGTTTGTAATGGCGATCTTTCAAAACGCGGTATTTTTAGACGCGCTATTTTAAGACGCGCTATTTTGAACACACGCTATTTTAAACATGCGCTATTTTGATACGCGCTATTTTGAATACGCGTTATTTTGAACACGTGCCATTTTGATACGCGCTGTTTTGATACGCGCTATTTTGATACGCGTTATTTTGAACACGCGCCATTATGATACGCGCTATTTTGATCACGCGCCGATGTGATACGCGCTATTTTGATCACGCGCTATTTTGATACGCGCTATTTTGAACACGCGCTCAAATGAGCGCGCTATTTTGATACGCGCTATTTTGATACGCTCTATTTTGATACGCGCTATTTCACTACAGAGGCATTTTTTGTTGTTTGATTGTTTTATTACACCTGCATGCCCCCATTCGGTTTTTTATAGTTAACTTTACATATTTAGACAGAGTTTAATGAAATTATAACGATGCTAATAGATAGTTTAAGTTGTGCTACGTATTTTTACGTAAGCATGAGATTTGACAGTTACGCAAGCGCACTTTGTCACACCGTCGTCAAGGTCACGTTAGGAGCTTACGTAATTACGTTAGCTTACGGCAGTCTGCGGGCACCTTAACGTTACCAAAGAATAGAATTGGTTGATTGACCGATCGAAAAATGAGGCCTAGACGATAATTTCCGCTTCCAGTACAAACGATTCTTTGCAAATATATTCCTACTGTAGTTGAAAAGACAAAAAACAAAATTGTAACATCAAAAAAACACAGTGCCGAATTCCATATTCTCTGCTATTAGTAGACTTGTTATGGTAACATAAAAACATTCAACTAAACTCAAATTTAGAACAAAACGTAGAGCGCTTAACGTGCAGTTTTACGTAAAAATACGTAGCACAACTTAAACTATCTAATATTTACGCAAACATGATTGTCGTCGACTCTCTCAATTTTGTATGTAGGTGTGCCGGCCCAGCTAACCCCATACATTTTCTAAAAACATTTTTTTTTATTTTAAGGTTAAACTCAGCATGCGTACGTATGATGGACTAAAAATCACGTCATGTAATAATTCTCACCCTAAACAAATGTTTTAGATTGTCCGCCTCTTGAAGACTGCGACGAATTGCGCCTGTAGTTATTTATCAAAGTTACCTTTGGCAACGCTAAAACGCTTTCGACTGGAATCGGGCATATTGCGGTCTCTTATTAATATATGCTATATTCTATCTGTTTTTTACCCTTTTATGGAAATTAGGCCCCCTAGATGGATGGACTTGTTCACGCGGTATCTTGATTGGTGTTCTCTTGCGAACAAAAAACGATTCAAAACTAAGTTATTGGCAGAAGTTATAAGCCAAAAATTGTGAAAAAACAGTAAAAAAGCCGCCATTTATTTATTTATGACATCACACAGACCCTTCAACTCAAATTTGAGGCAAACACCCGGTGACTTAAAATTGTGTGATCTATTATTACCAATCGATCTAGGGAAATTTTAAAAATTCGTGCTTTTCCTAAAGCTGGTGAAAGAAAGACCAAGAATATCAACCGAAGAAAATGGTCAACAGCTATACTAACTGAAACTCCGGTTAAAGAAGAGTTGGAACGTGAAAAAAGTTTAAAAAAAGAAAAATCTGTAACCACAAATGTCTTCAAGGAAAAGAAGCATAGAAAAACTACTCAGAAAAGGACACTGAAAGATGACAGCGATGATGAAGAGGAAACATTTTGTCTAGTCTGCATGGAACCATTCTCAAACAGCAAACCAAAAGAAAAATGGGTACAATGTTTAACTTACAAGTTTTGGGCCCATGAAACATGTGCTGATGTAGGGTTTACTTATGTTTGCTAAAACCGTAATTCCGAGTCAGACTAGAGCAAGAATTAGGTTACTTTATATTGTTTGTTTTTTAAGAAATTTAAAGTTTAGTATTTTATTATTATCAATAAAAATAATCTAAGAATTTCCTGTTATTTTATGTTACATATATATACAGTTCCTAATTATTCAACCATGCCCAACTTGCCCCATCGTATGGCCCAACTTACTCCGTGGGTGGGGTTAGCTGGGCCGCTTGCAAGGGTGCTAGAAAAAAGTGTTTTTTAAGTTTGAATGCATAGTTTTAAAAACCAATATTTGATTTAAACATATTATAATTGTAAAACTGTAAGTAATATAGCAATGCTTTTATTTACATTTATGTAAAAAGCAACTAGCCCCGCTCGCTCCTACAAAATGTCAACCGAAACGTCACGATCTACGCGCGACAAGGCCCGAGCCGAGACGGTACAAAGTTATATTGCTCGATAATATCGCTTGTTAATAGTAACCAAATTTGTTGTGAACTTTACGATGTAATTAATAGAAACCAATTTAGACCGTTATAATAACAAAATCACGCCATAACATTATACAAAAAAATGTTTGTTGTAATAAACACAAAGAAATATTTGCCAATATTAAGAGTACATTTATATTTGGTAAATTTTAAGTATTAATAACAAAGACGTTCTGTTACCTTAAAAGAAAGAGTGTTTTGGTTATGGTTAATATAAGGCAATTAATATTTAAAAAACATCAAATTATTAAAGAAACAAATGAAATATTATTTATAACTAAACACTTTAAAAAAGGTTTGTTACCAATAATGAATGATATTTGCTTTTAATATTTTTTAATGAGCACCACAAAAATCAGGTTTACCAAATATTTGTTAATAATAAAATCGGTTTTTTTTTCAGTGTACGGCGTACTCTAACAAACCAAACAGTGATGCGACTATGTACATCTCCTATATGCTTCAAAGCAGCTCTTTAGTAGTTGGCAATACCCCCTAATTACAGCGGGGTTTAACAACGTAATCACCCACTGTGGACTATGTATGTCACATAATTTTTTTCATTTTCTCGCCTCTGTTTTTATTTACAATTTGAGTTACCCCTTAAAGAAATTACATAGTCAACCAGAAAATCGCTGCCTTTAATTTTTCTTGCATTACGTAAAGTCACCTATTTTTTAACAATCAAAAGACAGGTAGGTATACAAATTTGTATTTTGGGATAGATAGTTATCGTTGAGACACCAAAAAATGATAAAGTGTATTTTGAGACGGTGGCCTTTTTTTTTCTGTAAGAGAACTAAGTGTCCTAGGGCAACACGAGCTTAAAAGGCCCGTGACTATAAATAATATGCACTGATAGCAACATTGAGTTCTATGAAGGTTTACTTAAAAATATTTAGTCTAAAATACGTTTCAGTTTTTTGAATAAGCTTTAATATTTAAAAAAAATAATAATTACCTCGTGGAAAAAGTAATTTGTTTTTCTTGTTTTAATCATTTGTAAAACTTAATTTTTAAAAAAGATTCCTAAGACCTTGAAGTATTCTAATCTGATAAAAGCACTAGATCCTGACAGTTTATCATTTTGCCCTTGTTGGAACTTATCAGAGCACTGTAGGTCAGAAGGAACCCTGTAAAGTTCGCTCTCCGCTCTCTTGTTATATAAATTTCAAATTACCGTGCTCTGAAAGGAAAAAAGCATGTTGTTGAAAGAGGTGGTGCTTTCGGCACTCTCATCAGCCAATCGAAATAAGAGGAATTAAACCAAAAATAAGTATTTTTTTTTTGGTTCATTTCACACAAACTGGTCATATCGCACTAATCATCATTTCGGCTCAACTCATATTAAATTGTTTAAGTTCTCGCAGTGGCGTATATAAGGCGCCCCCCCACCCCTCCCCGGAGTGAAGATTTTTTTAGATATTTTCCACATATTTCATGAATATAAACATAAAATAGCATAAAATACGGCCTCATGGGGTCTCGGCCCCCCTCAAAACTGTCTAGGCTCCCCCCCGAAACTTTTTTCCATATACGCCACTGTGTTCTCGTTAGCTGTAAATGTAATGGCTTGTAGTTAATTTTTTTGCAGTTGACGAAGTTTATTTCTAGTACTCGTAAAACGTAAATATGTTTTAGGGTATAGGTATTTTATTATTTGCAGTAAAAAACAAATTTTGAATTTGAAAAAGCTTAAATAATAAAGGAGATTGAGAGGGCTGTATTTTGTATTTTTCATAAAGAAACATAGAGGGTGACACTGATCGAATGTCGTTACTACAGCTTAACCTCAATCGTTACCAAACCTAAATTTAAAACGTCAGTGCGATACATATAGTTTTATAACCACAGTGAATTTGTTAGTTAACAAATCAGTCCAAAAATGGAATTTTTTGAAGAAACTGCAAATTGTAAAATAAGTCGCTAAGGAATAATAAAAGAACGCCATACCTATCTATTTTCTTTACTCTCCGCAATTTTGGTTATTTTTTATAAAGCTTAACCTCCATCTTTACCAAACCTAAATTTAAAAGGTCAGTGCGATACATATAGTTTTATAGCCACAGTAAATTTTTTAAGTTAACAATCAGTCGAAAAATGGAATACAGAACATTTATTGTGCTATAATTTTTTACAAAATTCGAAGAAAATTATCTTAACAAAAATGCCTTGCCGAGTTGATTTCTGTTTTAGGTAATGAAGCACCACATCAGTCGACAGTTTCTCGTTGATATGGAAAATTCAAACTTGGACAGATTAGCCTTAGTGACGATACAAGGCCAGGTCACGAAACGGCTGTCACCCACGAAAACATCGATGCTGTGCGTATTTCAAAGACCTCAATTTAAAAAAAAATTGCATGAAGAACTTGGGGTAAGAAAATTAGTTTCCCGCTGGATACCTCATCCGTTAACCGAAGAACAGAAAGAGGGTCAATTAGTGTCATAAAACTTGAGACAGCTTTGAGGCAGGAAACTCGAAAAACGTATACAGCATTGTCAGTGGTGATGAATCGTGGATTTACTCATATGAAAACGAAAATAAAGTCGTCTGTTTGGTTGTTTCAACATGAAGAAAAGCTAACAAAATTCATAAGTTCTCAAAGTGCATCCAAAAAGATAGTTGCGGCATTTGTCTCAAAAGCAGGTCATGTAGCAACAATTCCTCTGGTAGATCAAAGGACTGTTACTGCCGATTGATACATCAGCATTTATTTGCAGAAAGTCATCGCTGTGCTTCGAAAAATGAACCCCGAACGACAAATCATCCTCCACCAAGACAATGTAAGTTGGCACAAAACACAAAAAACCAAGTATGCAGTTTTGACAGTACCAAAAAACGAGTGGAATTATAGCTTTGACAACTGGTTTCGACGCATGCAAAAGTGCATTCATTTTCGTGGAGAATACTTCAAGAAAAATAAAGTCTTTAAAAGTTACTACTGCTTTATTGCAGCTGTATATGCAAAACTTAAAAGACAACCCTTGTATGTAGAAAAATAATTTTTATATTCAAACTTTTATTTACTATACCAATAATATTTTTAAAACAAAATTTCGGTTCATATTTAATTTACCTTGGTATCTATAGTAATTTGTGGATGAGCATGAAGTTAGCGAAGCACCCATCGCAAGTCGAATCGCGACTAGGTGGATAATTTGCCGTTAATTAGTCGTGAATTAGTTGTGGAAAAATTAATTTTGTCGCTCTTATTTTTGACCGTTTTTTTGGGTGCTTTGCTAACTTCATATAAAGTTAGCGAAGCACCCTTGTCAAAAATGGCTTTAGACATGACCTATCGAAACCGAGTATGGTGGATAATTTGCCGCTAATTAGTTGTGGAAAAATTAATTTTTTTTAGTTTTTTAGGTGCTTCGCTACCTTCATATGAAGTTTGCGACAAAATTAATTTTTCCACAACTAATTAACGACTAATTAGTGGCAAATTATCCACCATATTCTATTTCGATAGGTTATGTCTGAAGCCATTTTTGACGAGGGTGCCTCTCTAACATATGAAGTTAGCGAAGCACCCAAAAAAACGGTAAAAAATAAGAGCGACAAAATTAATTTTGCCGCAACTTATTAACGACTAAAAAGCGGCAAATTATCCACCATATTCGGTTTCGATAGGTCATGTCTAAAGTCATTTTTGACAAGGGTGCTTAATTTTTCCACTACTAATTCACGACTAATTAACGGCAAATTATCTACCTAGTCGCGATTAGATTTGCGATGGGTGCTTCGCTAACTTCATGCTCATAATTTGTGGTCAATAATACGATTTTTTGGGTGCTTCGCTAACTTTATATGAAGTTAGGGAAGCACCCAAAAAAACGGTCAAAAATAAGAGCGACAAAATTAATTTTTCCACAATTAATTCACGACTAATTAACGGCAAATTATCTACCTAGTCGCGATTAGATTTGCGATGGGTGCTTCGCTAACTTCATGCTCATAATTTGTGGTCAATAATACGAGACAATTTTCAAAGTAAACAACCGACGATGATTCAATGAGTGGCATCACAGACGCCCCGAACGCACCGCGCTGAGCGAGTGTATGGCATATAGAGATCATTGGTGTATGGACGTTTATTGGCGCCTAACGTTGTCCATCCCCTAGGCTTGATGTAAAATCAATTTTGTTTTTTGAATTATTAACGAGCTCTCTCGGCTCTTCACATTATGTTTGTTGTTAGTTCGTAGCAGTCGCCTCTGAATTATTAAAAACCGATTTAACAGCTCTTCGAATTAAGGGCCTTCCAACAACAACCATAAGTATATAAAGGCAAAATGAAAAAAATTGGAGCCTGATGCACAGTGTCGTGCAGTGCTAACAAAGCAGGGTAGGCAAAAATTAACAAAATGAAAATAAGTCTTAAAAAATTGCCTACCAAGCTAATAACTTACTGTAGCACAAAAAAACTTTAAACTTTATTTGATTTTTAGTTGGGTAAAAAGAAGTTTTTGTAATAAAGATGTTAGGGACAAGTCGCAAAGTCTTTCTAGTTTTTAAGTATTGCGCAAATATATATGGATAAAAAGAACGTTGTGCTGATGCGCTACTAGCTGGTTTTGTCGCTATTAGTTTCGCTGACTGATCGTATTCTTTTGCATCGTTAGTTAAGTTGTTTAAATCTGCGTACTGTGTTTGCCTGTATATGTTGCCAGACGTTCTTGTCTTTTGGAAACAAGAAACAGGGCCAGCGCAAGAGTTTTTTTTATATGCTTACACCCTGTAATCCATTTGAGTTTGAGTTGAAATACCTATCTACCTACTATAAAGGTTTTTCTATGCTAAACTATCTTAAGCATCGGTGCTGGACATCCTACAGAAATTGAGTTTCCTTTTTCTTGAAATGTTTCTGAGAAAAGTGGAATTGTTTTTTAACGTTTACGACGAATTTCTCCCTCCTTCTCCCTCTTCTCCCCATTCTGCTTATTAGTAATAGTTGTAGCTATACCTTTCACAAATATAGAGCGATTTCAAAAATTCTTTCTGCTCACGCTTTAAGACTTTTTTCCAACATTATTTTACTAGTTTCCCCTCCCTCTCCCTTCTTCTCTCTTCTCCCCACCCTCTCTATTAGTAATAGTTGTGGCTATACTTTTCATAAATATCGAGCGATTTCAAACATTCTTTCTGCACATGTTTTAAGATTTTTTCGACACCATTTTACTAGTTCCTTCTTCCCTCTCTCCTCCCCCACCTTCACTCAATGGAAGGTAAAACTGTTCGCGTCCGTAGAAAATCTACACGTAGTTTTTGGGTAATGCTAAATGAATTATTATAAATGCATAGTGCTTTTTATAAGGCTGAATAAGAATTAAACCTAAAAGTTGGAAAAAAAATAATAAAAAAAACTGCTAAATTTACTTGGAAAATTACCCAATAACCTGATTCATGAAAATACAAAACTGTATAATTTCGTAAGTGCGCTTTGGGTATCAAAACTAAAAGTTGAAGCATGTCGTACATTTTAGGTATACCTGTCAATTTTGTACCCAGATGCGACTAGTAGTTACAAGTAAATTTAGCAGTTGGGTGTTTTTTTTATTTAATTTTGTTTTTATTATCTTTGTTTCATAAAAGCCAGTTTTGGTGTATCTGGGGTGCGTTCAGCAGCGGTTGGAGCCAAACCAATTTGATATTACTCGTTCAGAAATGGCTTCAGCTTACTAAAGGTGGTTAGCCTAATCCTTCGAAATATAAACCACTTTTCGAGACCGCCACCAGATTTTGCACGGTGCAGCATGTTGTGATTGGCCCAAGTAAATCCTCTCAGAGAAAACTTAGGGACTAAAGTGATGCTCTTAACTCCGAGGTGAAAAGTTTGTAGACCGACTGAAAGAGGACTACAATTCACTGAGGGATCAAAATGAACTTTAGTCAGGTGGTTTATATACTATTTTATGTAATTTAGTATAGGAAAAATAATTTAAAAGAAAAATAATTGAAGGCTATGTAACAACACCTCGTACTAATTGCATTTAATTATATCCTAGATATAAAATGTCATCCTATTGATTGAAAGTGTTTTATAGTAAGGGTTGATATTCAACTCCAAATCCAGTGGCGTAGCTATCGTTGAGCAAACCGAGGCAGTGCCCGGGGCCCCAGCGGCTCTAGTAAAACATCGTTTTTAAGCGGCAATAAATTCGTAAATAAATATAAAAAAAAACTTGTTGTTAAACTTAATTTTAACTTTAAATCAACAAGTTTTGATTTTTTTTTTTCACAAAAATTACTTACCTTTTATTAAAATTTTCACCTGCGATGCATTTTATTTTCATCTGGTTCTTAAGCTCAGAGCTCAGACTTAGTAAAAACAACACAAAAAATATTTTTTGTTTTTACTTCTTTCTTGGTCCCCCCCCCCCTCCTGACAACCTGGATCTGTCACTGTAAATGCTTGCTTGCTTTTAAAAAACTAGCTTTAAAATACGTAGTTTGAAATTGAAAAGCAAGAAAAAGAGATTTTATTTTGTTGTTATGGCAAAAGACAAAATTTTGTTGACAATCATTCATATTTTCTTATTGACTTATGAGGGCCCCCTAAAAATTGTTTGCCCCAGGGCCCCATGACTTCTAGCTACGCCGCTGTCCAAATCTGGGTGGGTCTTGACAAGTAAGTTTTTAATCTCAAGAATGAAAAGGGTCACTTTAATCCCTAAAGTTCTTTAGTTCCTAAAGTAAATAAACAATTTTTTTGACATTTTGCAATTTTTTTTGAATTTTTACAACTTTTTCGTATTCTGAAATGTATTGACGCCAGGGTTGTGGAAATTGAAAATAAAAGATACCTACCTATATTTACAGGAAAAGTTAAAGACGGTTTTTTTAATGGTATGTTTTATCATTTTAATAGTTTTTGCCATTTAAAGGCAATTAAGGAATGACGAGCTAATTTTTGACATTTAAAAAGGAAGGGGCTAAACCATGTTTGCTTTGGCTTTCGCCAGCGCTAAACGCATCCCCGTTATTTTCTAGTTTTAAGTACAGGGGTGCGTTTGAAAATTGTTACCCTAGGGTGAAGGTTATACCCGTGCTAGCCCAAAATCGTTCAAAAATGATCACGGTCAAAACGATGACGTCATACACCCGCGTTCGAAAATCAATCAAATTCACCGCGGTCAGGAGCAAGGCGAGATTCACCCGCGATTGCGCACTAGCGCTTAACTTAAAGTGTTTATTGTTTTTTTTTTATTTTGTGTTATATTTCACACATGACTACTTCAATAAATCTATAACTATTTAGAAAAGTAAAAATACTTCTTAAAAAAATTAAAATTATCAAATTAAATTAAATTTAAAAAAAAATCCAAATCATGTGTTATTAATCACCATGCGTTCGAAAATTTATAAGGCGATATTTACCCAGGGTAATTTGGCTTTTTCGGTGACGTCATCAATATCGCCTTACCCTACCATCACCTTACCCTCGCCTTTTATTTTCAAACGCACCCCAGCTGATAATTTAAAATATCTTTTATTTTAAAATTCTTTTAATTTTGCATATACAGTAGAATTTTTATATTTCTTGTAAAAATTAAAAATATGTTGAACTTATGTGAAAATATGTTGTAAAGGATGTTTGCTTAGCGTTTTATGGTGAAATTGCGTCAAGAAGGCGACAGCGCGGAGGTAACGTTTCCAAGATAAAGCCGATAAAAATAAGGTTCTCCTTATCTTTACAGCAAGGTACACTAACAAAATGTTAACAATCCCCGCAGTAGAAGCACAAACTAAAAAAAAATCAGTGCGGTTGTCTCGCTAATATTTTACAACAGTATTTAATTTAGTTTAGGTCTAAGATTGCATCTTTGGTCTCACCAGCATCTATAGCGAAATTCAAAATTAAAAAAAAGACTCAAAATATGTCTTGGGGGTGCTGTATGTATTTTTCTTTGTCTCTCTCTGCCGCAAAAAATACAAAATCTCCGAAAGAACCAAACAGATTTTTTGTGAAATTAGCTATCCTTGTTGAAATTTTTGTAGTAGAGGGTAGCTAGACTTTACACCTATATTTTGCAGAGAAAAATTGATACCCTGTTTTGATTATTAAGTACAGAGAAAATAAACTAGAGAATAATCAAAGGATTTTACAATCATCATAAACTGCTCAAATCAAATATTCTAACAAGATCTCCCAAATAAAAGATCTACACCACAGTAATTAGACCGGTAGTGGCGTAAGGGGTAAATCACGGACACTTACAAAAACAAATGAAAAACAACTAAAAATATATAAAGGAAAAATTATTTGTAAGATCTTAGGACCAGTGAAAGCAAAATATGGTTATTGGCGGATAGGGAGGAATTATGAATTAGAGGAGCCAATAGATGTCTCAAACACAGTGGCGGCGCGTGATAAAAAGCTTTGGAGGTGCACATAAAAAAAAAAAAAATTACGGCGCAGGCGAAAATCTTTTTTGAGTGCTACGCTAACTTTTTGGGCCTTCGAGTGGGCCGTCATATCATATAATTTAGAGCAAATAATTAAAAAATGAGATATTTAGTTAGATATTAGTTACCTACCTATTATTATTGTTTTTATAAATAACTAATAAATTATGTCACCTACTTTTTTTCCCTTCTAATGGCAAAGATGAAAAAATGCTATCAGAATTAGAAACTTCCGCCATTGTCGTAAATACCAAATCGTCGAAATCAAAACAAACAGCCTGCGCCCGAACGTTAATGTCAAGTTGTCTAAGTGTTAGTGGTGTGCAAATACTATCTACTCGATACCTTAATAATATCTGATACATGGACGGATTCGAAGTAATCGAATCCTTCGACGCCAAATACCCGTTACTCAAATCCCGAATGGGACCGGAGCCGAAGTGTTACTTTCGTATCAGTTATATCGGCAACGGCCGTATGAGTAACGAGTTTGAAGTACTTAATCATTTGGACCGATATTTATTTACTTAAATATTTGATTATTTGATTCAATAGCTATTGATATGTTATGTCAAGCGGCGCGGCAGTAGAAATGTATTTTCCCCAGAATGTATTTGAAAAGTTGCCAGATTTTGAACAAAATTCCCCAGAATAATATACCTATATTTTCGTAATAAAAAAAAATTGTGTGTGCTTAAGACCACACGGCAGAAGTGTAAACTTCAACAAGGCGAAATTAATAGTACTGGCCCATCACAAATTCTGCAAAGCGGACCGAACCAAACTCTTCTGTTTATTGGCCTTCATCATATCGCTCGCTGAGTGTTTCTCACAGTAAGTCGACTCGAGCCGATTACACCCGAATGAGCGTTACGGCTCAGTTGAATTCACTACCCACAAAAACTGCTAAACGCGCCTAAAGAAGTTTACACTTCAAAAACTACAAACATGTAAAACATCAATATTTTTATTTTTTGCATACTTAGTACTTAAAATTTCAACTCTACTCAGTATTTATTGGATTTACCGATAATATAATGATTACTTAGTACCGAATACAAAATATCTGATACTCGAATAGGAAGTATCAGTATCTACTCGATACTTGGAAAAGAAATCGTTGTACCCACAACTATTAAGCGCACGAATTAAAAGTGCCGGTGATCTGCTCTAACATGCAACGCAAACCGATAACGCAGAGGTCATCACAGGGGTGCGGGCGGCATCGAAGCTGGTTTTTGTATACGCGTTGTACCGAAGGAAAGTTCAGATCCTATGTACTGTAAAACTCTATTGGGACATGTCGTCCTATCTTTCTATAATTCGAAATTAGCATGCGACATAACATCTAGGGTGCATAGAATTTGGTTCCAGTAAATGAAAGCGTTGTTTGATGGAGACTTAGCTGGAGAGTTTGAACACGAATACAAACACATACATACCAGGTATTGATTCCTAGATTATATTCCAGTTTTAGTGAATTTATTTTGGGGTAATTATGAATTAAATTAAGGAATGATCAAAGTTTAATATTTTTTAAGTAAAATTTGGGAGTGCACGTGCACATGTGCACTTATGGAGAAACCGCCATTGCCCAAACATCGTGATATTCATCAAAAGTAGACGATTGGGTTGGTTAGGACATGTACATAGAAAGGATGAGAAAAGAACACCAAGAAAAGTTGTGAACTGAAGACCAGCAGGAAGGCGTAGAATCATACCAAAGAGGGTTGAATTTAGGACTCTGGTTGATAGGTTAAAACCGACCAGGTGTTGTAGCCATTTGAAGAAGAAGATACCTTGTTTTAAAGATCTCTTAAATGTCTTTATAACCGTTTAAAACTATGGGAAGTCTATCAAAAGATATTTGCACCCAAAATTACCAAGGAGCGATAAAAGTTAACGGTTATTGTGTACTCACATTTCAAAGAAAATTTAACAAAGTCCCGAAACAGATCGATTTATTTTCTATGGGATTTCGCAGGGACTCTTATTTCTTAATAATAATTACATTATTTAGTGGCGTATATAGAAAAAAGTTTCGGGATTGGCCCGAGACAGTTTTGGGCGGGGGTCCGAGACCCAATGAGGCCGTATTATATGCTATTTTATGTTTGTATTCATGATGGGAAAAAAAAACCGGACAATTTTTTTTTAAATTATAATTTTGAACTCGATTTTAATGGGACAAACTGCATTTGGCAGAGCATTGATAATCAGAGTTTTGACTGAATATATTTTTTTGCGCGCCATGTCCAAATCCAAGATGGCGGACAAAATTAAAATGTACCCTTCAAAAATGCTCGTTTATTCTTATGTTGCGAATATGTTTTAATTAGTGAAAAAGCTGCGTTCTAGCGACACCCGACAAGGTACGAATCAGCGAAATCGGTTCAGTGTTTCTAAAGAAAAATATTTTTCTTTTAACCATTGTTTTGCATATTATACGATTGCCTTGCCAATCTTGTCTGCATTTATTTCTTTATGAATTCATTACTACTGAACCGATTTAAATAAAATTAAAAATATCCTGGTTAGAATTGATTGCTTTTTAAAAATCATTATCGAATCTTAAAAATGGCATGTTTATTCTTATTTTGCAAAAATATTTTAGTTTTTGTTTTAATTTATTGAAAAGCACTACTTTTCCCCCACACAACGAGGTATAAATTAGTAAAATCGGTGCAATGGTTCCTAAAAAATATATTTTTGTTTCAACCATTATTTTACAGATTATACGAGGTTATTGCCAATCCTGTCTGCATTAATTTCCTTCTAAATTCGCTATTACTGAACCGATTTTAGTGAAATAACAAAAATCGTGGTGAGAATTGATTGTTCATTAAAGACTAAGATCAAAATTTGCTGCCATCTTAGAATTAAAAATGTCGGACAGAATCATACTTGATTCTTCAAAATGGCGTGTTTATTCTTATTTTCCGAAAATGTTTTGGTTTTTTTTTAATTTATAGAAAAGCACTGCTTTGCTCCCGCTTAACAAGGTACAAATTAATAAAACCGGTAAAGCGGTTGTCATGAAATCCGATTTTGTTTTAACCATTGTTTTACAAATTATTCGATTGCATTGCCAATCCTGCCAGCATTAATTTCTTTATAAATTCATTATTACTGAACCAATTTTAGTGAAATAAAAAACATCATGGTGCAAAGATCAGTGCAACGTTTTTTATTTCAGGAAAATCGGTTCAGTAATAATGAATTTACAAAGAAATTAATGGAGACAAGCAGTGGCGTATATAGAAAAAAGTTTCGGGGACGGGGGGCGAGACAGTTTCGGGGGGACCACATGAGGCCGTATTTTATGCTATTTTATGTTTGTATTCATGAAATATGTGGAAAATATCTAAAAAAATCTTAGCTTCGGGGGGGGGGGGCTTATATACGCCACTGCACACAGGATTGGCAATGCAATCATTTAATTTGTAAAACAATGGTTAAAATAAATTCAGATGAGAACCACTATACCGATTTTATTAATTTGTACCTCTTTATGCGGGAGAAAAGTAGTGTTTTTCTATAAATAAATAAAAAAAACTAAAACATTTTCGGAAAATAAGAATAAACGTGCCTCTTTGAAGGGTCAAGTATGATTCTGTCCGACATTTTAATCTTGAAAATGGCGGCAAATTTCGATTATAATCTTTAAAGAACAATCTATTCTCACCATGATTTTTTTTATTTCACTAAGTTCGTTATATAACCTTGTAAACATTGGTAATAACACAAAGATATGTATTACTTTGTGGTAATAATAAGTTTATAAGGAAGTGAACGCAGACAGGATTGGTAATGAAATCGTATAATCTGTAAAACAATGGCTGATACAAAAATAGATTTTTTGAAAACCACTACATCGATTTGAATCATTTGTACCTCGTTGTGCCAGGGAAAAGTAACAAAAATATTTCCGGAAAATAAGAATAAACACGTCATTTTGAAGAATCAAGTATGATTCTGTCCCCTATCTTCAATTTTAAGATGACGATAAATTTTGATCACGATCTTTAAAAAGGAATCAATTTTTACCAGAATATTTTTATTTCATCAAAATCGGTTCAGTACTAATGAATTTATAAGGAAATAAATCCAGACATGATTGGCAAGGCAATCGTATAATATTCCAAACAATGGTTGAAATAAAAATATTTTTTTTAGGACCACTGAACCGATTTTGCTGGTTCATACCTCGTTATGTATGGCAAGAGTGCAGCATTTTTATTAATTTAAAAAAATAATAAACGAGCATCTTTGAAGGGTACAATTTAATTTCGTCCGCCATCTTGGATTTTAAGACGGAGGACAAAAAAATATATTTAGTCAAAATTCTCATTAATTCTCTGCTAAGTAAATTAAAATCGATGGTATAGTTCAAAAGTTATATTGAAAAAAAATTGTCCGGTTTTTTTGGCCCACCCGGTATGTGAAACATATCTAAAAAAATCTTTCCTTGTGGGGCCAAATCTCCGGTGCTGCAATTTTTAAATCGCGGTGGCGAGCTGGATCAACTGCAACGAATTGTCTTAGACCCCAATGACATTCTTTAGCCACTTACTACAAAATGATTATTTACCCAGAATTTTTTTATTTCTATGAGACCCCCATTTTCTTTACTGAGTAACTTCAAGTTCACGAAAATCTAAATCTTGCTGCTCTTCATTTACGTATTTAAGTTACCTTATCTTTGGAGATATTTAAAAAGAGAGAAAAAAAGTATATTTTTTCAGTGTTAAAAAAATATTTATTTTTCAGTGTTTTAGTTTTTTGATGTTGAGAAAATATTTTATTTTTAATGTTAGAAAAACATAGGATTATTTTTCTAACGACAGAAAACGGGTTATTAAGCTTCTTTTTCATCATGAATGAACTAACAACCAAACTAAAGTTATGTTTCTCAACAGAACATTATTTTGGCGTTATTAAAATGTTGCAAACAAAATCGACGTGTTTGAGAGTTTTTTTCTAAAAAACGTACGAAAAATACCCGTGTTCCCTAACCCTGTGTATTTGATTAAATATTATTAATTAAATTTTACACCTAACATTTCTAAACCATTAAAACTTTTGTGTAAGTATAGCAGAATACCTTTTGTCATATGGTGTCTTTAACGTGATCGAATGTTGTTAACTCGCATTTTGCCACAAAGAAGTTTATCTCGGAAACACAAAATGGCTGAGCAAACAAAAATGATAAATTTTTATATTTTCTTGAAGTGTCACGGTTCTAGCTTAACACCTTTGTGACATGTTCTAATATTGGATAGGTATCTTAAGTTAAAAGTATTTTACCTTCATCAGCCAACCCATTTTTATTTATACACAACATTTACAAAAAACCTTTCCTTAATTAATGTGCATTTGGTCCTCGATTTGATCCTAACGATTAAATTTTATTCGTTAATTTTCGAAGCATTTCAGGCTTAAGTACCCATATACAGTGGTAGCCAATAAAAAAAAATTAAATAAAAAAAACACCCAACTGCTAAATTTACTTGTCAGTACTAGTCGCAGTTGAGTACAAAATTGATAGGTATACCTATAATGTACTGTACGACATGCTTAAACTTTTAGTTTTGATGCCCAAGGCGCACTTACGAAATTATACAGTTTTGTATTTTCATGACTCAGGTTATTGGGTAATTTTGTACCCAACTGCGACTAATAGTTACAAGTAAATTTAGCAGTTGGGTGTTTCTTTTATATATATTTTTTTGATTTCCAACTTTTAGGTTTAATACTTATTCAGCCTTATAAAAAGCACTATGCATTTACAGTTCATTTAGCTTTACCCAAAAAGTACGTGTAGATTTTCTACGGACGCGAACAGTGTTACCTTCCGTTAAGTGAAGGTGGGAGAAGAGAGAGGGAGGAGGAAACTAGTAAAATGGTGTCGAAAAAGAAAAAAATCTTAAAGCGTGTGCCGAAACAATTTTAGAAATCGCTCTAAATTTTTGAAAGGTATAGCTACAACTAATACGAATAAGGAGGGTGGGGAGAAGAGAGGGAAAGAAAGGGGGAAACTAGTAAAAGTCTTAAAGCGTGTGCAGAATTTTTTTTTGAAATTGCTCTATATTTGTGAAAGGTATAGCTACAACTATTACTAATAAGGAGGGAGGAGAGAAGAGAGGGAGGGGGAAACTAGTAAACTGATGTTGGAAAAAAGTCTTCAAGCGTGTGCAGAAAGAACTTTTGAAATCGCTTTATATTTGTGAAAGTTATAGCTATAACTATGGGGTTCAGAATTGAAGTGGATCAAGTCCAATTTCGCACTATTTTAAGTTAATTCTCTTTAAAGGTATATTAAACAATGTTTATTTCAGTAGAGGAGTGAATCAAGTCGCACTTTACGCATTAAAGCGGCCAGAGTTGGTTTTCATTTGGTTTCTGAAATAAACATTGTTTAATATACCTTTAAAGCGGATTAACTTAAAATAGTGCGAAATTGGACTTGATCCTCTTCAATTCTGAACCGCTCAACTATTACTAATAAGGATGACGGGGAGGAGAGAGGGAAAGGCGGGTGGGAGGGGGAAGAACCAGTAAAATGGTGTTGGAAAAAAAATCTCAAAGCGTATGCAGAAAGAATTTTGAAATCGCTCTATATTTGATAAAATTATGCGAGTATGGTTTTTGAATAGGGTGGGGGAATGACAGGGGGGAGATGAGTGGGAGTAGGGACGACTGCAAAGTAACTACAGCAAATTAGAGGACATTTGCAATGGGTAATCAAAGGATTTTCAGTACAATCTCCTGAAAATAAGATAATTTGTATGCCTTAAAACCTACATCATGTGACAAAATGACGTCTGAAGACCGCCATGTTGACTCCTGTTTAAAAAAATATAGCCTGTATCAGTAGCAATTCAACGACACCTTTTTTGTTAAAATCGGTTCAGCCGTTTAACCTCTAGCGTGACACAAACATACATATTTGCTTACATACATACAACAATCGGAAAACATAACCGTCCTTTCGCCGTGCTGCAATTGGGTAAAAACAGTGGAGGATCCAGGGGTGTAGAGGGGCCCGCTCCGTCATTTCCTTGACAAATAGACTATAATCTTTAGTTCCAAGAAAAAGATAAGCAATGCAAAAACCGCAATTTTTTACCAAACTTAGTTTTTTTTTACAAAAATTTTTACACAAAAATTACTTTTATTTCTCAAAATCTGCGCCTTTTAATTTTAAATTTTTTTAATAAACTTCAGAGCTTATTAAAAACCACAATTTTTTTTTTCATTTTTGATGCTGCCTTCTTGGCCCATTCCCATCGGCCATCCTGGATCCGCCACTGACCAAGAACACCCTAAAATTGTATATATATATCCATTTCTCAGTTCACTAGTTTAGGCGATTTTCTAATGTAACAGTGCATTTTTCTAAAAAGCTAAAAAAAATCACCCTAGTGGAGTAGCGGCCCGTGAGTTGTAAAGCTGGAGGGGCGCAAATAGCTTAAAAGTGGGGGTAGTGGATTTTTCAACCAGCACTTAACTGAGTTTGTAATATTCGTTTCACCTAAGAATGCAAATCCAGTGCAAGGCTTCATATTATGTCCTCTGGAAGATTAATGTTTTCTGATTTTGCCAGGAAGACGGTGCAAATCTTTCACACCCTTTCGTGCCCAATTAGGGTCAATCCTTGATGCCGCATTATAAAGCAACACACACGGGAAACAGTACAACAGGTTGGCTAAATCACACCCATAAATCCAGTTATTTTTCTGATAGGTAGATGTCTCTAAAAAAATGACACGTAATTTTTTATGTGCTCCTTTGATTAACTTGAATTAGGTTTGGATCCGGTAAGGGCCTACCCAGTTTTTTAATTTTGATTTTATCGTCCAAAGAAAGACTGAAAAAATTGCTGATCATAATATTACTAACGCAATTCATTATCAAGATCGATAATGAAAATTCGCAGTAAATTATAACACGACTAAAAAGGCAAAACAATATAAAACTACCGTATAATCATGTTATATTAATCACTGGCCTATAACATTTTGACATGCTGACCAAACCGCGATATTCTGTGGTTTGGCCGCAAAATAATTGCGCCTTTTGTTGCATTAAAACAGCGTACAGTAGAACTTTTTGATGTCTAGGTGGACAACCATTAAGCAACATAAACACTAATGCTTGATTTATTTTGCCTTAAATAATCACAAAATCTTTAAAAACCTTTAGTATTTTGCAATATTACCTACCTCTTATATAGGGTGAGATTTTAGCGATTTTAAGATTGGTACTTATACTGTATATTTTTAACGAAAATTGTTTCAACAAATTTTATAACAATAAAGTAACGGTATATAATCTTTCTAGTTTTTGCAATAAGAAATTTAAATGAAACAGTTTTGCAGTACTGGGTGTTTTAGCAAAATCAAAATACAGGCGTTTTAGGCGGTAAAGTACGATTATATTTTTTGTGGTACGATCAAGGCAAAAATTGAGGTCATACGTCACTATATGAAAGAGAAATTTTTCACCTCTTACCCGGGGTGAAACTAACCCCTAAAATTATAATGGGAAATGTTTATCGGGTGGCAATAACTTTAAAGGTGGGTAATATAAGAAAATTTAAGAAAATGTATTTGTTTAAGATTACTTTGGATGTTAATTTTATATTGAAACAAATTTTGTATCATAAATAATAAACTCAGAAAATTTTAAGACAACAACAACAACAAATACAACAATAACAAAAATTTATTAACTTGAAAAATTCAATTTTTTATTTGAAATATATTACTTAACAAAACAAATAATAGAATAATTAACTAATAAAACGAGTCCATTTTGATGGAAGCAGAGCACAGCAGGTATAGTTTTTGCAAAGTCAGTTGAACAAGGATAAAAGCCGACCATCGGCATATTCTTTATAGAAAGTGACATGGGCGGCGGTAGATATACTCATGAAAATTATTTCATTTAATTATGGCGTAAACTAAAGAAATAACAATAGATAATAAAACTTTCTATTCCTACACCTACAGGAACGACACTGATTTATTTTCTAACTCTGCATACTGCCGACTAAAGGGGTTCCGAAAAGCACACCCGAAAGCAATTAAAAGTGCATCTCAAAAAAAATCTGCCAATCACGTATCGTCCATCCACCAGGGGTCGGTCGGTCGGAAAACAAATACTTTGTGTTCGGACCTCAAAGAGCTGCGCCTCTTCTCTGTAGGTAGGGTTGAAATTATACCAGAAAGATTTTATATGAATTTAATAATAATAACTTTTGAAGAGCAGAATCAAGCAAAATTTTATGAAATCGATAGAACCCCGTATTAGGAGTTATTCAAGTGACTTTGCAAAAACTTTAACTAATTTAATCGAAATCGAAAGGTTACAAAATGAAATCTAAAATTAAAGTAGTAACACGTGTTTTTTAGATTATTCTTCTGAAGACACCAACAAATTGTCATCTTCAACGATATTGTCATGGTTTAAATATTGAATATCAGGACTTCTTAGTAAATAAAAAACTTCTGGGAAAAATACGAGTGGGTTGGTTCTGAAACTATTTACTACTGGATCTGATGAAATTGAAAGCATTCTTAGCAAATCTTTATTTGTTGCTTCTCTGGATTTTTTTTTGTGTGAAATTCTCTAAATCTTTTGCAATCTCTATGCTTCTTGGGCATCTTCTGAGATGGGTATTTTGCAGTTTTTAATAACATCACTACCATGCACTAAAATTTTGTGGCATGTAAAACCATGGATAGAGATTTATAAACAGATTTCTGGTTTCTTTTGCATAGTTCTGAGGAAAGAGCTTGGAGAATAACACTAAATTTTAATATTAAATTGTTGTCTAAACCTGTAATCTCTGCACCTTTTTCGTAACTTTAAAAAAATGTTCGAGCCGTATTGCCATCATTAGTAGACCCAAAACCTGGTTTGGGTCTTTCAATGATTAAACTTAACTTATTTTAAACTTGTTCTGAATGTCTTCTTTTCTGGACTGAGATCTCACCTGTCATGTCTTAATGTCCAATCTATAACTAATATGAAGAAGACATTCAAAACATTTGATCCAACCTTGAATATTTTGAGCATTTTCTGCTATGTTCAACTTTTTAGGCGTGGATTGACAAATATAACATGTTTGGCTTGAGGAAGTTTTGCTTAAGACATTACAGATTATTCCATTAATAATAATTGTTAACATTAATTGATGATAAATATTGATCTGATAATTACCAGCAGTCACAATTGTTGGCTTTAAATTATTCCGTTTCTAAAATAAATGTTATTGGTTGACGGTTTCTAGTAGGGATTGAAAGAGTCACTTTACTTCCCTACGCTTGAAACTAATGTGACCTCTTTAGCTTCCAGAGTGCATAATAGTTATTTACCTAACAAGTGTCGAAAGTAATACTTTACCGCACGCGACAGCAGTCAAGGCGTCAAGGATGGTAAATACACTTTCCGCATGTGTTAGGTACATTATTTTACTTATGAGTATCTTTTTTTTTTTCAAAAAATTAAAAATAATTTATAATTAAGCTGTCTTATTGATACATTGCTAAGGTTTCTAAGTGTTGCGCGCATATACGTAATATTCCAATACTCCCTGTTAGTCATTTACACAATGGTTGGCGTTTGATGCAAACATTCAGAAATAAAGATACGAAAAATGCACAGATACCAAATTTACATGGATAGAGTTTTTGTCAACTGTACGCCGATGATTTGACGTAACGAATACAAGAATAAAATAATATGCATGCGTAAAATCAGGATATTTTATCTAAACGACCGCAAAAAGGATAGACTTATACCGATTGATATTGCTATATCAAATATGTTTGCATTCTGCGTCGTAAGGTACCGTAGGTATTGCAATAAAACATATGCATATGTCTTTGAAAGCAACTAATCAGGTCTTTTTTGCTTAAGGACCGCAAGGACTCATGTTTGCATCATGAATTGGCAGTTACCGTGGGTATTGGAATATTATGTATATGGGTGCGCGTGCGGTAAAGTAACTTTACTGCACGCGAGTATAGGTAAAATATATTTTTATGCATATTAAAAAATAAACAGTGACTCCGCGAAGTTAGAACTCAACCATTGTTGATGTTGTTTTCGAATAGAACAACACACGTCGCTTTTTATTTTTGGTGTGAGTTTTTTATTATGAATTAGGTATATAGAAGTAAATTAGGTATATAGAATGGCCCAAAAATAAGCTTCAATTTCCAACGAAAAAAAATTTGCCTTACTTAAAAAAAATTGTATATTATACGTTTCAATAAAAAAGACGAGGTAAAAATAATATTCGACGTCTTCTTAGTTTAACCCTGAATTTCAACAATTTACATGAATTTGGTTACTATCTATATCATCTAAAATACCCGGTCTAATTTTAAACTTAATAAAATGTTTAATGTAGAAACCTCAGATAAAAGCTCTCCAGAAAACCGAAATTTGAAAGGAATATAAAGGACTCCTACACAAAGGAAATGGCACCAACCCGATAAGTCGGCCGCTTTTATATCCATAAAGAAGATAATAATCCAGGATTTCGGGAAAAGGGTTGTTAAAGGAAAAATAAGTTGCGGCTATTGGTTTATGTCTGGAAAGGACGCTTGGGCTTGCGAGTATTTGTTTGAAAACGCGTTGTTCGAAAGCAATATTTCGAAAACATTTTCTTCCAAAGGAAAATTATTCAAAAACATTTTCTTTTAACGGAAAATTGTTATAAACATTTACTTTGAACGGAAATTTGTTCAGAAACATTTAATTCTAACTGACATTGGTTTGAAAACATTTTCTTTAAACGGAAATTTTTTCGAAAACACTTTGTTCGAAAAAAAATTTACTGAACGAAAGGAGGAGGCACTAAATACATTGTTTACCGGACACGTCAGATGAGCTGGATTTGAGATATGTTGAAGGACAAACCTTCCTGATATTTTTACCAAAAAAATTAGGGGGGTCATAGGATTTGTTTTCGAGCTATACTTATTTAAATGTGCGATACTGAAATATGGAAAAATATGACCATTTGTAGTTTTTTTGTAATAACTTATCGCCAAATAAAAATAAAAAACTGAAATTAGCTTTACTTTATTGGTAAATGAGTTCTTTTAAGAATTTTGTCAGTTTTTGACATATAGTTTCTGTCACATATCTACAGAGTGGCTCAAAATAAAAATAAAAAATACAGGAAAAATACCTGAGATTTATTAAATATAAAGAAAGGAAACTAAAAATTCATGGTCAAAATTAACTTCACTTGCTTTCATGTGAGTCGCTTTAACTATTCTGGAGTGATGTTTGCATAATAGGTTATTTGATAAGCTTTCAGGGTATTTCAAAAAAAAAAATTATTCAACGCATGACACGTTTACTAATTGTCTACGGAATAGTGTGTTTATGATATGTTAGGGCCCAAGCTGTCTAAATACTCGTCTCAAAGAAATTGGGGGTCATCGGTTTCGTTTTTGAGCTGTAATTATTTAAATCCGCCACTGGAAGAAAGAAAAATGTGACTTTTTGCAGTGTTTTTGCTATAACTTCTCGTCAAATAGAAATAAAAAACCAATATTAATTTTATTTAATTGAAAAAAAACTCTTTTTAAGAATGTTTTCAATTTTTTTATAGTTTTTGTTACCTATGTACAGAGTGACTCAAAATATGAATAACAGAAATACAGGAATAATAACTGGGATTTGTTAAATATACCTAAAGGGATGAAATCATCATAGTCAAAATAAATTCATTTGCTTCAATGAGAGTTGTAATTATTGTAAAGTAACATTTACATACATAATGATTTATGTAGTAAACCTACAGGGTGAATCAATCATTTTTTAAATTAAACAAATAATAGGTGTACTAACTGTGTAGCGTAATAGTGTGTTTAACAGGATGCGTCAGATAAGGTGAATTTGAGATATGTTAGTACCCGAGCCATCCTAAAACTTGCTCAAAAAAATTGGGGGGGGGGGTCATCGGTTCCGTTTTTGAGCTATAATCTTATGGATTTTCGCTACAACTTCTTTCTCTTTATAGGGATAAAAAGTTGATATTTAAACTTTAATCAATAAAGTTTGTTCACAGGCTTTCTTTCTGAAAATTTTTGGCAGAACCCCCGGAAAGGGGTGAGTAGACCCCTTTTTGTCATTTTGTCCCCACATTTCCTATATTCTAGCATTAAATAAGTAACAACTCGAAAACAAAACCGATCACCACCCACTTTTTCTTGAAACAAGTATTACGACCGTTTAGGCTCTATCTCAAATTCAGGGCATCTGACGCATCCCAGTAAAAATTTTCCACACACTATTCCATAGGCAATTAGTACACATGTTATGCTTTGGAATACCTATTAAGTCTATTATTATTGTTGTGTTTCAATTATTCATAGTTTGAGCCACTATGTAGATACATATGTGACGAAAACTATATGTCAAAAAATGAGAACATACTTAAAAAGACTTTTTTTTTCAACAAAATAAAATTCATATTGGTTTTTTATTTTTCTTTCACGAGAAGTTATAACAAAAATCTGAAAAATCTTACATTTTCGCGCATTTAAATAATTATAGCTCGAAAACGAAACCGATGACCCCCCAATTTTTTTGAAAGCATCCGGACGGTTTAGGCTCAAACATATCTTAAATACACCTCATTTGACGCATCCCAGTAAACACACTATTTCGTAGACAATTAGTAAATATGTCATGCGTTGAATTAATTTTTATTTGAAATACCCTGTAAGCTTATAACATAACCTATTATGCAAACATCACTCTAGAATAGTTAAAACGACTCACATGAAAGCAAATGAAGTTAATTTTGAGTATGCATTTTTAGTTCCCTTTCTTTATACGTAATAAATCTCAGGTATTTTTCCTGTATTTTTTTAAATTATTTTGAGCCACTCTGTAGGTATGTGACGCAAACTATATGTTAAAAATTGACAAAATTCCTAAAAGGACTCTTTTGTCAATAAGACTAATATCATTTTTTTGTTTTATTTGGCGATAAGTTATTACAAAACAACGACAAAAGGTCATATTTTTCCATATTTCAATGCCGCGCATTTAAATAAGTATAGCTCGAAAACGAATCCTATGACCCCCCCCCCCCAATTTCTTTTGGTAAAAATATTAGGAAGGTTTGGCCTTCAACATATCTCAAATTCAGCTCATCTGACGCGTCCCGGTAAACAATGTATTTAGTGCCTCCTCGTTTACTTCCCCTGTTCTCTTTTGGAAGATCAAAACCTTTGTCAATTGATTGCGATATGAGATACCCATTCTTTTCAAAAAATCTTCCACAATCGACAGCTTTACAAGTATTGGGCCGAATCAATATTCTGATTCTAGTTTGAGAAATCAGTAGATATTGTCTGTTATTGATGATTTTAGCCAAATAAGTTGCTTAAAATCAAGTTTAGGATCTGGGCCTGATGGCTTGCTAGGGTCATTGATACAAAATTGTAAATATGATCTGTCTGAAATTTGGTGTGAACTTTATAGTGTTACATTAAAATGTGGTAAATTCCAATTTATAGAAACACTCTTATATAACACCTATTTTTCTAAGTACGGAAATATATCAGACAGAATTTTCGCCTTCTTCAGATTCCGTGAGGCAGACCATAGAGGTGTGGGATTCGTAGTGTTTCCTTCCCACCTGGGGACTATTTCCTAGGGTTTCTCCATTGAGGGGTAGTGGCATTAAAACACCACGCTTAGCAGGAGTTCATTCTGGGTCAAACGCTCCTGTGGTTCTGGTTTTCCCTAAAGGAGGGTTGCCATCTACGCTATGTTTCCGCCTTTCATACCGATGTGACCTTTTCGATTCATTTCCTCTGAGTAATTCCACGCCATATCATCCAACGGGGCTGCTATGTCACGAAAAAAATCAAAATTTTGATAAAATGTATTAGTGTCCTTAGGGATACCAAATTAATAAATTTTAATTTTTAATGTCGCCTCCCGTATTTTACAGGCCACTTTAAAAGTAAAGAAAAGAAGAAAATCAGTTGTGGCCTTAATTTTTTTTATGTCTATTGTATTAAATCTAATGTAAAAACAAATTTGACGGAAGAAATCTTTAATATTGGTTGGATCAAGGCCAACACAAAAATAGAGGCCACGACCCTGAAAAAATCAGCTGTTCTCCCGGGGCTGAATTTTACATTGGGTCTTATGGGAGGTCAGACGTTTTTTTATGATATTTTCAAAATGGCACTACAGATTTCCGCAAAATTTCAGTCAAATATTCTCAGACACCATCCCGATATTCCACCAAAGGTTTGTAAGAAAGCAACATGATTAAAAGGTTAAAATCTTCAAGATTTAGCATTCCTTATTTTGAATTCAAATTACCCGCCATGTACCACATGCCAACTGTTATATTTGACATGTATTTGACTTTGTCATATGTGATTGTCACATTCGCTTCTGCTTTAAACTTAATTTTTGTGTGAGCTAATGAAGCGGCTATGAAAAATTAGGACTTACTATACATTAAAAAAAAATTGTTCTGCCAGAATAAAGTAAAAACAATCTCAAAAACGGCTTTATTTAACAAAAAATCAAATATCCATGAACCGTCATTCCAACTTCAAAATTTTAAAGACAATCAGCTGTGTCGTAACGTGACCATCAAAAAAAAATCAGCCCCGGATGTGACGTCAACAAAGTGGAGGATCGTGGCCCGTCCATTTTGATAGCCCTGGTTGGATAAACCCATATAGAAAAAAAAATTAACCTCACTTTTTTGACATCACAAAAATAGATTTAGAAAAATAGTAAATTTTATGATTTTCTCGATTTTTAATTATTTCCACCGGTGCGGAATATGGTCCATCAAAGGGCAAAAGAAAAATGTATAGGTCTATTGGTTTCAGCAAACTAAATTTTTAAAAATTGAAAAACCGCAAAAACCTCAGAATTGGCAACATTGGACTAAAAAAATTGTAATGTCTATCTGTGTATTAAAACTTCGATTGTGCCTTGTTTTACTTGACAATGTATCGTCTAAATAAAAGTAAAATAAAAAATCTGGGTCTGTCATTTTAACATCAACTTTTAAGCTATTTAGTTAAAGCATGTAAAAAATCACATTTTTTTTTTCAGTGGCAAAAGAAAAAAAATTATGTATAAAAATCATCGTCAGGGGCTCTTATTTATAGCCACATACTATTTTGCATGACATTCTAGTTTGTGTGTTCAAGTCCCTGTTGACTGACTGCTTTCGATTAAAATAAATAACTCAGGGTCAGCAGAAACTTTAACTTTATTAAGGACTGTAACTTTACAAAAAAATCATTTACTTTAAAACTCAAAAAAAAAGACAATGTTTTTGAAAAACGACCGGTCTTTGCCCTCTGTTTTTGGCTTGTCCCCTTGATCAGCTGTTTTCTTTTTCGCCGCACACGTGCACCATATCACAGCGGCCCAGTAAACGCTCCGTCTTGCTTTCGAGTAAGGGTCGGACTTGACTACCAAACTTCAATGGGCCGGACTAATTTATTTATGATACCACTTTTCAAGTTTAGAAAACCGGTAAATAAAATCAGGCTTAAACATGCCCCCGACCTTAAAGCTACTGCATTTAACAACAGCACAAAACCAAAAAAATAAATAGTAAGTTTATCATATCAACTTATTGTCTTTTTCTTTTATTATAATATGAATAACACTAATTTGATTCGGGTAACGGACAAATTTTGGTAAAGTCTCTTTTAATTAGTCCGTTCGACGTTTTTATTTCGCACACGCGAACAATATTGTCTTGTCCAGGAAAAATTTTCATAACACGACCTAACCTCCAATTTAACGGCGGAAGGTTGTCATCTTTTATTATCACACGTAAAGCTCCGTGATTTTCTTTCCACTTCGTGCGCAGTTGCAGTTCGGAAATGTATTCTTTTTGCCAACGTTTCCATAGATTTTGGCGGTATAACTCAAGCTTTTGATAACGTGACAGACGATTTTCGTTGATGTGTGACAGATCATGTTCTAACGTCGCTGATATTGGTCTTCCAATGAGATAGTGAGAAGGTGTCAAAGGAAGAGGGTCTAAAGGGTCATTTGATAGAGGAGATAACGGACGACTGTTAAGGATTGCCTCTATTTGACACAACAGGGTACCGAATTCCACACCTGTACAACGTGACGTGAATAAAACCCGTTTCATATGATGTTTCATCTTTTTGACCCCGGCCTCCCAGAGTCCTCCAAAATGCGGAGCATAAGCGGGACCAAAATGCCACGTGATCCCCTGATTATTAACAAAGTCAATAATTTTAGAATTATTTTTGTCAAAAAATTCCTTGACTTCTTTTAGCTCCCGATTAGCCCCTAGGAAGTTAGAACCATTATCTGAAAATAAATCAGTTGGTTTGCCTCTACGGCTAATAAACCTTTTTAAAGCTAATAAAAACGATTCAGTTGATAGATCACAAACCATTTCTAAATGTATAGCTTTAGTAGAAAAGCAGACAAATAAGCATACATAAGTTTTTACTTTTGAAGAACCACGACCTTTTTTATTCAGTGTCCAAAATGGTCCGGCATAATCAATACCTGACACTTGAAACGGAAAACCAGCACTGAATCTTTCCTTCGGAAGGTCCCCCATCATAGGTTGCACTATTTTTGTTTTAAATCTATAACATCGCACGCAACTATGAACAACAGCATTGGATAAGTTTTTACCACCTATTACCCAGAAGTTTTCTCGAACACCGTATAAGGTTTGCTGAGGTCCAGCATGCATTAAGTTTAGATGCTCTTCTTTAAAAATCAATTTTGTTAAGTAGTTTTTGGCACATAAAATCATTGGGTGTTTTTTATTATATTGAAAATTAGAGTGTCTAATTCGTCCTCCTAAACGTATTATGCCAAATTCATCCAAAAATGGATTTAAACCAAGAAGTTTTGATTTTCTGTCAATATCTTGTGAATTAAGTAAACATTTATACTCTTCAGGAAAAGAGTTAAATTGAGCGATCCTAATTAAAATATTAAGAGCGTCATCCAATTCACAAGATGTCAAGGGTCCTTTATTTTTAGGTTCAGTTTTTGACAAACAATTATTTTTAAAACGCAAAATAAATGCCATTGTTCTTTTCAAGCGATTAAGTTTAGAAAAGTTTTCAAATTTAAATTCCATGTTTTTATAGTTTTCTGTGTCAAACTGAAGAAGCAGAGAAGTTGATTTCAATTCTGGCAAATCCAAATTAATTAAATTTTCAACATTACATGGCCACTGCTCTTCATTTTGTAGGAACCACGCAGGCCCGTGCCACCATAAATTAGACTCAAGAATATTTTTAGGATTGACTCCCCTACTAAGCAAATCAGCGGGATTTTCCTGCGTAGGTATATACCGCCAAGCCGAAGGTTCGGTCAACTCTTGTATCTCCGCGACTCTATTTCGCACAAAAGGTTTTAACAAATTTGCCGAAGTATTTATCCATCCTAAAATAATTTTTGAATCACTGTAGTAATAAAATTGATCAAAATTAACCCTCAGTGACGTGACAACTTTATTTACTAATTTTGCAAGTACGTGAGCTGCACACAATTCAGCTCTTGGTGTCGTTAGAGGTTTGATCGGGCATACTTTGGTTTTGGAACATAACAAGTTACTAAATATTTCGCCTCTGTCATTTTCAGAACGAATATACACGCATGCGCCAAAAGCTAGGTCACTGGCATCAGAAAATGCATGTAACTCGACTCGAACTGGGTTTAAACAAATGACATTACGCTCAATCTTCAAGTTATTTAAACATTCTAATTCTGAAATGAATAGTTTCCAATTATCCCGTACATTATAAGGTATCTCAGAGTCCCATGATAAATCTAGTTTCCACAGTTGTTGCAGCATAACCTTTACAAGAATAATACAAGGACTGAGAAGTCCCAAAGGGTCAAATAACTTTGCTATGCAAGACAACATTGTGCGTTTCGTGACTTTTTCAACCTGTGACACATTTATGGTGTAACTTAATTTATCCATATGGCTAGACCATTCAAGTCCGAGCGTTTTTGTGACGTCATTATCACCTAATGATAGCTTTTCGGATTGATCTGCGCAAACTGATAATTTTAAGCTATCTAGTAATTCTGGAGTACTCGAGCGCCATTTTCTTAATGGAAAGCATCCTGACGCCAAGACATTTGCTAAATCTATGCAACTTTGTTTTGCCGTTTCTAAATCATTAAATCCACTGAGCACATCATCCACATAAAAATCATTTTGAATTATTTCTGCGATATGTGGTTTTTCTTGTCGACACTCTTGGGCTAATTCCGACAAACATCTAATGGCTAAAAAAGGCGAACTTGTCATTCCGAAGGTTACTGTGGTCATTTCGTAAATTGAGAGGTCATCTCCTGGACTATCGCGCCACAAAATACGCTGTAGATTGTACTGCTCTTCAGTAACATTGACTTGGCGATACATTTTTTCAATATCTGCCGAAATAACCAACGGATACTGCCTAAAACGTAACAAAATAGCCAAAAGATCGTCCTGGATAACTGGTCCTTTCATTTGAAGGTCGTTCAAGGACATTCCACTTGAGCTTTTCGCACTGCCATCAAAAACCACCCTCAGCTTAGTGCTTGTACTCTGCTCACGAAGTACACCATGATGTGGAAGGTAATAGCAAATTTTTGCAGGCTCTGAATCTAAAGAAACCTTTCTCATTTGGCCTAATACTTTGTAACTATCAATATACTCAGAATACAATTTTTTGTAATTTGGATCTTTCGAAAGTTTCCTTTCTAAAGATAAAAATCGAGTTTTTGCCTGTTCGAAGGATTCACCTAAATTTTCTACCGATTTTTTAAAAGGAAGTGATACCTGAAATCTACCACTTGGTAGTCTTTTTGTGTTTTCTACAAAATGTTTTTCACATTCCATTTCTTCGGCAGACCACTTTCCCTTTTCAGGCACATTTTCAATTTCAAAGAATTTTTCCAATTGAATTTGAACATCAAAATTCTGAACACTCTGTGTTAAATTACAAAAACTTTTGTTAAACTGCCTAGATCCATTTCGCTTTCCTGCGACGATCCACCCCAGCTGAGTTTCTTGTAAGACGGGGTTATTTAAGCCCAGACTAATTTGCTTATTGCATAATAAATTCCAAAAAAGGTCCGCGCCAATAAGAATGTCTACGGGTCCCGGTCTATAAAAATACTCATCAGCCAATTTTAAATCTTGAGGAATGGAAAATTTATTTAAATCAACAGGAACGCATGGCAAGTTTTCTGTAATTTTCTGTCACTAAACAAGGTACGTTGGTCTTAAAATTATTATAACGCGATAAAAGATTAATGTCACACCGATAATTTACATTAGACTGTATACCGTTTATTCCAAAAACAACAAGATCAATGCTCTTTTTTCGAATCTCTAATTTATCACACAGACTCTCTGTTACATAAGTACAAGACGATCCAGAATCCAAAACAGCGCGCACAGGAAAGGGGGTGCCCTCACTATCTAAAATATTAACGACCGCAGTTGACAGCAAAGAGTCACAATTAGAGGTTATCGACGAGCTATGGCATGAAACAGTGCTTTTCATATCCGGTTTTTTATCAGTGCCCTTATTATTTACGTTTTCAGTGACCTTATTATCCTTGTCAGTGGGCTTATTGGAGTCAGTGTCACTGTGCAGCAGAGTGTTATGTTTTCGCGAATTACAACCGCTAACTTTGCAACTACCATATAATTTGCAGTATTTTAAAATATGACCGCTGCGCAGGCACTTTGCGCATAGTTTTAACCGTTTTGCTTGGTCATTACGCTCTGAGACTGACAAAGACTTAAATTTATTGCATAAATGCACAAAATGATCACCTGAGCAAATTTCACATTTTTTCATTGTCAGAATATCAGTGTCCTTATTTTCTGGGGCGTCGCTAGAAGTAAACAAAACTTTGCCCTTATATTTTTGACCTGATGAAAAACCTTTTTCTAATTTATTCATCTCTAAGCGCTCTAGCAAATCTGCTCTATTTTTCAAAAATACATATCGTCGAATGTTGGCATCTCACCTTGATATCTAAATTCCTCCCACTTCGCGACTGAACCATCATCTAGGCACTTAACTATGAGATGAATTATCAAAATATCCCAATTTACAATCAACATGCCCAAAGACTCTAATGCTCTTAAGTGTTTTGAAATGTTGTCACTCAATTTTCTTAAGTTTGAGGAGTTTACAGTGTTTCTATCCAACTTTCCTAGACTAAATAATGCATCCAGGTGGTTATGAACCAATAATTTTTTATTTTCAAACCGTTTCTTAACCAGGCTCCAGGCTGTTTCATAGTTTTCCCCCACAAATTCTAAAGATTTAATAACCTGTGAGGCAGGACCCTCCAAAGAAGCCCTCAAGTAATGAAACTTTTGAATATTTTTCAACTTAGGATTCTGGTCTATCAATGAAACATATAAATCGCGAAAATCAAGCCATGAATCATGACTACCATTAAAAGTAGGTAATTTGATATCAGGTAATTTTACTCCCTCAAATGATAAATTATCCCCCCTGTAACTTTGCTCTGAACCCTCCCTTTCATCCATCATGGAGGTTCGATCAATGGGTCTAACTTCCCGGAGTAAAATCTTAGCTGAAGCCATAATATCATGAAAATGACTCTCAAAGGTTTCTCGCTCTAAAAACTCATCGTCTAAATCTGATTCTTGTTCCACGAGCTCCTCAATCTGAAGCTGTAAAGGCTCAAATTCCTCAGTTAATAAAATACTGTATTTTTCTATTCGGTCTTCAAGCTGAATTATGTCACTTTCAGTAAACTGAATGTGTGAAGCTTTTTTATCGGATAACTTTTTTAAAAATTTCTGAAAAAGAGTGAATTTGGTCTTTACAGATCCCCTTTTTCTACGAAGGGCTTTTAATTCGTCCTGTGACATAATGGAAAACTCTTTGGAAAACCGGAAAATAAAATAAAAAAATTGACAATGATTTTATTTCCAAATCTATAAAAATAGACACCTTTTGTTCAATCTGATCTGTACTAAAATTCAAGAGCATGCAATAGAGTACCCTATCCTGCCAAAAAAAGACAGATCTTCAAGGATTGAAACAAGGAATTGTTAATAAAAGAATGGAACAAACTCACAGTTTTGTTGTCTATTTTCTTTTTTTTTTAAATTGCATCACACCATGGAAGTTCTTGCAACTTTGAAGCAGTCCCATGCAACTTATTAACGAACGAAGCGCAACGAAAAAACAGTTTTTAGACAGTTTTTTTTAAACCGGCACCTTATTTAACTTAATCCCTTTCAAACATGTCTCTTTATCGAGGCCACTATCCACTTCATCCGGTTCGAAGGACCAAATTATGTTGACTGACTGCTTTCGATTAAAATAAATAACTCAGGGTCAGCAGAAACTTTAACTTTATTAAGGACTGTAACTTTACAAAAAAACCATTTACTTTAAAACTCAAAAAAAAAGACAATGTTTTTGAAAAACGACCGGTCTTTGCCCTCTGTTTTTGGCTTGTCCCCTTGATCAGCTGTTTTCTTTTTCGCCGCACACGTGCACCATATCACAGCGGCCCAGTAAACGCTCCGTCTTGCTTTCGAGTAAGGGTCGGACTTGACTACCAAACTTGCTGTCTAATCAATGGGCCGGACTAATTTATTTATGATACCACTTTTCAAGTTTAGAAAACCGGTAAATAAAATCAGGCTTAAACAGTCCCATCTTCGTACACTTTCGAAATTTTTTTTTTTCGTTATAAGAATAAGTTTTTGTTGAGACACGGACATTAATTAGTTTGTTTTTTTGGTAAATGAATGGTTCAGGTTTAACAGTGGCGTACGCAGGAGGGAGGGGGTTGGGGGCCTAATCTTTCCAAAGCCATTAAATAACTTGTCCTAAAGATTGAATTTTTCTAAAAGAAGAAATAAATGGTTTTCCAGGACTTTGCTATTACTCAAACCCTCTCTCCCAACTCCCTTGGAAAATTTCTGCATACCCCACTGGGCATTCAAAAAACTAACGCATGCTAAAAGTCCATGTGATGCGTTTGGAGGTACTGGGAAACGATTTGTTTTACATTAAAATCTCAAACGATCAACAACTGGAAACCATTCTTTTACTCATCGGGATGATTTAACTATAGATGCTAAATTTACATCAAGGTCAGAAAAAAAAATTGTTCGGTTTCTGAAATTATAGAACTCAACTTCTTTTCCGATTTTTTAAATATGACAGTAGGTAACTACTAAAAAAGTCAATAAACTTTTAAAACATTTGTGTAGTGACCTTATGAAGAGAGTTTAGACCATAATTTAGAGAACACTGCTCATATGAATAAACTTTATCTTCTGATAAACCTTAGTTTGCAGGGGCGGATCTGGAAACTTTATTTGGGAGGGAAATATCATAATAAATATTTCACAAAACTATTTTGCGTAGTGACCAGGAGGTGTATTCTGTGTGTCAAAACTAAGTAAAGTTTCAGATTTGGGGGGGCACCCCCCCCCCGTAGATCCACGCCTGTAATTTGTGATGCAATTTAACATCACTAAAAATATTAAAATAACAAAAAAATGTGTAGTGACTAAGGGATTACAGACCCAGATTTTTTATTATTGTTTTTAAAAGTATATGATACAGTGAAAAATTTAGCCTACTTGATTATCACCAGCACCCCGATAGACAGGGTCATTTTTGATGCTGAAGTTGAGGGATTTCCCAGACATTCTTAACTTCTTCGTGGAACTCCAAGATAACGTCTACTTTTTAAATATGTTTTATACAAGGAAGATATAGTCCTTAAATATAGCTTTCCAATACTGTGTAAAAAATTTAAGAAAACATTACATTTATACGCCAAATAAATATGAAAACTTCGGGAATTTCTGAGTTTTTTGGATGTTCTTTAAATAGCTCTATCAAGCCAGTGTTAAAGAATTTGCTAAACGTCACATTTTTTTGAAAACTACTTTTATGCATGTTTTCAAAATTATAGGTTGATTTTTTTTAGGTGATGTTTACTATGAGCATAATTTTTTTCTTTAAAGTACAAATCTGAGTCCATGTGTGTTAAACTCTTTAAATATTTTATATTATATTTTACAAATTTTGAATGCTTTTAGTGTTTTAATTATTTAAATAAATTTCTAACTGTTAATTTTTTTTAAATGATCTATAGAGCTATTTACAGTGCTTTGATTCGTTTGAAAACTGTAACATTTAAATCTAAATTAAACTGTGTGAGTGCCGCCATCATCATATATCGCCAGTATATTATTATATAGGGTTATTTATTCAAGACTTTAATGGTTGATTAAATATTCTCTTTTTTTTTGTATTTTAACTTTTATTTTTAACTTATTTAAGTTTTTGACATTTGTAAATGCTATATGCATTAATAAAATTTTGAATTTGAATTCTAAACCCAAAAAAAATTCTAACAAAAGATTTTTTTGTATTTTTAGTAACTACTAGATATATAGTTCATGTTGTATTAAAGTGGCACCGCGTCATCAAAACCGTGATGGGCGGGAAGGAAGTAGAGGGGTACATACAGTGGCCCGCACTTCCTGTAATTTTTTTATTGGTATTAGTCATTAGCTTACTATTTTGCTTGCTTTTTATTTATGTATGTATGAAAGGACCATATATACTCTTGTCTGGTTGTTACGAACATATTGATTTAGCTGGGATTTGACGTTATCTATTCGTTGTTGTTTTGAGTGTTTTAATGTCAAACAAATTGGGACCGACTTTTTACAAAACAAATTACCGTGTTTGCAGCAAAATCAATATTTGCGCACATTTTATTATAATTTTGGATTCTCTTTTATGTTTCGGATCTTTATTTATTAGGTAAGTACCTATTTTGTCTCTCCTTTAAAAGGTCTCCGTGTTTTATTATAGATATATAAAGCGGCACACTGCATGTAAAAAGTGAAACAACAATTTTTTGAGGCTTCTTTACTTAGATTTTGCCACAAAATTTGGTTTACCATAGCTATGACGTGGTGCCACTTATATACGTCCTCAACTAACACAAGTCCATCAAAATTCGAAGAACGAAAGTGGGATTTTTATTGTCCTTAATCAAATAAATGGATCTAATACCTTCCTAGCCCATTAGCACACCACTCCAAGTGAACTCCAAGCTTTATCAGCCTTGAAGACAGTTTTTGTGAATATCTCAGAAGCGAAAGTTCTACGAAGTTGGCTCCGTTAAGCAGCATATTTTCAATTTTTAAACTATCATTAGCATAAATGGATTTTGACCAAAATTTAATCAGCTCTGTACAGTATTGTCCACTATTTGACCTTAAAACTGGTTTAGGAGCTATCGTGCAACGGACAGACAAACACACACGGACAGACGGTCACGACGATATTGCTAAGATATACCCAAATAACACATTTTCAGCGTTATTTCAAAAACAATACCTTCTCTAGTCATTGCTGCGCGGGGTAGGAAGGTAAAAATCAGTGAAACATCGGAGGCCATGTTATTTAACGTTTATTTATTCAGTGCAAAACAGTAAAATATATTAAGAAAAATAGAAAAAAATCATTGATAACTTTTTGGTCCCCCAATCCCCCCAATCTTTTACTGACTCCCAGAGAAAAATACTTAACCATTTCAAACTTTGATTCTAGTACCTTTCGTCTTTGCCTTCATGCGTTTAATAAAAACAAAAAAAATATTACTACATTTTAATAAAGAGGGAAGACATTTTTGTACTAAATCAAGAAAATATTTTCTTGGTAAATAGGAAAGCACACATTATTTTACTGCAAAGCAATTTCCTTTGATCTAAGACAATTTTTATACCGCGTTTATATTCGGTAATTAGAGAATTATTGAAATACAGCCAGGCTATAATTGTGTTAGGCACTATTTTGACACATTCACATTGAAAAACAAAACATTGACAGTTGATCCTTCAAAACTGACATACCAAAGTCGAATTTAAAACTTTTGTCGTTTATTTTCAATTAATAAAAGAAGGCACTATTTATTCCGGTGCATATAGTAAACAAAGGCCGTGTGTTCAAAGATCACAGCTGATATTACAATGTGAGAGTGTCAAAATTGTACCTGGCAGTATTATAGCCTGACTTTATTTCAATAATTCTCTATTATGTAAAAAGAACGCGTATCATAAATCAACTTTTCTGTACGAAATTGCTGTACCGGGTGATCCAGGAGAGCCTTATACCCACCTAGATCTAAAAAAAATATTATATTTTTTCCTTTTTCAAGCGGTAAAAGTGGAAGTCACTGGACGTCACCGGAAGTCACTGAATTTGCCAAAAAGTCAAATTATGTCAAATTTGACATTATATTATATTTATTTATTTAACCAAGGCCAAATCTAACCAGGGCTGTCAAAACGGACCGGCCACGATCTACAGCTTTGTTGACGTCACAGCGTAGGCTGAATTTCTGTTTGATAGTCACGTCACGCCAAAGCTGATTGTCTTTAAAATCTTGAAGTTGGAATGACGGTTTATAAATATTTGATTTTTTTAAAAGTATAAAGCCGGTTTTGAGATTGAGATTGTTTTTACAATGTATTATAATCCTTAATTTTTCAGAACCGCTTGATTAGCTCACATAAAAATTAAGTTTAGAGAAGAAGCAAATGGGTTCGTTTCTGCATGGAAAGTAATCGGGTCATCTACACCTTTTTATTTATATTCGACATACTTTGAAAACTTAATATAGTTACACATTCAAAAATTAAAGTTATTGTAGTGTAATTTATAAAAGGCCTAAAATAAACTAAAATAAACTTTATTGCTAAAAATTATTTAAAAAACGAAATAGTTTTACAATACAAACAAATAAACAAATGCGACGACTAAGTCAAATCCATGTCAAAATTTGAATTCAAAATAAGGAATGCTAAATTTTAAGGATTTTAACCTTTTATTCTTCTTTCATCCTTAAAAAAGTTTGGTGGAATATAGAGATATTTTACTGAAATTTCGCGAAAATCTGTAGTGTAATTTTAAAAATATCACAAACAAACCTATATTCTGCCATAAGACCCAATGTTAAATTCAACCCACGATAATAGTTGATTTTTTCAGGGTCGTGGTCTGTATTTTTTGATTGGCCTTGTGCAATCAAATAACAAATCCCATGTCAAAGTCAAATCCATGTCAAATCTACTAGTTGACGTTCGCTCCATGGCGGGAAATTTGAATTCAAAATAAGGAATGTTAAATCTTAAAGATTTTAATTTAATCATCATTCATCTTAACCAAATTTTGCTGGAATATCGGCCTGGGAATATGTTACATAAATTAAGACCCATAGTAAAATTCAGCCCACGATAACAGCTGATTTTTTCAGGGTCGAGGCCTGTTTTTTTTTGTCGGCCTTGATCTAATCGTAAAAGGGGGTTAGATTCGCAAACGGTATCATGTATTCCGGGCCTTAGCACAACAAGTTAATACAGAGTGATGGTCTTAGCAAAATGTCATGTCCTATCAAAATCAAAAATTAAAAAATTTCCTTTATTTGTCAAATCACAAATCAGCAAAATTTTTCGTAAAAATGGCTCTATCCAGATCGATGAAGTCAACCGACGTTTTAAAATCATTTAGTTCCTGCTACACAAGATTCAGTTGTTTAAACATTCCTAAAAAAATTCGCGAATATTCCAGCTGCAAAAAAGAATTTAAGATTTGCTGCATTGGTGCCGCAGGTGGTATTGGTCAACCTTTGTCCCTCCTGCTGAAATTAAATCCACTTATATCTGAATTGAGGCTGCAAGATATTGCGCATACGCCCGGCGTCGCAGCAGATTTGTCTCACATAGAAACCAAAGCTAAAGTAACTTTTGGAACAGGTAAAAAAATTACGTCATTTTTCAAAAAGCAATCTTCTAATTGTCAGCGCACTTCTAAGATTTAAGGTAGGTATATGCAGGCAGGCTTCATCAAAGAAATAGTTTAGTTATTTTGTTCTCTGAAAGAGAGAAGTAGTGAAGCAATAAACCGAGAGCAACAATGTTTAATGGTGTAGTGAAAGGAAATTAATTATTTCTGTCCAGGCGAACCTAGCTGTCATTGCCGCCATATTTTTACCAGTTCTTTGTTCCTGCAACATGCAAACACGTTGTCGCGGCAACAATTTGAAGCCGTGGAATTAGTGTCGGGATATCAAAATCATGTTGATATTTTTGTGACATTTTACATTAATTCCACGCAACATACCTCGTGAAAATAGCAGTGCAGCATTGTCGTCACCACGTGTGAACTAACCACTAAAAATATCATACTGTCATAACGAAAACGAGCCTTTACTGAAATATTTCTAACTAGGGCACACGAACACGAACTTATAATATTTTCAAAAAAGGGATAATCAAGATTTTAGAAAAATTGTCAAATTATAAAAAAAAAATGTATGACGCTGCAATTGAACATATTGAGCTATTTTTTGGCTTATCTTCCAAGTCTATCAAATGCATCTCTCGTTAGTCAAATATTTTATATAATTTTTTTATTAATACCTACTGGATACCTGTACTTTATAATTATTAACTAATTAATTACTCAAATATTAGATGGCATACGGTACTGATAACTTAATATACTACGAGGGCTTTTATATTGTACATATAGGAACATAGAGGGCGACACTGATCGAATGTCATTACTAAAACTTAACGTCAATCTTTACTTAATCTAAATTCAAAACTTCACGTCAGTGCGATACATATAGTTTCATAGCTACAGTGAATTTTTAAGTTTAAAAAATCAGTCGAAAAATGGAATTAAACCGAGAACATTTTTGGGCTATAATTTTTTACAACCTACAAGAAGGAAATTATCTCAACAAGAATGCCTTGACGAGTTAATTTCTATTTTCGGTAATTAAGCACCATATCAGTCGACAGTTTCTCGTTACACGGTAAAAAAATTGTCTTAGATCAAAGCAAATTGCTTTGAAGTAAAATAATTTGTGCTTTCCTATTAACCAAGAGAATATTTTCTTGATACAGCACAAAAAATATCTTGCCTTTTATTATAAATTGAAACTGAATTGACCTAAGGCACCGTTTTCTCTGAAAGCAAAATATTACTTATATGAAGACAATTTGGTTTGTTACAAAATGAAGTATACTGAATCAAAACAATTAAAGAAGAAAAATAAAGTCTCATTTCAAGACTAAACGCTAAAAAGAAATATTTTAATTCGAAACAAATTGTTTTAAGGTAAAACAATTTATTTATGAAAAGAACGTGTTTTCAATGTAGACAAACATTTTTACCGTGTAGCATAGAGAATTCAAGCATGGACGAATTGGCCTTTGCGACGATTCTAATCGAGGTGCACCATACACGGCTGACACCCAGGAAAACATCGATGCTGTGCTCATGCTCATCACGGAAGTTCGACATGCGACATATCGCGAGATTGAGGCTTCATTGGGGTTTTAAAGATCTTAATGTAAAGATTTTGCATGAAGAATTAGGAGTAAGAAAATTAGTTTCCCACTAGATACCGCATCTGTTAACTGAAGAACAGAAAGAAGCTAGGGTTCAATTGGTGTAAAAATTCTAGACCGTTTTGAAGCAGGAAATACAGCATTGTCAGTGGTGATTAATCGTGGATTTAATCATATAAACCCGAAAAAATATTACTAGATAAAATCCCATGTAGAAATGGCAATGTTATGAGGTAAAAACCGACAAAATTGAAATAAAATCAAAAGACACCAAATAGGCATGAAAGCACCATAAATCGGTAAATCGACTCAGCGCCACAGAAAATCACACAAAAAAAACGAAATAGGTTCTTGGGACCGCAAAAGGATACTGTATATTATGCGTACAAAATTTGGTAAAGTGGTACGATTGTTTGGAAATCCTAAATTTTTGCCTGGTCTAGATGTGCAGGACCCAATAGTCTACAAGTGGGCTAAAGAACTAAGTTACAGCGATTAAACTTTGACACAAATTTTAGTTTCAACCCCTACACCTAGGAGAAAGGCGCTCTGTGGTGACTTAAGGGTTAACTGAATGAGGCCAAACAGTTTTTATCATCTTGATTAGATTTAGCGATACATAGTACCGTAAACTTTGAATGTTTCTAAAAAGTGTTTTTACCTCGACATAATGGTAGTAAAAGGGAAGTTAGGGGTGAAATTATTAGAATTACACTGATTATCAAAAAAATTTGTACACCTGCAATATAAAAACCCATGATAGGTGTACAATTTTTTTTGAAAAGCAGTCTAATTTTAGACCTGTATGTATGATATATTTTTTAAAATATGTCAGATATACACTTAAAAATATATCGCAATTTTTTTATTGATAGGTGGGGGAGGTTATTGGCTCGATATTTGAAACTTTTTTCTTTTGAAATCCGGTTTAAGCCCAAAATTAGCAAGATTAGCTCTTTTGAATCAACATATATTACGATACGATTACTAAGTAAGTGACACGTAATAATACATTGAGCTCCTCTGAGGAGAGAGCCAAATATTTCTTCTCAATTTTATCAATTCTCCAGCTAGGAGAGTATCAACATTTCTTGTATTATATTACAATGCAAAAATTATTCTTCAAATTGTGAGATTCTTAATTAGTTAGGTAATAATATGCCCAGTGGTACACTCGGATCCAAAAATAATGTCGCAACTGACATTTTTAGGGAAACAAATTTAAGCCAATTTGACAACAATGCAATTTCGGCCAATGTATTACCTGTCTTTTGTCATTCACACTCGGGTGTCAAAACATCCTATGTAAGGGACGAAAATAAATTTGCAAAGTGAACTCATATCGGTCTATCTTTCTCTAATGTTTGGTTTACTGTGCGAGAAAGAAGAACTTCCGATATTATTATAACTAGCTATGTGTGTCCTGTGCGATAGCGGAAAGGGTGTTTGTGCAGTATCTCATAAGTAAGTGACCTTACCGATTTCAGGATTCCCCAGTCAAAGCCCCGACTTGCGGACGTCAGAACCAAACTATTTAGGAAGGCGCCCTTCTTTTATTAATTTAATCAAAAATTAATAAAGAACTTGCCTTGGTGCCAAATCGCGCTTTTATCCTAAATATGACTCGGATCTAGAAAATTTTTGGCGACTATGTTCCATGATTTGGAGTCTATACTGTAGTAAGACTGATCTTACAACAAAGCTGCGATATAGCTAGATAATACCTACTAAACGTTTTTGAATTTTAAGGACCTAACGCAAGCGAGATTATGAAAGGTGTCGATGTAATTATTGTAGCAGCAGGAAAACCTAGTAAACCTGGAATGAACCGAGCTGATGTGTTTAATTCAAACGCCCAAGTCGCTTGAAACGTTGCCAAGGTAAGGAAAC
Organism: Aspidapion aeneum; assembly: GCA_963576565.1. Taxonomy (NCBI): domain Eukaryota; kingdom Metazoa; phylum Arthropoda; class Insecta; order Coleoptera; family Brentidae; genus Aspidapion; species Aspidapion aeneum. The sequence continues at coordinate 52,839,723 of OY755038.1, forward strand.
TGTTAGATTTCAGGTTTTACTGAACAAAACTGTAAAAAAGTCTAATTTGCTAACTGGCAACAACGTCTAGTTCTCCATTTAAACCTGAAATCTAACTGGTTGCTTACTTTGGCAACGCTTAAAGGGAGTTGGGCGTATGAATTAAATATATCAGCTTAGGTCATTTCAGGCGTCCTAGGTTTTCGTGCTGGTACAAAAATTACCTTGTCACCTTTCATCATATTTCTCGCGTTGCACATAAGGACAGAATAACAATTTACGGCGACAAGAATCTAAAATTTGATTTTATGTGATAATGTGATCAGAAATGGTTTTGCAAAAACATGCACAATTAATTTTATTAAAATTAATGTTATTTAAGGTTATTACGGATGGTATAAAGTGAAGCTAGCGTTCATAACTATTGCTGCATGGAGCTGTTATAATAAAATCGCTACCTTTGCCAGTAGGGCTACTGTCAGAAGATGTAATTGAGATGGGCCATAAAGAGTATAAGAATAATAATAATAACCTGAAGAATTAACACTAATAGCGATATATTTGGTGCGGTGTTGTCGCCAATCTTCTATGATGGAGATAAGAAAGGTAATGAAGATGGTAAAGATAAGGATGATAATGAATAATGAAGAAGATGCAGATACCGCGGTTATTCATGTTTAATAATGTTAAGGAAAACATTTTGCTAATTTTAAATACAGCATTAAATAAGTTGCAATTTTTTTTAAATTAAAATTAAAGCGTAAAGGAAAACTTCAAAACCATATTTTGAAAAATTTTCCTCGTTGATGTAGCGCCCACAAGAAGTGATGGAAAGTATATTTGCAAATCTTTTTATGAATCTTTTATCGATACCGGGTATTTTGGAAACAAACTCAAGGTTTTTAAAAAAATTGCGTGTTGTCAGTGGCGTATATAGAAAAATGTTTCGGGGGGGCCGAACAGTTTCGGGGGGGGGGGGTGGATCAAGACCTCATGAGGCCGTATTTTATGCTATTTTATGTTTGTAATGATGAAATATGTGGAAAATATTTATTAAAACCTTAGCTTCGGGGGACCCGGGCCCCCCAGGCCCCCCTTATATACGCCATTGCGTGTTGTATTTCCATCATTGATATTACCTCCACCTTGTTTAGGTTGATCAAAACCGAGAACCACGTCATCATAAAGCTGAGTTGTTATTTTACTTTTTTTTCTTTTATTGGAGCTTTTGGATAATCACCACATGCTGGCCGTTGCTGTAGATTTTAATACATATCGACTAGTAAATTAGAAAGTCCGCCATTTTGGATCGGTTATTTTAATGTGTTAAGGAACCAAAAATTATATTGAGTGACCTTAAGCAGTGCAAGTTTTTGTGTATAAGGCAAATTGGTTTACAAATAAACATGTCGGCCATTTTAAATCCGACATTTTTATTTAAAAAAAAAAAATTTTAAAGTTATATTGTCACCGACACTCTATACACGTACCAAGTTTCAAGCCTCTAGTTCATGAGAAAGTATCTAAAATAGCTGTCGCAAGATTTGAAACAGACATGGGTATAGAAACAAGTATACGGAGTCAAGTAAAATAAAACCATTAAAAAATAAGATGGAAAGAGGGGGTAATATATTTACCAGGTAGCAAAAAAAACGGTATACTCGGCGATAACTTAAAATTTTTAATATTTTTACCTTCGTAGCTCGCGTAGCAATGGCTAAAGAAGGTATTATTTTCGACGAAAAAAAATTTTTTTTTGAGATCAGGTCAAAAATGTGTTATTTGGGTGTATTTTGACCTATCTTAGTAATATTGTCGTGATGTCTGTGTGTGTCTGTATATTATTTCTGTCCGTAGAACAATAGCTCCTAAACCGCTGAACCGATTTTCATAAAATTTTCAGATAAAATAGTGTTCGACAGTCTAACGAGCTGATTAGATTTTGGTTAAAATCCATTAATGCTAATGAAAAATTATATTAGGTATAGTAGACTGCATTTTGCCCAATAATTTGTGTTACAAACCAAAAACTTCGTAAAAGCTTTCGTTTCTGAGATATTTACAAAAAACTGTTTTCAAGGCTGATATAGCATGGCTTCACTTGAAGTGTAATTATACTCTAGCTTGGAAGGTATCACAATAACTGGTTTGTTGACAATTATTGCAAAATAAAGTACCTACCTGCTGCCTTAATATCCATGTTGACACCGTCTAAATTTGACGTCTGACAAGAAGTAAAAGTTTTTCTGTCTCAGTTTTAAAAACACCTAATTTAACAAGCAGCGTGAAAGCACAGCCAACTTTGTATCATACATTTCGATGGGTTTAAAAAATAAAATTCTTATGTTGCCTTACCGGCCATATGAATAGGTAACATTTTAAATATATGTGTGATTAGTTTGAACTAAATTTGTTTTACTATTATTGTCGCCCTAATGTAGCTATTTGTCCTTATGTGCGTTGGTTCATAAAATTCAAAACCACTTGTTAGGTGTAATGAAGCAGGCTCATTGTAATATCAGTCCTATTATAATACTCCTAGGCTTTATTTGTGCGCCTAACTGTATAGTGATACCACCAGGCTATCAATTCTGGGCCGTGTACGATGCATATACATAATATTCCAATACTCACAGTAACTGCCCATTCATGATGCAAACATGAGGGCCTTGGGGTCTTTAAGCAAAAAAGACCTGATTGGTTGCTTTCAAAGACATGAATATTATTTCCTTATAGTACGTATTATTGCAATACCTACGGTACCTTACGATGCAGAATGCAAACATATTTGAAATAGCAATATCAATGGGTATAAGTCTATCCTTTTTGCGGTCTTTAAGAAAAAATGTCCTGATTGGTTATACTTTTACGCATGAATATTATTTTATTCTTGTATTCGTTACGTCAAATCATCGGCGTACAGTTGACAAAAACTCTATCTATGTAAACTTGGTATCTGTACATTTTTCGTATCTTTATTTCTGATTGTTTGCATCACACGCCAACCATTGTGTAAATAGGTAACAGGGAGTATTGGAATATTACGTATATGGTAGGATGTGATCTGTCACTGTACAAACAAAAGAGCAGTTGTAATAGCAAGTTCTGAATCACCTCTGAGCTCTGAGTCGTCACGTGTCATTCGAAAAGACTTCTATTTTGCAGGCTTCTCTTGCGAAACACCCGAGAAGGGTTTTTTTCCGTATTGCTCTGTTCTTCTACCCCGAACTTCCGGGTAGGAGAACAGATTTCTTTGCAGTGGCAAGCCAAAGGGTGAGGCACCGAGGCTGGTACCTCAGGCAACCACATTCAAAGGGCAACCAAATTCTAATATTTTCAAAATTTTTCCGCTCTCAAAAAATTTAAATAATCTACAATTAATAAGTTAAAGTAAATAATGTAATGCAGAAGAAATTGAGGTATAGTTCTTTCATTTCAAAAAGCCACCAAAAAAACCATAATAAAATTTGAAGTATGAAACCCATTAAGGACTCCTAAACAAATAAAAGAGAATATGGGCCGGACTGGGAACTGTTTATAGTATATAGTCAAGTAAAATAAAACGTTTAATAAAAGTTTATGCTTAATACGTATAATAATCATTAATAGATAGGTACTATACATTTTATTTAAATGTAACATTAGGTACAGGATGAATTGTTCTAACAGGTTATATACATGTTGTCTAGCTAAGTTGGAACCATATGGAAAACTTTTTTATTTTTAATTTTAGGAAAAAAAGTTATTCCTTATAAAAAGTTCTGCATATTCTAAAATTTTAAATACAATCGTCAGATGTCAAATTTTTTCAGTCGCATACGAGGTTTGTCAAAAAAATATTAATTTTGAACAAGAGTAAATTTTTGACAATAACAAAAAATGTTATAAATAAAAGTCAATCAAAACTAAAAGCCTTTTTAAATATGCAATTACAACCATTTACATTAAAAATAAAATATTTAAGTTTTTTTTATAATATGTATTTAACAATGTAAAAACTGTAGTTACGTAACTTAGTCAAATGGATTATTGTAACCTTCAAAATGCGTTAGAATATATCAAACACATAAGAATAGTGGGCATTATTACCTTTTCACTGTATAATGTAGAAAAAATAGTCAAAATTAACAAAACATAATTTTTCATTATAAATTGATATAATTGCATATTTAAACATAGTTTTTAGTTCTGATTAACATTTATTTACAACTATTTTCGATATTGACGAAAATAAAGGTATTTTACTTTTAATCAAAATTTATATTTATTGAAAAACCTTGTATACGACTAAAGACATTTGATATCTAATGATTGGATTTTAGGTTTTAGAACATGCAGAACTTTTTATGAAGAATAACTTTTTTTCCTAAAGTTAAAAGTAAACAAGTTTTCCATAAGGTTCCAACTTAGCTAGACATACTTTAGATCAAAAGTTTTTTCTTAAATACCAATGCAATAATGCAAGGGCTCAAAATCATCAAGAACGAAAAATTATTTAAAAAAATACTATACTGTGACACTAACGACACATATATGTAGTTAAGGTTTTACCAAATTATACATATGTTGTTTTGGTGGCTCAATTGGGAGAGCGTTTGTGTACAAAGCAAGAGGTTCTAGGTTTGATCCCTGGCCAAAACACAGAAAACTTTTTTTATAATTTTTTGTTCTTTAACTTTACTTGTTCTTTATAAAAAAGTTTGTAGTGGTACCTTTTTTTAAAGTCACCATATAAAAAATTTACATAGAAAGTTTAAATTCCGCAGACTCTAATGGTACCACCACTTCCTCTCCTCCTTGGTCCTCAAATGGTCTCCAAAAATTTGTTTGTGGTGTTTCAAATGGCCGCCAAATCGCCATTATTAATATCACTTATTGGGTCCTCACTTATAAAATCAAACAAAAATGTACAGGTTTATAATTGTTATTATTCACAATAATAATGAAAATGTCACAATAGTAATAATATGAATTTAAATCCCTAATATAAACAGTGACCGTTAACAATTCTAAAATGAGTTTGACCCTGTATTAAAGAATGCATGTGGTACCTTTCGAAAGCCTTTGTTATATTTCGAGAAGGGATTAGGTACTTATAGAATGGAATAAGGTACGTTCGAAACTTAAACTTTAAAGAATGAAGTATACCTAGCCGTGCTTCAAACAGAAATTCTTCCCAAAATCTGAAAATAAATTTTCAATTTTTGCACATACTCCTGGAAACCCTTAAATTTTTTGTTATATTTTTTTGTGGCTTTTTGAAATGACAGGACTATATAATAAACTGATAGATAAGCTTGTAGAGGGTCGAGAATGCCAAAATTTCAAGGCAAGTAACTTTACATAAAGTCCATTTCTTTATTTTTGGGATAATTTTTTACGATTTGTTTTCGCTGGCCTATGCTATTTATTATGGTAACAGCTGATTACTGTCAAAAAGTTATCTCAAAAATTATGGAATGAACAATATGTTTAGGTATTTATGTTAATTCATTACACATTTTTGAAAAAGGAAGTTGATACCCCGGAGGTGTTTTTGTGACCAGATAGTTCCTATGTTATGCAAATGCAAGTCAGTAATAATGTCTGAATCCGCCCTTTTGAAACTTTTTTATTTAATACCATGCTTCCGAAGGACGTAGCGTCTTTTTTTGTTAAAATAATTTTATTTTTCTAAAGTTTTCGGTTGCTCCATTTTTTTTCTTTTTCCCAAAACATTTATACTACGGCGCCAATATCTTTTTAAAAATAAATAACTTCTCTCTTATTTTCGCCTGCGGCGCCATTATTTTCGCCGTATCTGCAGTTTTGCACAACACGATTTTTTTTTAAATTTTGTTTGCATTACGCGCAATTGTTTGCAAGTTTCCAATAGTTTTTTATATTGCAAACATTTTCTTCTGTAGTGCTATTTTATCCGAACAGAACTTAGTTTTACAAGAATTTTCATCGTTTTCAATTTGTCTTAATTTTCTTTGATTTCTTCCAAAAAAAAATTTTTTTTTTATATTTCATTTATTTTCTTTATCTTGGGGTGTATTAGGCCATCTCACAGCCCCTTCTGTTGTAGTATTTTAAATAGTAGCCTGCCTAGTTGCGCCTCTGGGTTGATGGTTATGGGTGGGAGAATATTATAAATATTCAAAACAATTTTAGGAAAATTATTAAATTATGTCAGACAAGAATAGTGCATTGAAAACCTAAAGACGAGACCTGAGTACATTTAAACCCATGGCGAAAATGTCTTAGCCCGAGCGTAGAACTCCTTAAAGGTTCATCTGTTGTATACTTTTAAGCGGTGGCTTTTAATTTCCGAAGGATTGAAAAGTATTGTTTCAGTACCTTAAAAGAGGAATTAAAAGTACATTTTGGATCTCTAAAGTATATTAAACGAATTTAGTTCCTAAGGTGCAGAAAAAAATGGCAAGAGATGTTTCTTTTTAAATAAGAGACCGCAATTTTTCCCTTTGCCTCAGGCAACCAAAAAGTTAGGCACACCCCTGTTCTGGGCAACAGCGTAAAAAAGGTTTAAAATTTACCGTCTATTTCCTTGCTTACTATTGGTCAACTTCTTCTCACGGTGACGAAAATCACCCACCTGAATAAATAAGAATCTTACTATTTGAGTAAAAAATGCGTCGTATTATAATACAACTTAGAAAGAGCTTAAAATACAAATTATAAATTTGGATTATCAATTGGCAACTTACAGCATGATCATCTTAAATAAATTTGCTCATTTCATACGTGCAGTCCAGGCCCTCTATTCTCGACCATAGACGACCTGATCATTCACATCGTGCGACCAGAAAGGTTTTCACCAATAGCAAGCTTTGGATCATCTCTGAGTAGCCCCGTGTTATGTGAAAAGGCCTTTAAAGTTCGCGTGGCGAGAGTTGAGGCCACCCACGTCACGGCTGAGGGGGATCTACTGGCCGCCTCTAGCTTGTGATTGACTGTTTCGGAGATCCATAGGCGTATTGTTTTATATTGGGAATTAGTTTAATAAATTATTATGTGTAATTTATTTCGCACGGCACTATCCGACCGCAAGTACCAATACCAAGATAAAATTGATGACGTGCCTGGCATCAACTCTCGCCGCGTCTACTTTACCACGCAGGCATCAGTAGCGAACCGCCCAAGAAACGTTTGACTGATTCGGGGGCGACTATTTTTTTGCTTGCTATTGGTCAAGACAAGGCATTTACACAATGTGAATGAATACATCATCTATGCCCGAGAATAGAAGGCCAAAAAGGTTAGGTTAATTTAAATCAGTTCAGCTTATTTCAAGGACTATAATCCACCCTACACCATGTAAGATACATTACTACGCTTTTTATGTAGTCGGATTTGAAAAGAATCGGGTCTAGGTGCTAAAATACTATAACAGTCCATAACAGAGATAACGAGTACTATTTTTTTAGGTAGTCTAACTCTATGTCTACGAACAAACATAAAATTTAGTACAAGTGAATTTAAAAATCAAAAAAGTTTCGTGGCTATTCGGGTAAAAAGGAGGTTTTTGTTTCCTTCTTATTTTTCCGTGAGTAGCTTGAAAGATTAACCTCACGGGGGTCCAAAATCTAATGGACGCCTAACAAGTGTTGACAGTTAACTGTTTCGTCCTTATGGGACTCCTCAGAACACTGCTTGGTCAAGATTGACACCTTGCGAAGTTAATTAGATGGTTTTGTCTCTAATCCTATGAAAATAGTGAGAAAACTAGCTAAACTAGAACAAGAGCAGGCGAAAATAAACTGCTATACATATCGATCAATGAAAATAAAACGATATATAAAACGAAACAAATCATCCGTGACCTGAGACAGCTCTTCTGTCTTAGGCCAGATAAACGCTGATTAGCGTTTTTACCCGCCATCAGAGACGTAAGCGTCAATCAGCGGAATTTTTAAGTCAAATAATACTAACAAACGTGAAATTTAGTACCCGTGAATTTAAAAATCAACAATGATTTTTGAACATCGCAAGGGTGTCCAAGCAATGTTCTGAGGAGTTCCATAAGGACGAAACCGTTAATTGTCAACACTTGTTAGGTGTCCATTAGATCTGGGACCCCCGTGAGGTTAAGCTTTGAAACTTGTTTGATTCTATGTCAACGGTTAGTGCCGTTGTAAAAGTCCAGGGGTATTTTGATAAGACTGACTCCAATAAGCATGCGACATGACCTAGTAAACGGTTTTGAATTTCAGGATCCGACGCGAGCGATATGATGAAAGGTGCCGATATAATTATTGTACCAGCAGGAAAGCCTAGGAAGCCTGGAATGACTCGAGCTGATCTGTTTAATTCAAACGCCCAAGTCGCTTTAAACGTTGCCAAAGTAAGCAACCAGTTAGTGTGTAAGTTTCAGTCAAGCACTAGCCCGTTACGTGTTGTCAGCTAGCGAATTCCACTTTTTTAGAAAGTGCGTACACCCTAAATTCATTGCATTCCGAAGTAATTTATAAACTACTTCTAATTTTAAGGGTGGACTGACTCATCAGCCCTGCGACCCAAAAAATTGAATGCTACATTTTTTAGAGAAAGTCACTTGCACATCAGCAATTTCCTCTTGGTTTTAAATTATATTTAACTAGTTTTAAAATTAAAGCTGTCTAGAAATGTTAATAGTTTATGTATTACAATTGTAAAAATATGTTTTTTTCGCTCTTTAGGGACAAAAAGTGCACTTAAAAGTGAAATCGAATTAGACGTAAGTTTCAACGTCTGAAAGCATGAGATCACGTTTTTATGTGTTAAAATTTCTAATCGAAATGGCCGATTTGGCCATAATAGTTTTTACCAATGTGGAATACTCAAATAGCAAACAACAATTCCGAACCAGAGGTGAAATTAAAGAAAAATTACTAAAAAACGTTTATTGGTCGAGATTTCAACCAGAACCTTTGGCTATATACGCAAACGCCCTACCAGTTTGGCCACCAAAACCAATGGTTTACTCATAATTTCAGTGGCCCAATTGATAGGGCGTTGGCGTACATAGTCAAAAGTTTGGGTTTAAGTCCCGGACAGTGCACAAGAAACTTTTTTTTAAATAATTTTTTGTACTTTATTGTTTGAGTAAGACCTTGTAGTCGGGTGGATTAGCTCAAAAATATTTCACATCTGGCGGAGAAGCTGCCCTTTTGGATTTAGATTCTAGATAGATCAAAGATTAAAAAACGCCCCAGACCCAAAAAATTTCTTACCCCTACCATCAGTTATGACGTCATCAAAAAAGGGGTCAGAAAACACGTATAACTATACTCAAACATATTTTTATTATAAAATTTACTTTAAAAAAATGGAATTCAACATGTCAATAAAATGTCAAAAGTTTGACATTCTTTTTGCATATACGTGGTAGGTATTAATTTGAACGTCGTTTTAACAAAAAAATTGCATAGCAGTCCTAAACATATACAAAGATGAACATTTGATCAGATTCTTCCTTTCTCCGCTCTTCCCCTCCTGTTCTTCCGCTCCCCTCTCCCATTATTTTCTATAGTCACCACTAAGTGTACATACATTTTAATGTTGTAGTAGACGTACATTTACCTAATGTACAATATATGAGGAGCAGACTTTCTATATGCATTTTGTCCATTTTCCAAAAAAAATTGCTATGCGTTTGACAAGAAATTAACCGAAAAGTTCAAAATATACCTAAAATTTGGATAAAAAATCATTCAAGGCTTATACCTATATACGTCTTCTGTGACATAATATTGTTGCTCTATGTAGTAGTTTGCGATGACATATTTGGTTAAAACGGTGAAAAAATGGACAAAATGCATATCGAAAATCTGCTCCTCATATACATTTAATAATTTTAAGAACATTGACCTTAAGTGGCATAGTTGGGTACAACGCAGGCCGCTTCTTACACATTTACATGCTACCAGACATCTTTGTTTGTAGCTACAGGCAATAAGTTTTTCAAAACTTTTTGCGAAATCTGGAGCAGTAGACCACAAGGGTTTTTTTCCATCCTCAGATATCGGGTGGAGGAGTCTAGTATTCATTTCCAGGCAGTGTAGCCATAAAAGACCTTGCAAGGTTGCTCTCTTTGTATGTTGAAGTAAGGCATTTTCAGTTGGTGGAATTTTATGACATTCGTTGACAGAGCTGGGGGAGATGTCGGGAGGGGTCAGGGGGAGGGAGATGTCGAATCATAGAGAAGAACCTCGCGCATTATTTCTATAGTTGAAAATCTTTCTATAAGTAGTTGCTCATAAGCTTCATTAATATTCGGATGTGCCAAAGTTGTTAAATACTTGTAAGTTTTTAAAAAGCAGATACTGCAATAACAACAGCATCCGAATCAACTGTTCGAATGCTGACGCGGCTGTGGCTTCTTCGTGCAACTGAAGATGTTATTGCTCTTGCTTCAAGAGTACAGAATACTGTCGTTTGTTCTCATCTACACGTAAGGCATTTTCAGTTGGTGGAATATTTTCAATTGCTCTATTTTTTTATGAAAAGGTGTGGTCTGCATTCGTTGACAGAGCTCAAGGGAGATTTCGAATCATAGAGAAGAACTACAAATCTTTCACGCGCATTGCGCATTATTTCTTCAGTTGAAATTCTTCCTATAAGTAGTTGCTAAAAAGCTACATTAATATTCGGATGTGCCAAAGTTGTTTAATATTTGACGCTGCTGTGGCCATTACCAGCTGCATGCTTGGCATGAAGGAGTAGACGGCAGTCTGCTTCTTCGTGCCACTGGAGATATTATTGCTCTTTCTTCAAGAGTCTGTACTCTACACTGTTTTTCCATGAAAACTTTCCCTTATTAGTTGTTCAACCATGTTCTCATCTACACGTACAAATTGGTAAATTTTTTAACTCTTATGTAAACTTCCATTCCTCTTGATTGACGTGTATTATCAAAGACCAAATCAATTTTTCTCACAGTCGCTGAATATATGTACAGTCGAACCTCTATAACTCGAACTTAAAGGGACAACTCAAACAGTTCGAGTTAAAGAGGTTAAAATACATATAAAAAATGCATGGACCAGTTAAAACGTTCGAGTTATAGAGAGGTTCGAGTTATAGAGGTTCGAGTTAGAGAGGTTCGACTGTATATAATATTCTGAAAACGTTTTCACGTTCCTAGGAACTAGTAAATGCACTATAACGGCACCATCTAGTATTATAGAAAAGAATAAGTCACCAAAAATCAGACGTTAAAAAAAATGTAGCTTCTATTGACAAGAACATTATTCCCAGACCTGTTACTAGCAATGCTTTCTGGAAGACCGGGAGACGATACACTTCCAGGATGCAGTGACCATATCTACAGTCACTGGTGCATGTGGAACATTCACCAGGTTTTTGACATCCATCGGTAGATGTCAACATTAACGATAAATTTCAACACCCAAACCCCATCCCTACTATTTTAAAAAGGGCTTTTCTATTAAAAAAAATTATCCAGTTCAAATTTTATTGCCACCATTAAGTTTACCGTGGCCCAAACCGTTTAAAACGACACCAAACACCATAATTTATGTAAAATGTCAAAATTTGACATTTTGATCACAAGATGGCCGCCAAATTCTAAATTTTTTTTAATAATGATGCTTGACTATATTTAAGAAAAAAAAACGATTTTTGACAGAAATAATGAGACAAAATTCTCGACAAAAGTTGATACGTTTATGCTTAACGTCTTCTTTTATCTCTACATTAATGACGTCATAACTGATAGTGGGGGTAAACATTTTCTGGGTCTGGGGCGTTTTTTAATCTTTGATATATCTACTATCTAAATCCAAAAGGGCACCTTCTCCGCCAGTAGTGAAATATTTCTATGAATTTTAAGACTAAGCAAAAATTTTTTTTATAGCAAATCGCTTATTGCGATTATAAATTTTAACACGTAAAAACGTGATCTAATGCGTTCAGACGGTGATATTTACGTCTTGAGCCCGACTCATACTATACGTACCGCCACCTTCACGATACCGTACCGTCAACGACACGTTTGACGGCACCCAATTCACATTACACCGGCAGGCTCCGTTCCGTCACGCCACCGACACTTTTATTTTAGCTGGCGGGCGTAGTTTATTGACAAAATTAACTCCACTGATGAATAATAGGGACTTATTGCAATAGTGCCAGGCACTAATTGCGCCGAGCACTATATTCACATTATAAGAACTGTTCTGCTGTCTTCTTTCAAAATTAGGCCTTTGTGTATCATAAGACCCGGAATTAATAGTGCCGCCACTATTAATGGAAAATAAACGACTGGATTTATAAATTCGACTTTGGTATATCAATTTTGAAAGATCAACTGTCAGTTTTCAATGGAAAAATATCAGAATAGTACCCGGCACAATTCCGTGTATTGCAACAAGTCCCTAATAAGGTAGAGCTAGGGTATTGTGGCTATTTATCTTAGATCTGGACGAGGAGAAATAAAATAAATGGATTCATGACGGATCTGATACATTCCTAGCTAGCCTATTAGCACACTTCAAGTAAAGCCATGATATCAGCCTTAAAAACAGCTTTTTGTAAATCTAAAAAACTAAAGCTCTTACGAAGTTTTTGGTTATAACACAAATTATTGAACAAAATGTAGTCTACTATATTCCGAAAACCGCATAATTATACGACGCTCCATTAAAAAGTTAGAATTTTTAAATTCTAGCTCGTAAGAGTGTCGAACACTATTTTACCTGAAAATTTTATAAAAATCGGTTCAACGGTTTACGAGCTATCGTGTTACGGACAGAAATAATACATACACAGACAGACATCACGACGATATTGCTAAAGCCTAGTTTTCACCTATGCGTGCCCACCCTGATTCAAAAAACGCATCACGTGACGGACATGAATTTGCTCTGGTTTTAAATGCAGCGTCACCTGATGCGTTTTTTGAATCAGGGTGGGGACGCTTAGGTGGAAACCGTGTATAAGATAGGTCAAAATACACCCAAATAACACATTTTCGGCGTTATCTAAAACAATTTTTTTCGTTTAATATTTTCTCTAGCCATTGCTACGCGGGCGAGGAAGGTAAAAGGCCAGCAAAATATTTGAGCCGTTTTCAAGCAAATAACTAGTAATTACTAGTATTTACCACTGGCGTTCAAGCGGCCTTGGTAAATACCACTCCTAGAAGAGTGACGTCACGAATGAGCCCTTTGTACGTCATCGTTTATGACCGGTAATTACCACACTTTCGAGGAAGGTCATTGGATTTTCTAACCTCACAATTAATTGTTTTATTTCTTTTTCGGAAAATTTTTGCAAAACAAATATGGAATGAGTAAAATTTATCGTGTGTGCCTCAATTATGAGGGAAAAGATATCACATTAGATATAGATGACTTTGATGCCGCTTGTTTGTTAATCAAAAATAAGTACAATCTCTTTTACCCTATCTATACTGTTTATTGTGGTTTAAGTGCTTTTTTAGAATGACCGATCATCTGGCCCCCTTGGGAACCCCGTCCTACCTTAACACAGCTCTGTCCCCTTTAAGCTGCTTAAAGAAAATGCCATATCTACTTAGGGATTTCTATGTAGATAGCTACAGCTTTTTTATTAATCACAGCAGTATTTGTAAATAAGTTTTATGATTGATTCAGTCCCAGATTTTAAAAAGCAATAACAAATAATAACCGGTTACAAAAAAAGCTATTCCAGCGGTGTTTCTGTGGTTATAGGCTAAGGGCTTAAATACCTGATTTTAAATGTCAACCAAGCTTGAAAGCGGCTTTGGTACATGATGAATATTAAGCAAGATAAAAATACTACTAATACCATACTTTATTCAGAAGATTGGTGGATGTCAAACATTAGTTTTTTTTATTTATTAAAAAAATAAATTGATGGCAGTATAGAAAAGCAAAATACCAAATTTCGTGAAGCTCTAAGCCCTTCTTCCCAAAAATAGTTTCCTTTTCATATTTTGCTAGAAAAATTAAATAGCGCTTTTATTTTTATTATATTTATATTTTCTGCTATCAAATACAGTTGATCAGGGCGCCAGTTGTAGTGTTTAATTTTTGAATTGTGACAAAAATTTCAATCTAAAATATATATATTATATTATTTTATAATGAATAAGAAATAACTACTCCAGCTTTAAATTTTAATTTGTTTTATTTAATTTTTTTACTATTACTACTATGTCGATTTAGAACGTTTTTCTACGTTGTCCGACGCCTATTCTCCACCTCCTTCGATCCTGACAATCATCTTCTGTCACATTTTTATGACTCATCTTTGGATTGACTGTTGCCATTCTAGTTTAGGACGCCCTCTTTTTCTGCTCCCTATTGGTTGCCATTCTAGGACCTGCTTTGGTAATCTTTCGTCGTTCATCCGTTGTATATGGCCGTACCATATCAGTTCCCTTTTTGATCTATGATTCTAGATATTCTCATTGATCTTCTTATTGCATCCATTTCGACACTTTCCAATTTTGTTTTGTGTTTTTCTGTTACTTTTCACCATTGTTTCAATATGTTAAATTTTACATTCTTTTTTATCTCTCTGCTCCATCAAATTCTGTTAAGACATCCAATAACCTTTTTTGCTTTCACTATTCTTTTTTCCAGTTCTTTACAGTCTGTTCCTGTCTTATCAAATGTGACACCCAAATATACATACTCATTGCATGGAGATATTGTTTTTTCATTGTCTAGTTCTAACTCACTGGATTCGTTTCCAAGACATAAGTACTGTGTCTTGTCGACGTTCACTGTTAATCCCCATTTTTGGCATTCCTCCGTTAACTTTCTCATCATATACTCCATGTCTTTTTTATCATTAGCTACAATTACTTGGTCGTCAGCAAACTGTATATGGTAAATCGGTCGTTAAGTTGTATTCCCATGCCGTGCACTTTACGTTTCCATTTTTTTAGAGCTACTGCGATATATAATTTAAAAAGAGTTGGAGAGATACAATATCCCTGTCTTAAACCTTTTGTTACCAGGAATTCTTTTGAAAGTCGATTTCCAATTTTAATTTTAGACTTTGACCCTTTCTATAGTTCTTTTATCGCTTTTACGTATGTATGATTGATATTAGTCTGCTCTAACACTGTCCATAGTTTTTCTACTGGAACAGTATCATATGCTTTTTGTAGGTCCACAAAGCTAACATGAGTCTCTATATTTCTGGCACTCCTTTTCTCAACTACTTGTTTAAGACAAAAAACATTATCACTACAAGATCTGTCTGCACGAAACTCACTTTGCTCTTCTTCTTCTTGTTCATGAAAATCATTCTCGATTAGATCTCTAAGAATCCTACCGTACAATCTACTTAGAGTACTGGTTACTGAAATTCCTCTGTAATTGTTTTTTATGTATTAAGGATATAAACGCAATTTTCGAAGAATTAGGTACCTTCCAGTACCTAATGATTCGAAAATTGCATCCGTTTGTGCTTTGATTGATAAATATATGTGAGATTTTCGAGTAGTTTCTCTGAACCATATTTGAGCATTTCAGCCAGGTCCACTAGCTTTTCCGGTTTTAAGCTTTTTTCGCTTTTTTAAGCTTTTCGATTACTTCCTCTTCATGTACTTCTATGTATCTCCTCGGAGAGGCTGCCACATATTCGGGTCTCGTCTCCTGCAGCAGTCCCTTATAGTGTTCTCTCCATTGTTCTGGTTTGATCATCTGGATGTTTACTTTTTATTTTGTTGGGTTTTTTACTGTAGAAATGAATTTCCATACTTCAGAACTTTGCCTACCTCCTACGTGTGTATTTATATAGTGGCATTTGCACTCGAACAGTTCATTTTTTTCTGTGCGTATTAAATTTCTTAGCTGTCTTCTGATTTCCCTGTCGATTTCTAGGTCTCTTTGCTCTTTAGTACTGAACCATTTCAAGTAGGTGCGATTTTTCTCTTTGACCATTTCCTGTATTCTCTCCGTCCACCACATCATCCTCTTATTTCTATTATTTCTATCTTGGTATCCAAGAGCTTGGTTGCTTGCTTCCTTTAAGCTTTTTATTATGCTTGTATATATCTCTTCAAATAAGTGTTTTGTGTGTATTAATTTTTCATCTAATCGATTCTGATACAATCTTTGAGTACTTTAGAAGTCTAGAAATTGTATTTTTGATTGTCTTTGATGCATTCTAGCTTTTCATTTTCTCTAATACTTTCGTATTTTTGTTTTTACCAGATGGTGGTCAGATCCACAGGTAACACCACGAAGTGCTCGCACATCATACCACTTTAATTGCGAGTGTCCACCTATAGCATAACTTTTTTGTTACCAGAAAATTATAAAGTTAACCGGGATTTGCTAACCAGTTTATTAATTAAAATACTTTTTTTTAAAAATCACAAAATACACGAACAGAGTAGACAAAACAAGAAAACCAACCTCAAGATGAGCAACTATCCGCCGACTGCCGGCCGCGTTCGATACGATTTCGTAATCACATTATACGGCACCGGCAGGCCACCGGCAGGCACCGGCACAAAATATTCTCGTCGAGCAATCTTCACGGTCAGGACGATGGCGCTACGGTGGCGTGTGAATACGTCCATTCCTTTTAATGTAACAATATTTTACTTGTCGTTGACGGTACGGTAATTGGACGGTGGTTGTACGTAGAGTGTAAATCGCGCCTCATTACACTTTAGAGTGGGACCGAAGAATTAAACTAGCGTTCCTACACTGTTCTTATGGAGTTTCAAAAATTTATACTTATGGTTTCACCAATTTACTTATGTTATTTTTAGCAAATGGCGAAAGCAGCTCCAAACGCAATACTAATATTTATTACCAATCCCCTAAATACCGTGGTTCCGATAGCCGCCGAGGTACTTAAAAAAGAGTGCAAATTTAATCCCAAAAATGTGATGGGATGCACTACGCTGGACAGTGTTCGGTCAGCTACATTTTTGGCTGAGTTTGCCAAAGTAGACCCACAGTCAGTCAGTATACCATGCATAGGTGGTCACTCAGGACCAACAATTGTACCTTTGGTTTCCAGGTTAGATTGTTTTAAGTATTCTAGCTAGTGGCGTACGCAGAAATTGATCTTGGGGGTGCCTTCAGCGCGGATCGTTACAGTTTTTTCTTAATTTTTGGGGGTTAATATTCAGTGGATCTGGAGGAATTTTGAGCACTTAAGCCTTACCTGCGTATGCCACTGTCCTACCAGAAAACTGTCACGATTTTATTTCTTCTGTAGTTTACTTAAATTACCACATTCTTTTCTAACGTAGAATTTTATGAAAGCAGTCTACTTACATTTTTTTAAACTATTCTTCTGAGAATTTTGCTGTACCATTGTTAAGATCCAGTGCAGTGGTTAATACATGTTGATTAACTCAATTACCTAAAATTTAAAGGTGTCTGACGGCGACGAAACCGTTAACTATATGAATTTGTTAAAAGTACAGTGACGTATTAAGATTCTCGCACCCAACTATAGGTTTGCGCCGACAAGTGCCGATTTTTCTTTCATTTTGGGAGGGATTTTTCGCATTTTGCATAGTAACCAGGAGAATAGGACACTTCGCCGCCACCTACTTATTTATCTATCTACTTATAAGATTTTGATTTTTGAATTAAACTTGGAAATAAAATAAAATGGAGTTTCAAATGGCGGATGTTTCCATTTATGAACCGATATGTGTGTATTAAATTTGGCACTTAGGGTGTGTATGGCCCCCGAATTTCTTTCCTGCACCCACATATGGATCCACACAAAATCAAACATGGATAAGCTATCAAAAGCCCAATGGTCAATGGAAAGACAAATGTTACATGTAAAGCTAACAGATAGAAAAAGAAATTAATGGACAAGAAATAAAACCAAAGTAAGGGATGTCAGTAGAGAGGTAGCAAAATTAAAATAGAAATAGTAATAATATCAGACAGAAAGACTATCGATGGAACAAATGTATTGTAAACTGGAGACCTTGGGAAAATAAAAGAGTTAGGGGAATACTAGATGGATAAACACGGCGACAGACAGAGAAGAGTGAAAGATATTGGGGGGGGGGGGCTATCTCCAAAGATGGATCGAAGAAGGCTAAATAGATAGATAGAAGCAGATGCAGATTCAGCGGAAATGCAACAGTACCTCGAAAGAGTGGTGTTGTCGCCTCAAGAATTGTTTCAACAAACCTTCAACAGAATAGCTTAATTCGCCAGAAGCTAACTGGTCTTGAAACCAAACTAAAATCCAAGTGCAAAATATATTTTAAATAAAGGAGCCGAAACAACTGCAATCTACCATCTACAGGCTCTCTAACCTTTACTAAAAGGCTTTACGCTTTCAGGGCCACAGTATCTTCCAAGCCTGAAGGGGACAAACTGAGTGCTATGACAAAACGTATTCAGAATGCGGGCACGGAAGTTGTGAAAGCCAAGGCTGGAAAGGGTTCAGCTACACTATCCATGGCCTACGCTGCTTCTAGATTGGTTAATTCACTCCTGAGGGCCATGAACGGAGAACAAAACATTTGTGAATGCGTTTATGTTAATAATGAAAACTTTTCCAAGGTAAGTTCTTACATTCCCTTTATATTACCACAACCTAACTACTACTATAATGTTTTTCTACATTATCCGGCGCCTATTCTCCACCTCCTTCGATCCTGACAATTATATTCTGTCAGATTTTTTTTGACTCATTGATCTGTAGATTGACTGTTGCCATTCCTGTTTAGGACGCCCTCTTTTTCTGCGCCCTATTGGTTGCCCTTCGAGACCTGTTTTGATAATCTTTCATCGTTTATCCGTACCATCATTTGTCTTTTAGTGGTGTCATCCGTTAAGCTTCCTTCCATTCCCATTCTTTCTTTTATGATTTCATTGCTTATATGATTTGTTCTAGAGATTCTCATTGATTTTCTTATTGCATCCATTTCGACACTTTCCATTTTTGTTTTGTATTTTTCTGTTACGCGACAAGTCTCTATTCCATACAACAGCGTGCTTTTCATCATTGTTTCACAACCTTGCTACTTTTCATTTAAGGTGTCGAGGCTTGTAGCGCTATTCCCTTAAAATCTGGAGAAATTTTGTTCCTCTCGAACAACCCTTGATTGATCCACGCAGCTCTCGTTTGACGCGGATGACATTATTTTTTTGATGAATTGGTTCTATTGGTCATTTGTAAGAAAACTGAAAACAAAATATTTCATTAAAAATTATGTCATTAGTGTCAAACGTGGGAGAAATTGCATGCGTGGACTAATCAGCGTGTATTTAATGGAGAGGAGTAAGATTTCCCTGAAAATAAAGAATAGCGTCAAACTTAACCCAGAAATGATCAGAAACTGAAAGCTTTTTAGATGTGGGCCTATAGAAGCTACACTGCCTAAAATTTCCTAAATGGGTAAACATCGAAAGACGAATTTAAAATTGAAAACTGTAATATGTTAGTACATTTAGTTTCCGTGCTCATTTCACGACAGCGCAGTTTTAAAGTAGTTAGACACGGATTTGTCGTAACATATAACATATTTGGTTTCAAACACGTGCTGATTTCAATACGCTGAACGTCGATCTACGCACGGATTTGTATCAAAACACGCCGCGTTAAGCTGAGCGTCCACTAGGTCGGTGGGGCAGAGCGACGCGGCGCGTTTTTTTCGAAGGAGATCCGTCCATTGCAAACGCGGCGCACCGCGTACTTGCACCGAGTTTCTTCACACTTCTTCTACGAAATATTTCCGAAAACCATCGGAAATCGACGAATTCCAGAAATTCCGCTCCGCCCTGGCGTCCACAAGGTCGGTGAAGTAGCGCGGGGTTAAGCGCCGCCGTTCTAGACAAGTCCCGGGAGTTGTCGTGAGCCGCTCCGCTCTGCTGCGATCCGCCCCGCTCCCCTAATGGACGCGTTTCCATTTATTCTTATACATGTTTCTTTGGAACTGCGTCGCGCCGCTCTGCCCCACCGACAAAGTGGACGCTCAGCTTTAGAGGCTTACCCACACGAATAAATAGATAACGTCTTTTTACGTAAAACTAAACGTTAAGCGCTCTACGTTTTGTTCCAAATTTGAGTTTAAGTTGAATGTTTTTACGTTACCATAACAAGTCTACTAATAGCAGAGAATATGGAATGCGGCACTATGTTTTTTTGATGTTACAATTTTGTTTTTTGTCCTTTCAACTACAGTAGGAATATATTTGCAAAGAATCGTTTGTACTGGAAGCGGAAATTATCGTCTGGGCCTCATTTTTCGATCGGTCAATCAACCAATTCTATTCTTTGGTAACGTTAAGGTGCCCGCAGACTGCCGTAAGCTAACATAAATACGTAAGCTCCTAACGTGACCTTGACGACGGTGTGACGAAGTGCGCTTGCGTATCTGTCAAATCTCATACCTACGTAAAAATACGTAGCACAACTTAAACTAACTAATAAGTACCAGAAGGTTGACTTTCGAGACTTTACTTTGATATGCATGCCGACTACCTCTGACCAATGAGATTACGTGTAAACATTGCTATGACCTTGGAATTCGCGAAACGAGTTTATCCCATAGGCGCACGTCTGATATTTTTACATAATCCAAGAAATTAATTATTATTAAGCAATTGGAAATAACATTTATCGCTTTATTTAGATTGGAAATCAGAGAATGTTTATTTATTAGTAGCTGTTTAGTCGTTTTAAACTATTTTTTACCTTCCTTACTAACTCAGCTATTATTGTAAATTAAATGCTAATGTATCTAAAAAAAAAAATCTGAAAATTCCTGGTTTTTTTGGTAAGGTTTCACCTCTGATTTTTCTCAATTTGAGAACTCAAAAAATGTTATTCCCACTTTTACGAAAATTGGTAATAAATTTCTACTTTTGCATGAGGAGAGCCTAAAAAAATCTAAAAATGTTCAACAAAAGTCTGGAAATGTTCTGAAAAAGTCAGATACAGCTGGTAAGGTTTGGAAAAGTCTAAAACTGGGTTTGCAAATGTCCAGAAACAGTTTAGAAATGTTCTGAAAAAGTCTTATTTATTCGTGCAAGCGCGGATTTGAGAGGTGGTAAACTGGTAGTTGCCCCCCTAGTATTCATTTGACTTACCAGTGCCTTAAATTTGCGTGTGCTCGTCGAAAATCAAAAAATTGCAGTTTAAAGTTGTGTTAGGTTAGGTAAGATCCTCTTAGGTTAATTCTGATTTTTTACTCTCAACGCCGCGCCGAGTATTAGCTTGTCTAACGAACTGTCACGATCAGCTGTTTTTCGATCCAAGATGGTCGCCATAGAACAAACAAAGCGTTTTCCCATAAGCCGCAATGTTAACAAAAACGTAATTTTTAAAAAAAGTGAAACGATTTAATTTACAACAAAGATGCTGTTTTAAGTATTGAACCTTTGTACACATGGGAAAAATGCGTTTTTCTTAATAAAAATCAATTGAAGCCAGTAAATCTCAAATAAAAGGGACCATGTTTTGTTCAAAAGTCAGGTTAAGTTTTTATTTACTTTTTTCCAGTTTTTTACCCAGTTTGAATCATTATTATTAGTTTCTGTGCTGTTGTGAATTGTGGCAGCTGGGGAGAGCTTGATAATGTTAGTTTTGATGAAATGCCAAGTATTTTGACCTTAAAAAATCATCTTGATTTAAATGAACTAGGTATCAGCTCAAAGAAGGGAAAAGAAAGTGGATAAGTGCTCTATTACCTGACTTAACAGAGGATAAATTGAAATATTCGAAAGTTTTTTGTCAGGTTTGTTTTGGATAAATGTGTAACTGCCATTTTGGCAACATTTTCTATTGGGATCTTTTTTTGTGCTTCAGTGGACCTTTTGCAGAAGTGTAACATAGAATTGTGTTAAACTGTAAGAAATATTTCACTATGATTTTTTTACTGTTCTAGGCAAGCAACTTTCAAAACTAGAATACAGCAATGATCATGACTGGGTCTCTCCTGAATGGATTATTGTTTCAAAACGGTTAAAAAATTTAAAAAATGATGGTTGAAAAAGGGGTCCAGAGAAGAAAGAAAAGGAAAACAATATGATGTTAAAGTGTGAATAATGAGCTGGACCAAATTTGTACACCATCCTACAGAACTCTTAAATAAACTTTTGGTAGTGTAGCGTCCTGTATTGTGTCAAGTGAAGTCCTGTATCATCAAAGTTTCTTTTTTTTAAATAAATATTTATTTTACAGACCTTAAAACAGTTTAGAATAAACTGGTGAATTTGACAATCTCCCTTACTCAAACCTCTTTTTATCTTAAACTATTTTGGTGCAAATTTTCCTTTATTTCCATGCTTTTTGACACCTAAAACTTATACACCGTAAAATTTGTATAGTATCTGACTGGACCTACTACAAGTCCTGTTGTGAAATTTCTACGGTACTGTTCTGAGCTTATTACCAAAAAAAATTTTTTATGGGATCATTAATAATAGATGGAAAAAAAAGTAATCTTTGTTGACTTTGATGACCACAAGAAAAACAAATAAGTTCTCTCAGATATTTTTTTCAATTTCTCTCAAAAAAACTTGGGTTCTAATACTCCTAATCGGTCATATGCTGTTATGCCCAATTGTAGAGTATAGTATATATTTATTTGCATAAACTTTTAGATACATAATTGAGCAAATATTGTTACAAAAAAACAGTAATAAAATAGTAACAGTAGTAATACAACAGCGAATATTGTACTGTTGTAAAATTTGAACAGTACTTACTGTTGTGAGCTGATGAACCTTAGGTTTGACCGTACTTAAGCCCTATGTATTATAGTTCATGGAAAATCATATGGTGATGTACGGTGTGTGAGGCCAATGACAAGGAAAAACTGTATTTTAATTTTGCAAGTTTTTTTTTTATATAATGTTTACTTATATTTTTTTAAATAAACATATTTTGTAAAGTACTTATTAGAAGTTTGCTTGACCAACCTCGGTTGGAACTCATATGTGCATATTGATCTGTTGGACTGACCTACCTATAAGTTGTGCCTCTTTTTCATGTCACTACTGGAGGGTTAAAACAATTAAACTTTGTCTAAACCTAAAAATCATAGTGAAATATTTTTCCCAGTTTAACGCTATAGAAGGCCTATTACTTAGCGAAAGGTTTAGTCAAGTACAACAAAAGATCCTAATAGAAAACCTGAATCTGATGAGAAAAGTTTAGTCTATTTCAATTTCGTCTCTGTTAAGTGAGCCTTGAAGTGAGCTCTTTGAATAGAACTACTTTCCCCTACCTTGGGCTGATAGTTCATTGATTCATTGGTCAAAAAACTCAAAAACCTTTGGGGGTCCGATACCTTTGGGGGGCCCCCAGAGGTCTCATGATGTACTTTATGCTATTTTTTTTGTTTATTCATGAAATATATGGAAAATATCTAAAACAATATGTGGTTTGGGGGGGGGCCCGGGCCCCTAGCCCCCCGTCCTCTTGGTGCACCCATGTAATAATTCAAAATAAGTGAAAAAACTAGAAAAAAAGTTAAAAAAAAACAAAATAAACAAAAACATAACCTACTTTTTTGAAGAAAACATGGTCCCTTTTATTTCAGATTTTCTCGCTTTAGTTTATTATTTTTAAGAAAAACGCATTTTTCCCATATGCACAAAGGATCTGTTCTTAAAACTGATTAATTTTTGAGACTAAAGCTCTTGTCGTTTTTGTAAAATTTACGTTTTTGTTAACATTACGGCTTATGGGAAATCGGTTTGTTTATCCTATGGAAGACATCTTTGATTTGATCATATGTTTTGTTAGACAGCCCTATAGGAGGGCTGATTTAGTTAGGATGGGACACGTTAGGTTATGTCAGGGACAAACCAAATAAACCTACCTATATAGGTATTGCCCTAATAACGTGTCATAACCTAGCTGAAAGAGCTCTTGTGTCGGTGTGCTTTAAGGGTAAAAATCAGGGCTTACTAACCTGGGGATATTGACTGGAAACCTAACTTAACCTAACACACCGTTAAAAAGAGAGTGAGATAATTGATGACACTCGTTGCGCACAAAAAAAAACAAAACGTGTTTGAAACCAAATATGTCGCCGTGTTTTCTTCAAATCCTCCTTACCGTTAAAGAGAACAGAAACGTAATAAAAAAAAACTTTAATAAAAAAAACACCCAACTGCTAAATATACTTGTAAGTACTAGTCGCAGTTGAGTACAAAATTGATAGGTTTACCCATAATGTACGACATGCTTCAACTTTTACGTTGGTGCCCAAAGCGCACGTACGAAATTATACAGTTTTGTATTTTCATGAATCAGGTTATCGGGTAATTTTGTACCCAACTGCAACTAGTAGTTACAAGTAAATTTAGCAGTTGGGTGTTTTTTTTTATTTAATTTTTTTTTTATTTCCAACTTTTAGGTTTAATTCTTATTCAGCCTTACAAGAGGCAGTACCTATGTATTTACAATTCATTTAGCGTTACCCAAAAAGTACGTGTAGATTTTCTACGGACGCGAACAGTGTAACCTTCTATTGAGTGAAGGTGGGGGAGGACAAATGGAGGAGGGAACTATGGTGTTGAAAAAAATCTTAAAGCGTGTGCTGAAAGAATTTTTGAAATCGTTCTAAATGTGTGAAAGGTATAGCTACAACTATTATTAAAAAGAAAGGTGGGGAGAAAAAAGAGAGAGGAAGGGGGAAACTAGTAAAATTATGTTGGAAAAAAGTGGTGTTCAAGCGTGTGCAGAAAGAACTTTTTAAATCGCTTTATATTTGTGAAAGTTATAGCTATAACTATTACTAATAAGGATGGGGGCGAGGAGAGAGGGAGAGGCGGGGGGGGGGGGGGACTAGTAAAATGGCGTTGGAAAAAAATCTGAAAGCGTATGCAAAAAGAATTTTTGAAATCGCTCTATATTTGACAAAATTATGCGAATATGGTTTTTGAATACGGCGCGGGGAATGACAGGACGGGAGGTGGGTGGGACCAGGGAGGACTACAAAGTAGCCACAGCAAATTAGAGGACATTTGCAATGGTTAATCAAAGGAATTTCAATAAAATTGCCTGAAATTTAGATAATTTTTATGCTTTAAAGCCTACATCATGTGACAAAATCGCGTCTGAAGACCGCCATGTTAATTCCTGTTTAAAAAATATAGCCTATAGCACCTTCGGGATCAGTAGCAATTCAACGACACCTTTTTTGTCAAAATCGGTTCAGCTGTTTAGCCTCTAGCGTGACACAAACATACTTACATACATACAACAATCGAAAAACATTACCCTTCCTTTTGCCGTGCTGCAGTTGGGTAAAAACGTGACCCGTGGGTCAAAATATGCATTACTATGATAAATCTTCTAACGCATACTCCAAGGAACCTCAAACAGACTCAAGACATCTTACCCTATATTTCTGTATTATTGTAGGTTTCCTTCGTAGCAACTCCCTGGTTATTGGGTAAAAACGGACTAGAAAAAGACTGCGGATTAGGAAAACTAAGCGACTACGAAAAAGAGCTGTTCTGTAAAATGCTCGACGGTTTGGCGAAGGACATTAAAGCTGGTCAGGATTGGGCCAAAAAGCAGATGGAAGATATTAAATGTTAAAAAAAGTTATGCTTAGAAATTCAAGTTTTTGTATATAATAATTAAAGTACCTAAAACAGTTTAGTTATTGTGGTGTCAAATAAAAACTTATCTATATCTAAAAAAAAAGTATTTCTTTCATTTAAAATCTTCTTATTAGCACAAGTGAAGCTATGATAATCAGCCTTGAAAACACTTTTTGTAAATATCTCGGAACCTAATGCTCCTACAAAGATTTTGGTTATAAAAGAAATAATTGAACAAAATCTAGTCTACTATATGCCGAAAACCGCATATTGATGCGATGCTCCGTTAAAAAGTTAGCATTCTTAAATTGATTTAAAATTTTTTAATTGTCAAAAAACTGTCATTAGCGTTAATGGATTTTGATCAAAAACTTATCAGCTGGTTAGAGTGTCGAAGACTATTTTACCTTAAAATTTTATGAAGATCGGCTCAGCGGTTTAGGAGCTATCGTGTTACGGACAGAAAAAAATAAATACACACACACACACAGACAGACATCACGACGATATTTCTAGGATAGGTCAAAATACATCCAAATAACACATTTTCGGCGTTATCTCAAAAAAAAATTTTTCGTCGAAAACAATACCAGCCATTGCTGTGCTGGCTAGGAAGGTAAAAATTGACAACACAGGTATAGCAGATTCGCAAATATATAAGAAATTTGTAAACCTACCCTCATAATCACTGTGGTGGTTGACTTTTTATTATTACCTATTGTCTAGAATAATATAGACCGACTGGCAGCAAAAAGATGTGCAATAAAATGTACAACTTCACATCACATAAATAATTTTTAGTGTGCTTCACATTTTAGGAAGGCCAACTCGATGCGATTAAAGCGATGCTTTAAAGCAGTGGTTCCCAAACTAAGGTGCACGCTTTCTTTAAACCGATGTCAAGGAATATTTAGGGTAGTAAAATGTTTAAACTATTTATCCAATTATGATAAAATCTATTGTGACCTGAATAGTGGACGCACAAGGCGTTGTAAGGAATATATTCATAAATACGAGCAGCGTACAAGCAGATGCCTCACTTTGATGCTTCGCCAACAGTTGGATCCGGTCGAGGACAAATGTATGGGGGTTCAAACAAATTTGCACGCCTCGTTCAGATGTACACATACGTATGCTCATGCGTCCTCGGGCTGCCTCATTCACGTTCATGCTCATATGCGTACCCATCTTTAAGGGTAGCTAAACGTGACGACGCGGATGGTGCGTGGCGTTTCAGTTATTGTCACTCTTCGTTCTTTTTTATTCGTTTTATTTTCTACGCCGGCATCGACCAATTGGGGCTTTGGAAAAAAATAACATTTTTTTCGTTTTTCTTATCAAAGCAAATGCAAAAGCTCTAAACAAGTTATGGGCAGTAGCGTGTCGTGGCTAAAAGGGCGGGGGGGGGGGCGCAAATATAGGTATGAGAGTCAAATAAATTACAAACCTTTTTTTAAAATAATAACACTATTAATTCTATCTTTTTCTCAAATGACGCCAGCGGCGCCAAGCGCAGAGGGGCAGAGGGGGCGTTCGCCCCCGCTGGCCCCCTATACGACACGCCACTGGTTATGGGCAGCAAAAAACAACTACTAGAAAAAATTTATGTACAAAATCGTTCCCTTGCCTTTTATGCAATTGTTCAATGAGCTCAAATCAAACTTAGCATTATTTGCAGCAATCAAATAAAGCGATGATTTTATTATAAACTTGCTTTAGCCTCCATAGGCCACGAGACCTGCACACTCCTTTTGGAGGACCGTGCTCACATCAACACAGTTCGCTTCCACCCTGCAAACTGTCCCCGATTAGCTCTGATCGTAGCTGGTGTCCTTATCTATCATATGCAATAGAAGCTGTTGCGTGCAATCGATGTAGATTATAGGGGAAGTATAACGGGATGTATGGAGGGTGGCAACCTGCAATTGTATAGAGCTCACCCTGGCTTAATTCGGTCTTTGTTTATTTATTTCAGCTAGACAGAGAAGACACGATAGATAGTTGATTTGTGTAAGTTTGGAGAGGCTCTTTCGAACGTAGTTTTTTACTTGTGCCGCAGGACAAACACGTCAATCAAATCGGTTTAATTTAGACGCTATGGACATGTGGCGCATTTATTTAATAAATATCGGAAAATATCTATTATCATAATTTGAATCCCACATTTTAGCGGTCGAGTTCTTTAGCACTCATAGTTTTTTTATTAATTTGTTGAGGGTGATGATATCGGGGGATATTTTGTTATGAAAAAAGCGCTCGTGCGTAATAATTATACGGGTTTGACGATGAAGACTGAGATGTTACCTGCCATTTCTGACAGGCGTCACTGCTTTTTATCGTAGGCGGTCAGGGGGCTATTGTTAATTGTGATCGTGAATTTTAGAAAGTCATGTAGCAGATGCATTATTTTTTATTCCTGCTGAGTCTTCAATACCGTCGCGCTTCGTTCTCGCGGCGTCCGCAGACAGATATTTCATTGTGTAGTCCTTTTCTGTACATCTATTGCAATAAAGCCAGGCAGTATTTTTACTGTTTTACATAGTGGACTAACAATTGGTCTTTCCAAATTGACAAAAATCTAATTTAAAAACATATGGTTTATTTATCCTAAATAAAGGCGACAGGGTATTGCAGTGGTATGGTCGTCGGCTTTATATGCAGAAGGTACCAGGTTTGCGTCTCAAACAACGATTCAAAAAAAAAGTCTTATCGCCCTGCCGCCCACTTCCTTTTCAACGTTCAACAGTCGTCATCGAATTGACATGCGATGCACACAAAATATAAGTTTACCTTGTTGAACATCGAGAATATACGCAGGTGTAGTCCAGGAGCCGACACGCAGCCAGCGGAGGAACCAGGATTAATAGAATAGAATAGAATAGAATATAATATTTATTAATCTTTTCGGCTACAAAATTGTAGATAAGACAAGTCAAAAAATTTTACAAAAATATTGCTTATGGTTTCAAGAAACAACAATTTTTTCTTATAAATAATAAAAAATTATCTAAAATTACATATAAAGTAAAAAGAAATATACAAACGTTCATACTGTGATTGTAAAAAGACTAACACAAAATACACTTCACATTTAAGACTAACGCTGAGAAACAAAACAAAGTGAATTTTTTTTTAAATGAAATATTTTTAAAAAAATAAAATAAAATTCTACCTTTCGCCTAGCAGAAAGTTTTCAAACTCCGTTACGGTGTAAAAAGTTTTATGCACAAGTATGCCTTTTATTTCTTTTTTAAAAAGATTTTGTGTTTGGAGTTCTTTTATATTTTTTGGTAATGCATTAAATAATCGGCAACCAAGATAATGATAAGTTTTTTTCATATATTCGTGATTGTGTTTGCCTATGCTAATTTTTTCTTTATTTCTTGTATGATAGGAATGATAAAAACTATTTAAATTAAAGTTATCTTGGTGCTGATAGATATATACTAAGAGTTTATAAATATATATGCTTGTAGCAGTCAAAATTTTATTCTGTTTAAAAACTTCTCTACATGTTGAGTTAAATGGCAGGTTGAAAATTAATCTTATGATTCTCTTTTGTGTTACTAGTACTCTATCAAAGTTCTGAGCGCTACCCCAAACAGCCACACCGTATGATAGTGCGGAATATGCATTAGAGTAGTAAACTGTAATCAGATTTGATGGACTCATGGAGTTTTTTAGTGATTTTATCATATAATAGCACTTATTTAGCTTAGAGCAGACTGCATCTATGGGATTACTCCACTCAAAAAGAGTGTCAGTCATGATTCCCAAAAACTTTGAGCTGTCGCTAAAGGCTTAATAATCCAGGACCTGCTATAAGTGCTATAGTCGGTACCAGGATGGCTCCAGCATAAATCTTCTAAAGTCAACCACGGCGACCACAACGCTGGTCGAAATATTAAAAAAAAAACATATTAAACATCACAAGATACTTTTGAAAAATAAGTAAAAAATTACAAACATATGTAGAGCAGTATCACAAATATTAATAAAATTGGAGATTTTTAAAACTTTTTATCATCCTGTATCTCAAAAGTTAAAAGAATTAAGGCATATATTTATGTAATTTTTTTTCGTAAAGTGGACTCAAGTATTATGTCCGGACATATTGAGATGTCATTTAATTCAACACCAGCTATAAATTTGGTTTTAAATTAATATTAAAGATATTTTCAACTAGGCAGGGAGTAAAAAGTTCATCATCATTCAACATTAAGTTCAATGTTCTAAGCTAAGACATATGATGATGATATGATATGTAGATAATTATTTATCGTTTTATTATTTGAGTTAACGTAGGCAGTTACATTTTACCTACCCTGTATATAACGTGCACTTATTAATTGTAGATAATATGATAACAAAAATATCAATTTTTATTCCATGCGGCTCGAGTTACTGCGAACATAGGGAGTAATAAGTCGAATTAACTATAGACCTTTAAGCGCGACCGCCGTAAATCGAGGTAGGGGACAATTCGTCGCAGCTGATTCACCGCGGGCCGATTCGCCACAGGGACAATTCGCTGCCGGCCGATTTGCCGCGGGGACAATTCCGGGAGACTTGTGGTCTCATGATATTATCATTGGGAATTGTTTAAACAGTTATATTTAGCTTGACTTCATTATTATTTTAAGAAAAATAAATAAAATGGCGAACCCAAAATGGCGGATTTTTCAATTTATGACCGATATGCAACAAACTCGAAACTTTTAGGTCACTGATTATTATTTTCCACTTAAACTAAAAACAAATCAAATTGCGGATCCAAAATGGCAGACTTTCTCATTTATAAACCAATATGTATCCAATTCGGAACTTTGGGGTGTTTCAGGTCGCTGATTATGATTTTTAACTTAAACTTAAAAGAAATCAAAATGGCGATCCACAATGGCGCCCTTATTTATAAACCGATTTGCCTCAAACTTGAAACATCGCGGTTTTTGACGTAACTTACTAAAGTTTTTGATTCAAATTTAAAAACATGAAAATGATGGATCCAAAATGGCAGATAAATAAAACCGTTTAAACAATTTCGAATGCTAATATAATTCAACAAAATATTTCGCTACGAATTGTCCCATCCCCGTGAATTGATGCTGCTTCTCTATGCACGCGCTTGCTATCTTTTAATATTTACCTAGGTAGGTACTCATTTTGTTATCGTTGTTCTTTTATTTTTGCCTTATTAATTCAACATCTCCGTCACTATGTTCGCAGCAACAATATAATTATTGCCTACTTTAAATGAATAAATGATTAGATATTATTGGATGGTATTTTGTTGAAACACCCTGTATATTATTAATTTGGTGACATAATGTTACTAATTAGTTGATAAATTTCTATACAACTTACAATCTTATGAGTTAAAGATAATGAATCTAATCATCTCGCAACCTATAGTCTCCACATCCAGCTCTGTGTGCAGCGCCTGCCGGTTAATATTCACTTTTTTGGAAAAAAAAACAAAAATAAGTCAACCACCGAAGCTTATAATAAGAAAAATACTCTGCCAATCTATGGGCACCTAAGCTCACACTGGGTACTATAGTTATAGTGTATGTACGTGAAAGCCAATATAACTAAAAACTAAAAGTATATTTTATTGAACTCCAGACTCAATTACCTTTCGTTTGATACCACACAAGCCATGTTTTGTCTTAAACTCTAATTTTTCAAATCTACCCCCACCCTTTTTTTAAAAACTAAAATGTATTTTGTTTAACTCCAGACTCAATTACCTTTCGTTTGATATCACACACGCCATATTTTCACATAAACTCTAATTTTTGAAATCTACCCCCACCCTTTTTTTAAACTTAAATTTATTTTTTTATAACTCCAGACTCAATTACCTTTCATTTGATACCACACATGCCATATTTTAACATAAACTCTTTTTTGAACTCTACCCCCACCATTTTATTGGGCTTGTGTTCTATGGATTTTGTTCATTTTTAAATGGGACCATCTCGACCCAGGACTCAGCCGCGGCCAAATTTGATTAAAATCGGGCAAGCGGTTTTTGAGTTATGCGCGTTGGTCGTGACAGAGAGACAGACAGACAGACAGACAGACAGACAGACAGACAGACAGACAGACAGACAGACAGACAGACAGACAGACAGACAGACAGACAGACAGACAGACAGACAGACAGACAGACAGACAGACAGACAGACAGACAGACAGACAGACAGACAGACAGACAGACAGACAGACAGACAGACAGACAGACAGACAGACAGACAGACAGACAGACAGACAGACAGACAGACAGACAGACAGACAGACAGACAGACAGACAGACAGACAGACAGACAGACAGACAGACAGACAGACAGACAGACAGACAGACAGACAGACAGACAGACAGACAGACAGACAGACAGACAGACAGACAGACAGACAGACAGACAGACAGACAGACAGACAGACAGACAGACAGACAGACAGACAGACAGACAGACAGACAGACAGACAGACAGACAGACAGACAGACAGACAGACAGACAGACAGACAGACAGACAGACAGACAGACAGACAGACAGACAGACAGACAGACAGACAGACAGACAGACAGACAGACAGACAGACAGACAGACAGACAGACAGACAGACAGACAGACAGACAGACAGACAGACAGACAGACAGACAGACAGACAGACAGACAGACAGACAGACAGACAGACAGACAGACAGACAGACAGACAGACAGACAGACAGACAGACAGACAGACAGACAGACAGACAGACAGACAGACAGACAGACAGACAGACAGACAGACAGACAGACAGACAGACAGACAGACAGACAGACAGACAGACAGACAGACAGACAGACAGACAGACAGACAGACAGACAGACAGACAGACAGACAGACAGACAGACAGACAGACAGACAGACAGACAGACAGACAGACAGACAGACAGACAGACAGACAGACAGACAGACAGACAGACAGACAGACAGACAGACAGACAGACAGACAGACAGACAGACAGACAGACAGACAGACAGACAGACAGACAGACAGACAGACAGACAGACAGACAGACAGACAGACAGACAGACAGACAGACAGACAGACAGACAGACAGACAGACAGACAGACAGACAGACAGACAGACAGACAGACAGACAGACAGACAGACAGACAGACAGACAGACAGACAGACAGACAGACAGACAGACAGACAGACAGACAGACAGACAGACAGACAGACAGACAGACAGACAGACAGACAGACAGACAGACAGACAGACAGACAGACAGACAGACAGACAGACAGACAGACAGACAGACAGACAGACAGACAGACAGACAGACAGACAGACAGACAGACAGACAGACAGACAGACAGACAGACAGACAGACAGACAGACAGACAGACAGACAGACAGACAGACAGACAGACAGACAGACAGACAGACAGACAGACAGACAGACAGACAGACAGACAGACAGACAGACAGACAGACAGACAGACAGACAGACAGACAGACAGACAGACAGACAGACAGACAGACAGACAGACAGACAGACAGACAGACAGACAGACAGACAGACAGACAGACAGACAGACAGACAGACAGACAGACAGACAGACAGACAGACAGACAGACAGACAGACAGACAGACAGACAGACAGACAGACAGACAGACAGACAGACAGACAGACAGACAGACAGACAGACAGACAGAC
This sequence comes from Aspidapion aeneum, assembly GCA_963576565.1. NCBI lineage: Eukaryota > Metazoa > Arthropoda > Insecta > Coleoptera > Brentidae > Aspidapion > Aspidapion aeneum. The sequence continues at coordinate 52,872,944 of OY755038.1, forward strand.
AGACAGACAGACAGACAGACAGACAGACAGACAGACAGACAGACAGACAGACAGACAGACAGACAGACAGACAGACAGACAGACAGACAGACAGACAGACAGACAGACAGACAGACAGACAGACAGACAGACAGACAGACAGACAGACAGACAGACAGACAGACAGACAGACAGACAGACAGACAGACAGACAGACAGACAGACAGACAGACAGACAGACAGACAGACAGACAGACAGACAGACAGACAGACAGACAGACAGACAGACAGACAGACAGACAGACAGACAGACAGACAGACAGACAGACAGACAGACAGACAGACAGACAGACAGACAGACAGACAGACAGACAGACAGACAGACAGACAGACAGACAGACAGACAGACAGACAGACAGACAGACAGACAGACAGACAGACAGACAGACAGACAGACAGACAGACAGACAGACAGACAGACAGACAGACAGACAGACAGACAGACAGACAGACAGACAGACAGACAGACAGACAGACAGACAGACAGACAGACAGACAGACAGACAGACAGACAGACAGACAGACAGACAGACAGACAGACAGACAGACAGACAGACAGACAGACAGACAGACAGACAGACAGACAGACAGACAGACAGACAGACAGACAGACAGACAGACAGACAGACAGACAGACAGACAGACAGACAGACAGACAGACAGACAGACAGACAGACAGACAGACAGACAGACAGACAGACAGACAGACAGACAGACAGACAGACAGACAGACAGACAGACAGACAGACAGACAGACAGACAGACAGACAGACAGACAGACAGACAGACAGACAGACAGACAGACAGACAGACAGACAGACAGACAGACAGACAGACAGACAGACAGACAGACAGACAGACAGACAGACAGACAGACAGACAGACAGACAGACAGACAGACAGACAGACAGACAGACAGACAGACAGACAGACAGACAGACAGACAGACAGACAGACAGACAGACAGACAGACAGACAGACAGACAGACAGACAGACAGACAGACAGACAGACAGACAGACAGACAGACAGACAGACAGACAGACAGACAGACAGACAGACAGACAGACAGACAGACAGACAGACAGACAGACAGACAGACAGACAGACAGACAGACAGACAGACAGACAGACAGACAGACAGACAGACAGACAGACAGACAGACAGACAGACAGACAGACAGACAGACAGACAGACAGACAGACAGACAGACAGACAGACAGACAGACAGACAGACAGACAGACAGACAGACAGACAGACAGACAGACAGACAGACAGACAGACAGACAGACAGACAGACAGACAGACAGACAGACAGACAGACAGACAGACAGACAGACAGACAGACAGACAGACAGACAGACAGACAGACAGACAGACAGACAGACAGACAGACAGACAGACAGACAGACAGACAGACAGACAGACAGACAGACAGACAGACAGACAGACAGACAGACAGACAGACAGACAGACAGACAGACAGACAGACAGACAGACAGACAGACAGACAGACAGACAGACAGACAGACAGACAGACAGACAGACAGACAGACAGACAGACAGACAGACAGACAGACAGACAGACAGACAGACAGACAGACAGACAGACAGACAGACAGACAGACAGACAGACAGACAGACAGACAGACAGACAGACAGACAGACAGACAGACAGACAGACAGACAGACAGACAGACAGACAGACAGACAGACAGACAGACAGACAGACAGACAGACAGACAGACAGACAGACAGACAGACAGACAGACAGACAGACAGACAGACAGACAGACAGACAGACAGACAGACAGACAGACAGACAGACAGACAGACAGACAGACAGACAGACAGACAGACAGACAGACAGACAGACAGACAGACAGACAGACAGACAGACAGACAGACAGACAGACAGACAGACAGACAGACAGACAGACAGACAGACAGACAGACAGACAGACAGACAGACAGACAGACAGACAGACAGACAGACAGACAGACAGACAGACAGACAGACAGACAGACAGACAGACAGACAGACAGACAGACAGACAGACAGACAGACAGACAGACAGACAGACAGACAGACAGACAGACAGACAGACAGACAGACAGACAGACAGACAGACAGACAGACAGACAGACAGACAGACAGACAGACAGACAGACAGACAGACAGACAGACAGACAGACAGACAGACAGACAGACAGACAGACAGACAGACAGACAGACAGACAGACAGACAGACAGACAGACAGACAGACAGACAGACAGACAGACAGACAGACAGACAGACAGACAGACAGACAGACAGACAGACAGACAGACAGACAGACAGACAGACAGACAGACAGACAGACAGACAGACAGACAGACAGACAGACAGACAGACAGACAGACAGACAGACAGACAGACAGACAGACAGACAGACAGACAGACAGACAGACAGACAGACAGACAGACAGACAGACAGACAGACAGACAGACAGACAGACAGACAGACAGACAGACAGACAGACAGACAGACAGACAGACAGACAGACAGACAGACAGACAGACAGACAGACAGACAGACAGACAGACAGACAGACAGACAGACAGACAGACAGACAGACAGACAGACAGACAGACAGACAGACAGACAGACAGACAGACAGACAGACAGACAGACAGACAGACAGACAGACAGACAGACAGAGAGACAGACAGACAGACAGACAGACAGAAACGCAAAGATATATAAAAAATTTTGAAATCAGAGCAACTTTTTTTTTCTCGAAAAAATTAGGATCATCATAGCTCACCCTACTATAGTATAGTAGTAGTGTGAGCTAAAATATATAAAACGGTCATTCCTGCGATTTCTAATAAGTCGCATAATACCCTATATAATTTGCTTCTAACTTTTCTTATTCCTGTAAAATTTTGTGAAGAGGTGGGTTACGACGATTCAGAATAAGGGTGGCGATATGTAAAAAATATTTCATTGTTTTTCTTTTTTTATAATCTATCGAATTCCCACATAACACAAAAATCACATCAACATTAAATTAACGTGAACAAAAATAACAAAGTTTTTTTTTTACTTGAAACCAACTTCATACCATGTAATATTTATTTTGTTAAATCTACATATTTAAAGATAACTTAAAAACAACGAGAAATCAAGCTATAAAAATGTACTTTTTGCTGAAGTTTCTGGTGCTGTGTATATAACGTGTTTTTTACCCTCGTTATTTTCATGTACCAAATTCACACTTGAAAAGTCCTCCACAACATGTTCTAAAACGCCACTAGATTAAGACTTCTCAAACCTACTAACTTTCTGCGTCTTTTTTGGTCACGTTTTTTTAATAAATTTTTTTAACTTAAAAGAGACGCGAAAGGAAGTTATAAAAGTTCACTATTTTAAGACTACTACACTTCAAGACAATTTTAAAGATGGCGCTCAAGGCAAGACAAAATATCTATTTATCTATCTATATACATTATGTTTTTTTTTAAAAGCTAAACAAGATTTTTTTAACAGTAAACACTTTCACAGAATATTAATGTGTCTTTATCAGGTTAATAATAGATGCGTCATGATCGTGAAGAATCAGTAATCAGTTCCTTAACAGTTTTTTGGAGTTTAGAGGCCAAAGCACTGCCTGATTGATTTCTTCAAAGTGAAAAATCCCGACAATAGGTGGCGCTGCAGCTAGTAAAATCTCAAAAATATTTGCTAGAAAAGCCATGCAAGTTGCGTTTTCGTAGTAGAAAAGGCGTGAATCTAATATGATTTTAACGTTGATAAAAATCACTTGAAAATAACGTAAAAACATTGCTGTTTTAATTTGATAATGGCGTTATTACAACGCAGTTTTTAGCAACGTTATTTTTTATAACGTTAATGAATGACCTATTAAGCTTGTTTTCATATATGAAATAAACGTTTTTTCTAGCAGCTTTTAAAATCAACTTTTTTTTTGTCACGCCTTTTTTACGTGTTAAACACGTGATTTTGCTATGTGGGGTATGTAAAAAAATATATAGTTTTGATTTCATAAGATTTTGAACGAGGTATCACAAATGCGCATGGAGTCATCCAATCTGAAAAAAAAATTGGACCGGGAATAAATTCCATTTAAAAACTCAGTTGACAAGTTTTTGCTTTAAAAAAAAACAAATACCTATTAAACTGCTAGAGACAGCGTCCTATTTAAAGTCGGCACTCTGTACAAATCTTGTATGATAATTGATGTCACTCACCGCTGACAACAAATTCTTTTGGTAAAACACCAATTAGTACAATGAATAGAGGAGTTTTACCATACAAAAGGTCCGGTAGTTCTGAATTTTGGATATGTTATTAAGGTCGAAAGGACAGTTAAAAATCTGAGTTTTCGTCACCCCCACCCCTGTGCTTCCTCCGCCATTTTGAAAAAACCATCAAAAATTGGCAAAAAGAGTTATATGAAAATTTTTAGAGAATATAATTATCTAAAATGGGGTGGTACCATGGTTGTTCTGCGAGCAGTAGTAACGAAGCTAGATAATTTCTGAAAATGACTAAAATCACATGCTTGGGCAAATTTTCAGATTTTTTCTACTTTAGACGGCATAAGCTGCGAAATACTTTATTCTAGGGTAAAAGTTCTAAAAACATATCTTGTAGATAATTTTATCAGCTACAAAAGCCATTCTTTAAATGTATTTTTAAATATTGTAATGGAGTGGGAGTAACTTTTAACTTAAAGTTAGTAAGTTAGAAAATAATAATTTTTTAAAATTTAGTGCTTTAAACGGCACGTTTTTTATTTATTTTTATTTTTTGTGTAAATTTAGTGACGTACAAAGAGGTAAGAGAGCTTAGGGGTCAAACACCTCCTTAAACTAACCACCTCTTCAAAAACACCCCCAGACTCCCCAAAATCTAACATATTTAGGTTTTCTCAAATTTTCTCAAAAAATACGCTTCTAAGCGAAAAATGTGTAATATAATTTATTGTAGACAATGAAATTTGCTTTTGAAAAAGGTACAACTCGATGGGGGTCAACTATTTATAAACTCTTCAGCGGCGTCCGTTAATTGAAGTAATTTAAAAAAGTCAAAAAATATCCATGTTTTTTCCATGATTTATTCGATTTTTTTAAACCAAGGTTTATAAAACAAAATGTGTTATACATTATTGTAGCAAATAAAATTTCTTTTAAAATGCTGTACAAGAAAGTCGCATTGGTTTCATGGTTATAAATTCAGAGGCCCCCGTAAATATAACCAATTTTAAAAAATCACAAATTAAAATATTTTTGTGAAAGGCTTTCGCGGCCATCGTCCAATGGTGGGTGTGCTTTCGGGCTGTTCGGCCGTCGTCGTTGGAAATTCGTTCTCGTCGACAGTTGGTTTTGTGTTCTTTGACCCACCCACCATTGGACGATGGCCGCGAAAGCCTTTCACAATTTGTACGACGCCTCTACGGGGAGGAAGTTTCCACTCTTCATCTACGCTTGGTCGCACTACGCAAGAAGAAAGCGCAACTACTGTCTTCGCTGACTTTCTTATTACGCTGTCGCGATGAGAAGGTCACGCCGAAATTCCTGAGATTTAAGCATACCATGAAAACACCTCAAGCCTACAGAATCTATAGAAGAACTGAAGATGCCCTTTTAAGAGAACGGATCCATTCAACTAGATCGCAACTCGCACGCACAGACAAGGAACTACTCTCAATTTTCTATCACCTAGCCAACACCATGCACAAATCAGACTGGGACAAAATTGATGCTATTTCCTACAGATCCATGGAAAACGAACACCACAGAAGTACGGAGAGGCAGAAAACCAAATACCAGAGACTAACTGACGACAACAATAAACGGGATAACCAGCAGCCCATCTTTGATTCCACAAAAACTGTCATCAACCTATCGGACCGCCCGCTTTCTCAAAATGATGTCTCAGTACTCTCTAAGGGGGCGAACTTTGCTGTTGCACCTAGGGAGGTTCCCAAGGAGGAAATAATTGCCAACTTAGAATCTGCTATTAGAAAGTTGCCCAAAGATCAGGCAGAAGAAATACGCACGGAGTGTTCACAGATTTTGCGAAAAGCCAAACCACCAAAACGCAACATTACAAGGATGGAAGAAAAAGCCATTAAGGATCTCAACAAGGACGAAAACATTCTGATACTGCCTGCCGACAAAGGAAACGCCACTGTAGTATTGAACAGGGATGACTACAACAGAAAGATGGTCGATCTTTTAGAACCCTCAACATACAAGAAGCTAAAAAGAGATCCTACACAACCCGCAATTAAAAAAGTGAATCACTTAATTAAGATTTCTTCATTGGAGGACCCAGTCAAGAAGATGCTATGCCAAAGTGAAGCCCTGACTCCGAGATTGTATGGACTTCCAAAAATCCACAAAAACGATGTGCCTCTTCGTCCCATTGTCAGTACTATAGGCTCACCAACATACAAACTTGCGAAACATCTTGCTTCCCTCTTGCAACCTCACATCGGACTAACGGATTCGTATGTAAGAGACTCCACCCACTTTATTGAGAAGATCGAAAACATCGTCATAGACGAGAAAGACATCTTAGTTAGCTTTGATGTTGTGTCTTTGTTCACGAAGGTACCTTTGGCCGAGGCAATGAGGGAAGTGGAACACATTTTTCCGAAGGATATCACCGACCTGTTTAAAATCTGCCTAACGACATCATAGTTCACCTTCAATGAACAAATTTATGAACAGATCGATGGAGTATCAATGGGTAGCCCTTTATCGCCAGTGATTGCGAACTTTTTCATGGAGAAACTAGAAGAGAAGGCGTTGAATAATGCCCCTCATAAACCCAAAGTCTGGTTTCGATATGTAGATGACACTTTTGTCGTTTGGCCTTATGGTAGAGACCGCCTTAATGAATTTCTCAACCACATTAACAGCATACACCCCAGTATACAATTTACAATGGAAACAGAGAACAACCGAGAATTAGCATTCCTTGACGTACTAGTAACGAGGAAAGAGGGACGACTAGGACATACAGTATACAGAAAACCTACTCACACAGACCGCTACCTAAACAACACATCTAACCACCACCCGTGCCAACGAAAAGGGGTAATAAGAACATTGGTAGAGAGGGCGAAAAGAATCTGCGAACCAGAACATCTAGACAAAGAATTAAACCATCTTAAAAACGCCCTCGTAGCAAATGGATACACTCAAAGTGACATAGATAAATGTATACGACCAAAGCCGAGCACTAGAAGTAACAATAGCGGTGGACTGAGCAGCCGCGAAGTTACTTCAAGAGCCTTTCTGCCCTACATCCCTAGAGTGACAGATAGGATCGGACGTATTCTGGGAAAACACAACATAAAAACGATCTTCAAGCCATCTAAGAAGATCGAGAACCACCTCAGATCTGCGAAGGATATAAGGAACCCACTAAGTTCTTCGGGGGTATACCGCATTCCTTGTACCTGTGGATGTGTCTACATCGGAACAACCAAACGGTCCGTAAACACAAGAATCAAAGAACACAAAGCCAACTGTCGACTCGGACATACGGAAAAATCCGCAGTTGCAGACCACACACTAAACAATGAAGACCAACGAATAAAATTCGAAGACACACAAGTTCTCTGCGCCTCCTCTTCATACTATCCAAGACTCTATAGAGAAGCAATCGAAATTCATAAACACCAGCAAAACTTCAACAGATCTGAAGAAACTCTTAAAATTAACAGAACATGGGTACCGGTTCTTAAAAACACTAAACGGCTCGCTTACAATAACAAAACTGAATCAAGGGAATGTGACCAATCACCGACCAGCTCTGATATACGCCCCGCCCACCATAGCGTATATAACCTGCGCCCGCGACAGACTAACCACCAGTCTTCGAGAAGCCGACAAACAGTCAACATCTCCTGAAGATGCCATCCACTCGAGATTGCGAAACGTCGAGAACGAATTTCCAACGACGGCCGAACAGTCCGAAAGCACACCCACCATTAAAATATTTTTGTTACAAGTTTTATCTAATTTTTTAAAAAACTAAGCCTAATTTAAAAAAATCCTATGATGTACTTTACTAAAAGTAAAATTCTCTTTTCAACGGTGTATAACTCGATGGGGTTTGACTTACAACGAACCCGCCAGCGACGTCCGTAAATGGGGGCCATTTATTTATTTTTTTTTAAAATTATGTTTTGCACAGATTTTATTTGATTTTCTGAAAATGCCCTTTATCAAAAAAATTGTTTTTTACTTCATTGGAAAAAATAAAATTTCCTTTTAAACTTTGTGTAACATGGTAAAAAATATTTCATATTTACCGCTCCAGTGGTGTGCTTAATTTAAAACAATTTTTTTTTAATCACCAAAAAAATTAATTCTGTAACATATTTTATTCGATTTTCTTAAAAACCAAGCCCTTTATCAAAAAATGTGTTTTATACTTTATTGTAGATAATAAAATTTACTTTTACATGGTGTGTAACAAAGTCGGATTGGTTTTATAATAACGGTAATAACTTCACAGGCGCCCGTAAATTAAACCAATTTTTAAAAATTTGTGATTAAAAAAAATTGTTTTAAATTAAGCACACCATTGGAGCGGTAAATATGAAATATTTTTTACCATGTTACACAACGTTTAAAGGGAAATTTTATTCTCTACAATAAAGTAAAACACAATTTTTTTGATAAAGGGTATGGTTTGCAGAAAATCAAATAAAACCTGTGCAAAATATAATTTTTAAAAAAATTAATTAAATGACTCCCATTTACGGACATCGCTGGCGGGTTCGTTGTAAGTCATACCATACACCGTTAAAAAGAGAATTTCACTGTTAATAAAGTGAATCATAGCATTTTTTAAATTAGGCTTACTTTTTGAAAAAACTAAATAAAACTTGTAACAAAAATATTTTAATTTGTGATTTTTTAAAATTGGTTATATTTACGGGGGCCTCTGCAAATTTTATTTGCTACAATAATGTATAACACATTTTGTTCTATAAACCTTGGTTTAAAAAAAAACGGAAAAACATGGATATTTTTTTACTTTTTTAAATTACTTCATTTAACGGACGCCGCTGAAGAGTTTATAAATAGTTGACCCTCATCAAGTTGTACCTTTTTCAAAAGGAAATTTCATTGTCTACAATAAAGTATATTACACATTTTTCTCTTAGAAGCGTATTTTGTGAGAAAATTTGAGAAAACCTAAATATGTTAGATTTTGGGGGGTCTGGGGGGGTTTTTGAAGAGGTGGTTAGTTTAAGGAGGTGTTTGACCCCTAAGCTCTCTTACCTTTTTGTACGTCACTAAATTTACACAAAAAAATTAAAATAAATAAAAAACGTGCCGTTTAAAGCACTAAATTTTAAATAATGATTAATTTCTAACTTACTTACTTTAAGTTAAAAGTTACTCCCACTCCATGACAATATTTAAAAACACATATAAAGAATGGATTTTGTAGCTGATAAAATTCTCAACAAGATATCTTCTTAGAACTTTTACCCTAGAACAAAGTATTTCGGAGCTTATGCCGTCTAAATTAGAAAAAATCTGACAATTTGCCCAAGCACGTGATTTTAGTCATTTTTGGAAATTACCTAGCTCCGTTACTACTGCTCGCAGAATCACCATAGTACCACCAAGTTGTAGATAATTATATCCTCTAAAAATTTTTATATAACTCTTTTTGCGATTTAGTGTACTGGAACGAAATTAAAGGCAAAAAACTAAAAAAAGTGCCAATTTTTGAGGGTTTTTTCAAGATGGCGGAAGGAGCACAGGGCTGGGGGTGACGAAAGCTCAGATTTTTAACTAACCTCCTGAGCACAACAACATATCCAAAATTCAGAACTACTGGACCTGTTGTAGGGTAACCCCCCTAATTTGGCCTCCATTCATTGAACTAAATGAACTTGACAAGAATATAACATAATCCAGGGCTATCACAACGGACGGGCCACGATCCTCCACTTTGTTGACGTCACATCCAGGGCTGATTTTTTTTGATGGTCACGTTACGACACATCTGACTGTCTTTAAAAAATTGAAATTACAATGACGGTTCATGAATATTTCATTTTTTTTAAATAAAGCCGGTTTTGAGATTGTTTTTACTATATTCTTTCAGAACAATTTTTTTAAAATCTATAGTAATCCTTAATTTTTCAGAGCCACTTCATTAGCTCACACAAAAATTAAATTTAAAACAAAAGCGAATGTGACAATCACAGATGACAAATTCAAAATAAGGAATGCTAAATCTTGAAGATTTTAACCTTTTAATAATGTTGCTTCCTTAAAAAACTTTGGTGGAATATCTGTAGTGCCATTTTAAAAATATCATAAAAAACGTCTGACCTCCCATAAGACCCAATGTAAAATTCAGCCCCGGAGAACAGCTGATTTTTTCAGGGCCGAGGCCTCTATTTTTGTGTTGGCCTTGCATAATCAAAAGTTATGTAAGTTTCAGTTTTACTACCTGTATACGCGCCTAAAAGTGGTTTAAAATAAAATTGATTTTAGTGCTTGAAGCGGTTTTGATAGTGTTTATACTACAACATATTTCGAACCGTCTTTATATAAATGCGCATTAAGGGGCCCGTAGAAACAAAGTAAGTAGTGACTTTCATGAGTTTTAGATAGTTACTGGTTTGGCCTAGTGTCCCTAAATAATTTGACAGGTCTTACCTACATTTAAATGTAAGATAGAACCAGTTTGGCCTTGGTTTAGCAGTATTAGATCTCCAAATCTCAGTAAAAAATTCAAATTGCGGATCAGTTTATTAAAAACAAATAAGTAGTTTTAGTGCAAGTTTTTTTGGTGCACAATGTGCAAGCAACCTTGTAATATATTGCATGCAACTTTTTAAAAATGTACATGCAACATTTGCAACTCTATATAAGGACGGTTTATTACTATTTCAAGCACTAACACCGATTTAATGCTAAACCAATTTGTTGTATAAACATCATTAAAACCGTTTTAAGCACCCAAAATTGATTTTATTTTAAACCGCTTTTAGGCGCGTATAAACGTAGTTTATTTCATCTACTGGGTCTTGTACCATGTGATAGTTTCCATTACATGCTTTCGCCAATGGCAAGCTTTAAATTAGCTCCGAGCCGTCACGTGCTAAGCGAAAAGACCTCCATTGCGCAAGCTTCTCCTACGATCCGACCGAGAAACGTTCAGTCGGTACGGGGCAGGAGAACAGATTTCACTTCAAACGCGTAAAATTCACTAACTCTGAAAAGCAGGCGACTATGCCATTGGTCGAGATAATTCATTTTGCACAACACGCGACCGCTCAGAGTTTGCTATTGGTCAAAGCGTGTGATGTAGATGATCACATCGTTCCAGACCCAGAATAGCTACCCTGAGAGAGATATAGAAAGAACATGCATAAAATAAAAGTTGCATGAGTTTTATGCATAGTCAGAACAACATCCTAAAAACGTTAATGACGTTTGTCAAAAAGTAAATTTTTTGTTTTTATCTAAAGTTGTGTAGAAATACCCAGTTGCAAGTTTTTTTCATAACAATAATAAATTTAAAGAAATAGAATTGATAAGTTGTTCAGAGCAACAAAGGCTCAAGTAGATATGATAAACTTTTCTCGTACAGCAGAAATTTCCCATTACAAAAAGTTTAATTTCTCCGAAAAGATAAAAAAATTAAAGCCACTGAACTGACTGGAATCATTTAAATGAAATAATAAAGGCAGCCTAATTTATTAACTTATACCGAGAAACGTTTAATCTGCATTAAAAATCATAAATATATTGGAAATCGTTTAAAATTAGTTCATGGGGGAAAATTGGTTTAGTCTGTAAATTATTGATTAGTCAGGAAGATTTTCAAAGAGTTTGGATTTGAGGTATATAGAAAATTTTATTGCTCAGTCTGTTAGCCCAAGACCTCTGCTTTAAGGATCTGGTTGATGTCACTCTCGCACCCTTTAGCATTTTAAAATATTCAAGATGGCGCCCGAGTAAAGATAAAAAAATTCAAAAATAAATAATTTCTGTAGACATAAAACTAAGACTAGGCGGAATCAATAGCCCTTAGGCTACCATTAAACATAATAAAGGCCTCCAACCCCTTACCTCCAGTAACGTTGTCAAAATAGCGCCACCATCTTGGATTTTTGGTAATTTTTTCCTATAATAGCATTTTACTACGAAAATACTTTTTTGGGAAAATATGTCAAAAGAGTCCTGAATGTTCAGTACAAGACCTATTGAACGGGATATCTTCCAGCTACCTAGGTATTAACCTTGTAGAGCTATGTTTCCTTAAGTATCCCCAAAATACTGATTTGTTGCACATTTTATTTAAAATAAATACACCAAATCGTCGGTGAAAAAGCAAAGTCTCTTTGTCTGATGCTATAATATAAATAATGTCGCTTTCGCCTGTAGATATTGCTGTATACTGCAAACGGCTATAGATGGACCTTCGCCTCTTTGTAGTTCATAGTTAAGTTTGGAGTAAAGGAAAAATCCACCAAATCAGTTGAAAAAATGCTCCACGAGGGGAACTTCAAACAAAAAGAAAAAACAAAAAAAAAGTTCATACATAGCAACAAATCACTTGGTACATAACTCCAATACGAAAAAAATGTCGCATTCGCCCCTTTGCCTTTTCAGCGACGAAACATTCAAATTTTAACCCATTTTCAATTAAATGAAGCCTTTTGTAAAAAAATATAGTATACTTTATTGTAGACAATAAAATTTTCACTTAAAATATATATTGGATGCAGTCCAGATTGTAGCACTTCAGTAATGTCCGTAAAGTGAGACCGTTTAAAAAAAATCACAATAATTATTAAATTTTTATGCAATTTTCTTAAATACGCAGCAGCATTTTGAGAAATCATGTATACAAGACTTTATTAAAAGAATAAAATTTTCTTTTTAGCAATGTATAAATTGTTGGGTATAAGCATATCACTCACGGCCCAGAGGCATCCATAAGTGTGGATGATTTATACAAATCGTCGAAAATCTATCGAATTTAGACGTTTTTCTACAGTTTTCTTCAAGACAAAGCTCCCCAGAAAAAAAAAATATTTTGTTAGATGATAAAATTTGCTTCCCGATGATGCATAACATAATTTACTCAAGATTACAGGCTCACATTTCCGTGGCATCCCTAAACTGGGATAATTTTTAAAAATCACAAAAAATGCGTCCTATTAATTTTCGTATAAAAACACACCATATTAAAAAAACAAACTGTCTTTTTTACTGCCAACGTAACAGTGACGTCTATAAATCGGGGTTGTTTACAGAAATCGTCACAATTTTAATAAAAAGTTTTTTTCAATTTTCTGGAAAATAAAACTTTTTAACAAAAAGGATTTATCCTACGTTCTGAATTTTTTTTTAATGATGTGTAACAGGCGTGGGTCAAGATTATTATTAACATTTAGTGCCGTCCGTAATCGAAAATGCCTTTTAAAAATTACAATTTTTTTTTATTTTAGCTTTTATTAAATTCTCTAAACAACCCAACTCTGCATGATAAATGTATAAATTAAGTTTTTTAGAGAACAAAATTTTCTTTTTAACAATGTGTAATTTGGTGGGTTGGATTTTAGTGTAGCGCTAACGGTATCTACAGTGACGTCTATAAGTGGGGGTCATTTACAGAAATCGTCGAAAATCTAGTTTAGAAAAACGGGTTATGCTACGTTATAGAGAATATTTTTTTTTTAGTGATGTATAATATGCTTGGAGCAAGGACCAGAGAAGGTATTGTTTTCGATTTAAAAAAATGAGACAACGCTGAAAATGTGTTACTTTGGTGTATTTGGACCTATCTCAGCACCTCGTCGTGACATTTGTCCGTGTGTAACTTCGGAACCGCTGGACCAATAGGGAAAGGGGGGCAATATGGGAAACTTAATTTTATAGGCTTATTTCTTCTATTAAACGATCACCATTGCGTTCGTCATTTGGAATTAAGTTGGCTATATATGTTATCTTTTGTTTTCAATTTCAGTTTAAGCGGTTTAAAACTGCATTATACTTTTATTTTTGTAAAAAGTTGACTTTGCCCATTTTGCCCCACATACGGGGTAAAATTGGGTACCTATATGTGGGAAAACAAGCAAGGCGGTTGTGTAATTTAGAATCCATATTTTTGTGAGAAAAGCTTTATTTATTAAAATACTAACCAAGATTAAAATACCTATTTAAAAAATAAAAAGTTATAATAAAAAATACATTTATAATAATAAAATTTATTATTTACAAAATTTATAAACAATTAGGGCGATCTAGTCATCGCTGTCGACTCTCCTACACGAGTTGCGCCCATTTTTTGCAAAAACAACATAAAATACAACTTTCAGTGATGGTACGAAACAAAATAGAAATAAATTTTTTGGAGCAAAATGGAGTATAGGTTACTAGGTACCCCGTTTGGCCCCCATTAAAAAACCCCGTTTTGCCCCAAACTACCAATTAAATTTAAACAAAAATAATGCACAGTAAAAGGCTAAATTTACGGGCAACGTGTCTAATTATGAATAAAAGATAAACCCATTAATTGTTCAATGTAAACCAAATTTTGAAAAGTCGGTAAAAAATGTACTTACCATCACAAAATGTGCAAGCTATTTTTACAATAAACAGCGCAAAACATTACACAACCAACTTGAGCTCTGCCGACCGGCATCAATCTTATTGCAGAGAGTTGAACCAGTCATGGGGATAAAACATCTGATATTAAGAGGTTTTATTCTTGCGCAGTTTACCTACCCTACCGTGGTATCCCGTTTTACACCCTTACCCAATTTTGCCCCCCCTTTCCCCTATTCATAAGATTTGCATGAAAAATCGTGTTCGACACTCTAACGAGCCGATTAAATTTTGATTAAAATCCATCACAATTTGACAGAATTGCTTTGGTTAGTTAACTGTGCTTACCTAACTGAAAGCAACCCAAATCCAGTTTAAGCCCGATTATTACCAGTTAAAAAGCCTTAACTAATTTATTTTTGATACTACTGTATTTTGTATCCTATTTCGATAAACAAATCGAACAACCTTTCAGGAAATAGAGAGTTTAAAGGCTTGACTACAAAACCCATAATCAGGTAACATAAAATGTATTTTATTAAAATCGGTTAGATAACAAAAAAGTTATAATTCTTGAAACAGGTATCATGAAAAAGGCTTGGCCGTCATCTTTGATCGGCCATATTTTCCTTATTGTGCGTTTTTCGGAAGTCCAATAAGCATATATTTTGCCGCTTACCTGTACGTTCTTGGGCAAAGCGAAAAGTAAAATTAATTAGTTAAAGAGCTATTTAATAATATTTCTTAAAAGTTTTGTAAAAGTAATAGGCCTTCTCATAAAAAAAATGTCCGATTCTATATAATCTCGACTTTTTGATAAGTATTAAAAAGTAGCTTTTTGGCCTTGAATATATATGTGAAATTTACGTAAATGAAATGGAGATAAGAATATATTAATCTTTTTTGCCAGATTGATAATTCTGATATTAAAAATGTGGAAATTCCATTAATGTACGATATGATTGTGCACAAGGTGACCCCCCATTTATCACAGTTATTATTTATGGTATCAAAAAATCAAATTAAAAATTATTAAAAAGTTTAACCTTTTTTCCCATTTTAAAGTAGTATATGTTAAAATAAATATTATGTGTTTTTAAATATCTATGTTTAATGTTTGTAAAATGTAAAAATCTTTATCCTTTACAAATTTTAGACCTGGAATCAACTTTTCCTTTAGGCCTTAGGATAAAAAGTACCACTTTATTCTGTTGGTTTGTATAGTTATAACTATCAGAAAATTTGCATTTTATAAGGTACACTCAGGGACTTTTCAAAATTGCCGGTGCATTTTTTCTCCCAAAATTTATTATTTAAAACTATTAAAAAATATAGTTTTTTAAGTAGGTTTATATGTATACAGACAGAGGTAAGTTTTAATATTTTTTTGGTTGGGTCAAGCTGGTTTTCCTAGTTTCCAATAGGAATATATTTTATTTTTAAGCGCGGCAATTTATGAAGTCTCTGACTGTACTTAATTGCACTTAGATTATGAGCAACGCAGTGAAAAAAACACCATTTGTTTAAAGATATTGAACATTTATTTTAATATATGACAAAAAACGTATTTTACATAAATTATATCTTCAATTTTTTTAAATTATTTACATAAATAATTTTTAAATTTATACAAATTATCATTAATAGTTGCACGTAATTTTTTATAATATTATATTCGGAACATCACAATATTATCCTTATACTTAACATATTAGAAATTATAATTTTTTACAAATCTAATGTACAATTTTTTTACAACTTAATAAATATATATTTATATCAGTTTGAAAAATGTCTATAAGAGATTTTTACATGCCAAACGGAGATGCAGTGGTGGCTCGTGGTCAGAATTTATGAGGCATCATCATTAGTTAAAAAATTAAGATCCTTGGGGGTAATAAGGCCTAGCTAAGGCATATTTAAAATTAAAAACTAAAATTAATCAATATATTTTAATGTTAACCTATTAAAGTGCATTATACCTCCATATACTAAGATTTATTGCATCATTTTTACGATAATTATTGATCTTAAATAACAAAATCTTAAGTTCAGTTTAATTCGGGTCTTATTGCAATAAGGCCAGGCAATAATTGTGCCGGGCACTATTGTGACAATTTTGCATTATAAGAACAGCTGTCTTCTTTCAAAATTAGGCCTTTGTGTATTGTAAGAGCCGGAATTAATAGTGCCGCCACTATCAATGGAAAATAAACGACTGGATTTATAAATTCGGCTTTGGTATGTCAATTTTGAAAGATCAACTGTCAGTTTTCAATGCGAAACTGTCAGAATAATGCCTGTCACTATTATTGACTGGCTGTATTGCAATAAGTCCCTATTATCTAAAAGCCACAGGCCTTATTCCGTCTCCGTTAGTTAAAAGGCTGCAAAAATGCACTGTTCCTTGTTTTTGAGGCCTTTTAACTAACGGGGGTAGTATATTACCCTACAAACTATAGCTACTCATAAAGTTTTTGAAAACTCTATTTTTGTTTACGGTTTAATAATAATTAACATTAAAACTTGTGCATATTTTTAATTTTATCAAAAATATCCTTTAGCTAGGGTTTATTACCCGACAGGCCATAGTACCCGTGGTTACCTTACAATTTTTTAAGTAACTCTAGTACAGACAAATAGGTCAGGTTGCCATCTAGGATACTACTTTGTAGGCACTCTGGTAACCTGGCATTTTGAAAAATAAAAACATTACGAGATTTAACCACTTTATGATTATTAAACATAACAGATCACTAATGCGTCGACTCAGAATAATAATAACCACGAATGTAGTGAGAAATCTGCTGACCAAAAACACCATATTTTAATGTTTAAAAAATAATAACCGGGCCATTAATAGCAGTTAGGAATATCGGGTGTAATACTGACATACACATTTCTTCTAACGGACCACCACTGCATTTTTAAAAGATATACATACCTATTATACAAAGTGGCTCAAAATATACAACCAACAAACATCTAGATATAATTTTGAAACACAATGTAAAACTTCAAAAAAATTACACAGATCGATAGTTTTTGAGATTTTCTTACAATAATTTAGGCCACATCGATAGTTCGTAAAGTCTTAGAAATTTAGTACGAAACTCTTGAGTTAAAATAAAATATATAAAATAAAGTACGAATGAGAAAATCAAAAATTGTGCATTCCAGTTTGTTACCATTTCGGATTCAAGACATGGGCGTACGCAGCGTAAAACTTAGGGAGGGGAAAATGCAAATGCAAAAAGTTAAAAATAAATTGATATTTATTGAAATAAACAAAACGAAAAAACCAACATACATACAGATCAGTTGTCTAAATGTTAACTTATTACAGTAAAATGAACTGAAACTGCATACGCAAACTGCTTAATCTATCCTCGTTAAAGATCGGTCTACGGTACTACGTGGCATTGCTGTCAAAATGTGTAGAGCAGTTTTTGTTGATGTAAAAAAAATCCACTTGCTTTGCAACTTATGTTGCTTCCAAACTTCTTAACTCCTCTTTATTAATTTTTTTGTCTCCAGTTTTTACCATAATTTAGCCTCATCGTCAAGCAAGTTTATAAAATTCTGAAACTTGTTTCTTGCACATTATAAATTTACTAAATGACAAGTCCATCATAATAACAAACGGATATAGTGCCAATAGTTCGAAAACTGGTAGATTTTCATCGGAAAAGCGATGCTTTAAAGACATTGATACAGGCTCCAAGTAGGGTATTAAGAAAGATTTTTTTCAGTGCTCTGGTGAGTTATTTGCGGGAAGGTTCTGACGATTTTGCTATCGCCCAACTATCCTTGGCACCTGTAACTCTATTCCAAGGTTTTTCTGCATGTATGCTGGCTTCAGCTAAGATAGTGTTCATGACTTCTGCAGATGATGTTTAATAGATCTATCAGTATTTTAATGTGATTTCTACATTGCGATAAATCTAAACTTTTAGGTTGCGAGATGGGTCATATGTTCCGTTATCAGGCACAGGAAAATGATAAATACTGGCTTTGTTGAAGCACTGTAAAGCAGAAATGCCACCTTTCTAGTTGCAGAAGTGACCGGCTTCTGATAATAGGAATAAGGTTCAACTTATAACTTGATTGATTGAATGTTTTGTTTGGAAATTAAGAAATTATTAAATTATTTTCAACATTTAGGGGAGAGCAAATGCCCCTCGCTGCGTATGCTCATGCTTTAAGAATGCAACAATAAAAAATTAAGAATAATATTATAAAATAAGTGCTTAATGGAATCAGTACCAAAAGTCAAAAAGGAAAAATATACTTATCACAATATTTTTATCTCAAAAAAGATAATTTTTGTTACTTGGAATTCTAATTTAGAACATATCACGTTATCTGATTAAACTTTAAATACTAATGACCAAATGTAATTTTGTAATTGTTATAGCAAAATCAAGAAAATGTTTGCATAAGTAAATTTTAAATATTCTAAAGAATAATTAATTAAATCTTTTTAAAATACTAAATCACGAGATAATTTTCCTCTATAATGCCATATTTATAAGGGTGAAAAAGAATTAAACAAAAATTGAAAAAAATAAAATTGTTGAAATACCTGGAAAGTTGTCTTATTAATTTTTGTGTCAAATCACATTTGTTATTAATGCTTTTACATTGTTATTTACGTTTGGTTGGGTTAATACCCATTTGCGTTATACAAGGATTTACAAAGATTTTTTTTGTTGTTTGTTTATTTTGTTTTATTTCTACCGAAGTATAAACTTATTTAATTTAAAAGAAACACTGGATTTTCAACATTTCAATTAATATTTTAAAAATGTTATTATAATTAAAATTGATAAGACATTATTCCTATTTTAGTCTCAAATAGTAATTATTCTATTATGAATTTTTTTACATTTTTCCTTTTTGAATTTTGATTTGGGTCCAAAAAGCCAGAACCGTTATTAACTATAAAGGTCTAAGTACCATTCTCTTTTAAGGGTGGTAATCAGTTTTTTTGTTCGATTTTTTACCCTTATTAAATTTCTTTTTTTTATTCGAGTAAATAGATGACTTGGTTGCTTTAACACACTTTGGCAACTCTTCGTAATGATAATTGATATCTACATATCTATTCTGCACCCGTTAGTTAAAACACTGTTTCCCTATGCTATTGCGGCCTTTTACCTAGCGGGGGCAGTATTGCCCATGGTGGTCAGATCGCACTTAAGAATAGTGTATTAATTATTTATACAAGAAATTACAGTTTGGACTGTGTGGGTCGAGTATAACGGGCAGATACAACGCTCAATGGAACGCTGCTGCGAGACAAAATGTAAGTTTTTAGAAGAAAGAGGGCTGGTCTTCTTTTCGAGGATCCGAATAAAAATATTTAGTCACATATTTCTTCTTACAAATCTCAGGTTAAGGGTGATTTTTACATAAAAAACACTATTTTAACCCGCTAGCGACAACGTTCCATTTAAAGTCACCACCCTGTATATACATCTAGGTAGAAACTTAACAGAACTTAGCTAAAACTTTAGAAATTTAAAATTTGAAAAAATATTTTATCCATTTTTTTATTTTATTTTGAAAACAAAAATTAGGTGTTCGGTTCAACAACACTTAATAAATTCCTTACATTTTTTAATTAAATATGACACCGCTTGTGATAGACCGCGTTTAAAATCAATATAGGAAAAAAAAATAAGGATATTTTAGAGCTCAAATCCGCATATTTTAGCTAGTGCCGAACGCCGTGGACCTGGTTTTATTGATTTTTAAAATTTAAATCTCCAATTTTTAACTGATTACTTTTATTTCCAGTTAAACTCCCATGCCACCTCGACGTAAACAGGATAAGACTGGGAGTTATAGTAATAACTACAGGCTGATTTGGTAAGCTTTAACCGCGTGTTCATGCATTTTTTCCCGTCTCGGTCCAAGAATCACTCACTAACGACAACGAACATATTACTTTAATATTATTTACATTACAATATATTCGTTGTTAATGAAGATGCTATTGCAACATTACCACAGATCACCCCAACAAAACCATGTCCTTAACAAACCCAAGCCTTTCGGAATGACGCAGCTGCGTCGTACACATGCTCTTTTCTAATCTTTTAGGCCATTCCTAAGCCAACGGGTATTGTCACAAACTGGTAGTTCCCGAAGGTGTGTGGTACAGAGATGAAGAGTTATAATAATCATTAGTTAACGAGGGATGAGAATGAATAGCGTTCGGTAGAGGTGATAAAGAGTTGTAACCATATTGCATGTCTGCGTACATTTTTATATCGGACTTACTTTCAGTCGGTAAGAGCCTTGATATTGAGAAGGGATTTGTTGCTGGAGTATAACCAGTGGGCTCTTGTTTAAGGTGATGCATCGAGTTATGATGCAGCGACATCGCTTGTTGATGTTGCTCGGCTAAACGATGCGTGTAAGCGGTCAATTCTTCGTTGGACATGTGAGGATTGTGATGCTGTTGATGCATTGAGTTTAGGTCGTTCGAATGAAGCAGATTCATATTCTCTACGTCTAGTTTTGACGGATGCAAACTCATCATTGAAGAGAGATTATTTTCCGAGTCTTTGTTTAAATTATGAGATTTGTCGTCACTAGAATGTAACGGTGTCTTTTTACCAGAGGAATTTGAGTTGTCCATACCATGCGAGGGTGATTTATGGGTTTGTCTTATTATTTCTTTCTTTTCGTCTTTAAATCTTTTTTGCCTTCTTAAATAACACCCGTTCTCAAACATGTTACCAGAGTCTGGATGTAAACTCCAAAATGAACCCTTTCCTGGTTTGTCAGGCGTTCTTGGAACTTTTACGAAACAATCATTAAAAGACAGTGAGTGCCTAATTGAGTTTTGCCACCTTTGTTGGTTTGCTCTATAAAACGGAAACAGATCCATGATAAACTGATAAATTTCTGACAATGTCAACATCTTATTGGGACTGTTTTGAATTGCCATTGTTATTAAAGAAATATAAGAGTATGGAGGCTTTGCGTGGGTGTAACTTCGTCTATAGGTTTTATCGGTTCTTATCCTTTGGAGAGAGTTGGGAGAAGTGTCGCCACCGCCCAAGTCTCCTCTTCCAATTTGAGCATAATTGTTAATTCCCGTCATGGAGGCCGCTCCCATACAGGAGGCCATAGAGTTTGCGATTGGAGAGCCGATCGCCGTGTAACCTGAAACAAAAAAATTGTGTTAATTTTGTTTATAGCACTTTACTAAAAATGTAACAATTATAAGTTAAAGATGACTTTGAATCTTGGCCACCACTATGAAATTTGATAGTGGGTTTAAGTGGCGACCCACAAGAACATCGGAAAAAGTTTTGCCAAAAAAACGTAAAACAATCGAAAATAACATAAATGAAAATAATTTAAGCGAAACAAGTTACGGGTTAAGTACAATTGTCGAAAATTATAAAGAACCCAATACGGGTTTGCTTATTTTAAAAAATGGGTGTGTACCTATATGCTTTTACCAAATCTCCAAAATATTTACGTTTTGCATTACGAATTTTTCACACAAAAATTTCAGCAAAAATGTTACTAATTGTACGCGCTTGTGTTTTTATTTAATTAAAGGTATAAAACTTATTTTTAACATTGCTTCTTCGGAGGCTTTTTTAGTTGATTAACTTTTTAATAAGGTTTTGTCTAAATTCCTGCAGTCTACTAAAAAAAAAAATATTTAGTTTTGTAAAAAGGCCCTAAAAAAATTCATTTTACTTAATCTAAGTTAAAAATAAGTTCCTTTCTTATAACTCAAAATGAAAAAAAAATCAGTAGCCGTTTAAAAGTTATGGTAAAACAACCATAAAAAGATTGGATCATTAATGTCTTATTTTGTCGCTTTCTCACTAACAAAATTACGAAAATTGAGATATTTCGCCCTCTACTGTTGTCATGCAACTCTGGTCTCACGAAGTGACATATCGTCGTTCATCTTACAAACTGACGTAACTCATTTATTGTAATTTTACAAGAGAGCAATTTCAAGTTTTAGGGAAAGTGTATATTGGATTCATATCATTAAAAATGTTCTTGGATCTAATGATTTTTGTGCTATTTAAAGGATTTTTATGAGTCATGACACTTTGTGACATGAAAGAACGACACAAATAAGGTAGTATTATGGTCTTCTCAAAACTGCATTTTTTTTGAGATACGTCAGTTTGTAAGATCAACGACGATATCTTCATTACAAATAGTTCAGCTTTGATTAATAAAATCAATGTTGGTTGAACTGCAGAAACATACCAACCACTTTTTCGTTTTTTAGCTATCCTGGCAAATTTACGAAATGCTAGTTAGGTCCCTTCGTGAGAAAGGTGACGATTTAGAATAAGGTTGAATTGAAAATTTGAAGGTTTGCAAAATAAGTTGACATAAAACAGCGCGTGTTCAAAATAGCGCGTATCCAAACAGCGCGTGTTGAAAATAGCGCGCATCAAAATAGCGTCTATCAAAATAGCGCGTATTCAAAATACCGCGTGTTCATAATAGCGCGTATCAAAATAATTCGAATCAAAATGGCTCGTATCAAAATAGCACGCGTTCTAAATAGCACGTATTAAAATCGCGCGTATTAAAATAGCGCGTACTAGGTCTCCTTACGTATATTCCCCAAAACAGTAAGGTCAGCTAAGCTATAACTACCTAACCGTTAAATAAACCAATGGCTTGCCATAGCTAACACAACTCATTTTTATAATTATATTTAACATATTATTTCAACAAAAAAAACTTCCCTAACTTCTTTTCCGGCATCCTAGAGGGTGTGTAACCAAACCGAACCGAAAGAAGCCGAAACATTTTTTCGAATACTAATTTTTTTAAATTAGCTCCCCTATCCTCCTTTTGAGGGGCCGAATTGCTGTTTTCCTAACTTCCTAATAGGTCAAGATGCTCCCTCTTTCCATCAAAAAAATCAGGTTACAACCTCCCAAAATAAGGACCGGAAAGCTAATTTAGGGAAATAATTTTTCGAAAAAATATTTCGGTTTTGTTTGGTTCGGTTTCACACCTTTTAGGATCCCGGGAAAGAAGTCACGAAGGTATTATTTCTTAAAAAGAGACCCCTTAGTCGAATTATTTTGTAACAGTGACGTTTTGTAATAGCGATCTATTGAAACGCGCTATTTTTAACATTTGCTATTTTTGGACGCGCTAATTTGATACGCGCTAATTTGATACGCGCTGTTTTGATACGCCTATTTTGCGCACTCGTCATTACGATACGCGCTATTTTGAATAGGCGCTATTTTAATACGCGCTATGTTCGTACGCGCTATTTTGTTACAGAGCCGATTCTGGATATTGTTAAACGTTTTCCAAAAAACTGATAAAAAAGTTAAATAAATTTTACCTTCAATTAAACTATCAGTACAACATATCAAAAAGTAATTAAAATTGGCTGGTGGCTAATTGCAATTTTTCTAATTGAATGTCTATGAACCCTTAACAAATCGTATAAATAAGCGTGTAGGTTTAGATAAATTTATCAAAAAGAGTTAGTAAAATTTCGAGTGCAATGAATATTCTGATAAGACGATATTTGATGATAATATAGTACAAAACGCTAAATATAAATATAAGAGTGTGTGATGATAACCTTTTTTAAATAAGATAGAAATGTCTACAAATATAGAGTAAGAACGAGAAAAAAAGTCCAAAAACACGTAAACTGAAATTTCACACAGGCAATATTTCTGAGAATTTTTTTTTGTACGGACCACCTTTTAAAGGAGACAACTTACATACAACTTTTTTTCGGATGGAATGACCCCATTGCGCTATCTACCGCGGAATATTTTTTTATATTTAATTAGATTGGCAAAAAAATATAAATATTTTCAATTTTACACTTAGGGTACCTTATTCGAAACAGTAAAAAAAATCATTTACGTGTCATAAAATATTTTTTTAATTTTTTTTACTTTTGAATTTTTGGAAGAAAAACAAAAATGTCAATTTTTTTTTTGTTTTACTTTTTCCATAACCTTTCGAATAAAGTTACACTAGAGCCTGTATGTATGACATATATGTCATACATACAGGGTCTCTAAGTTACACAAGTAAAAAACCAGTAAAATTTTTTTTAAATTCTTTGACATTTTTATTGACAAAAAATAAATATTCCGTTCTTTTTCTTTTGTTTGTAAACTTTCGAACGGGGTACCGCAAGTAGGGTCATACCATCTGAAAAAAAATTTGGATGTTAGTGGACTCCTTTCTGGGGGCCTGTCCAAAAAAAATCCGTCATAATATTGACCATTAAAAATCTGAGATGATGTGTTTTTTAATTTTTCTTCACTCACTAGCGAATTTATTCCAACCGGCTCGTTCTCACTGTATAAATGTGTAACTTATTAAAATTTCAATAAAGATAATCTGTTTTTTTTCTGACTTCCAAATTACAATAAATATTAACATTTTAATATTTGTTATGAAATTCCAAGCAACGGCGTTTAAAAGGATCTGGTACAGAATAGCGCCTTACAAAATAGGGCTGCTGCAAAAATAGCGCGTATCAGAAGAGCGTCTTATATGACTTGCCACTCCCGCTATTTCAGTAACCTGTTTCTAACATATTTAAAAAAAAACTAATTGACTTCTTTCCCGCGATCCTAGAGGGTGGTAGCCAAACCGAACCGAACCGGTTCGCTTTGTTTTCACACTCTCTGTGATCCCGGGAAAGGAGTCAGGGAAGTTTTTTTTTAAATATGTTAGAAAGAGACCTCTAGCTGAACAGTTTTTTTTTTAATATGTAAGAAAGATACCTGTTAGTCGAACTGTTGCTGTTTTAATGACGCTTTCTTAATGTCGCTGTTTTTATAAGATGTCGCTATTTTGATGTGCGCTATTTTGTAGCAGCGCTTTTTTGATGCACGCCATTTTGTGGCAGCACTATTTAGCTTCAGAACTTTTTTGTAGCAGCGCTATTTTGGAAACGCCATTTTGTAGCAGCGCTATTTTCTAACAGCACTATTTTGTAGCAGCGTAAATTTGTAGAGCGAAATTTGGTATCAGCGCGATTTTGTAGCGCGCTATTTTTTACCAGAGCCCTTTTAAAAAACCTGTTGTGTTGTAAGATACCTTCAAAACAAGGTACACGTATCACGTCTTACATTCCCAAATCAAAATGTATGAATAAAATTTGCTCTTGAAAGAAAAAATGCGTATTATACTACAAAAAGTTTCAGATAGCCAAAAAGTATCCCCTTGCATAGAAAATCGACGACGTGTTTGCAGGTTTTTGATTAACATGTTCGTATGTGATTTTATTTTAATAAATCAGACGTTTGATAAATTGACCAACAATGACCTAGCCAGTTAAACTTTCCAGAAAAAATCAAAAGATTGATAAAGATATCAATTGAAACCGTGATATATCGAGAACAAATAGGTACACATAAACATGTATAAAACTTAAATGATGCTATCCAGTCTTCTTTTTTCCTTAACTATAGTACGTGTGAAGACACTGCTAGTACGAATACATCTATTGAAACTCTAACGTCCTTATGGAATACCCATGAATGCCAAGTCATTGAATCATTCTTCACAGGTTGTAGGCTTTTTCACCGCATCAATAGCCAAGCCTTCCACCAACGCATATTCGATCTTTAACATTTAAATCAGCTACTATGTACATAAATAAAAAGCTATGAAAAATTGAATTACCCAACTTTCGTTTTTGTGCCCAGCCACGATTAGATTTCAGCTTCCTAAAGCAGATGAAAAAATGATTCAACAGAATTGTGGCTTAAATCCAATGAGTCGGCGAGAAAAACTGTAATTTTTCCTCGATACAGAAGATTATTTTTTGTGTTTTTGCTATTTTGCTCATTTCATAAAGCTTTAAGAAAAGGCGAAGATTTGAACACCAAAGCCTCATTTGACAACGAAGAAGAGTCTGCGTTAAGTCAATCACTCTGCATGTAAAGCAATATTAAAGTTATACTGACAAATTAGCTAAATTGCCCAAAAGCTGGACTTCTGTTTTTCTTTTTCTGTCCAGCCACAACTATAGCGCCTAAACTACTTAAAACATCACGAAACTAATTGTTATGTTTTATCGAATGAATCGGCGAGAAAAGCTGCAATTTGTTCTCGATTCATATGGCTTCAAGGAATGGTGGAGTTTAAATCTCCCATTAAACCACCTTGGCTATGCCACTATTTAAAAGAATAGAACCCAGAATTTTTGTTAGTTCGCCTCATTTAATGCTACAATTTTACGCAAAAATTTTTGATTATTTTGCAAGACTCAAACAGGACATCAAAACTAGTTATAGTTATTCACAAAAAACAGCATGAAATACGATACCATGAGGCTTCGGCCGACCTCAAGATGACTCGCCCCCTCCCCCCTTCAGACATATTTCTGGGTGCGCCACTGGTTATTGCTACCATATTTAAGTTTAGACAGGAAGATAATCCAACGGAGAAAGAAAAATGTGTCGGCAGTTAGCGAATGCTTGGAAGATACTAATAAATATATCAATATTGATCAATGAAAAGCAATAATAAAGCTATACTGACAGATTACCTAAATTGCCCAAAAGCTAAACTTCTGTTTTCGTTTTTGTGTCCAGCCACGGCCACGATTAGATTACATAGCGCCTTAACTACTCATAGCTTCCAGAAGCTAAATGAATGATTTAAAAGCGTATTGATGTCGAATCGAATCAATCGGCGATTCAGACCATCATTTGGGTTTTTGCTATTTTCGTCATTTTATATTGCTATGAGTAACGGGGGAGATTTAGTCCCCAAAGTTTCATTGACTGCGCCACCAAATAAAATAATTGAACTTAGCCGAACGGAGGAAGAAGAAGAGTCATCATTAGCAATATTTGTTAATCCGGTTAATCTTATGATACAATTTCACGCAGAAGCTTCAGATTATTTTGCAAGATTCAAACAGGACATCAAACTGGTTATAGTCAATCGCATGTTTGAATCGAGATCAGAATAATTGGCAAAGATTTTTGTCTACTGAATTCGGCTAGTTTGTTGTTATTAGGACGCAACATATCTAAATATGAAGAAAGAAACTATAATGATTATCTTTACTTATGATAAATAGAATAAATTCTAAAGTTCTTACCTAACTGCGGACTCTCATTTATTCCCTGCTGTCTCCTCGCATGCATCGACATGTTATTGGACATGTCAGTAATCATGCCCCCCAACATTGATGGTGCAGTTTGGGGCGAATAATTCATTGGGGCCATCGGTACACAAGACATGGAGTTCATCGAATATGTGGGAGTCATGGGAGTCATTGCATTGGCAGAGGTCGAAGACATGCTCGATACCTCTGGGTAAAGTTTGTTCTGAGCCAGCATCATCGTTATTTTTATTGATTGATTGATACTAAATAAATGCTTGAAATGTTAGAATTTAGAACATTTGTTCTGTTCTGTGTGTGTGTAGAAAATATTGCACTAAATAACTATTGCACTAAATGTTGTTTTAATTAAATTAGCTGCACTAAATATGTAAGCTGCCGCGTTTGATGGACAATTAAATTTCGTCAGTTTTTACTGATGATCTATGTTATTTTAGTTCCTAGTTGTATTCCTTTCAATTTGTTTTAAAAATATCACCACTAATTTTAACAACCTCAGTTAGTTTAGCACGCGTTTCAATTGTTTAAATCTTATCTTTGATTTCATGTGCTTTATATTTTTTTCTATTTTCAATTCTGTAAACCTAAAAAGTTTGTTTGATTTTAGATCCTTGCTAGACGGCTCCTGAAGTTCCCTAAGATTGAGATAATTTATATTATTATCTGGTAAATCACTTTCAGAGCAATTAGCATCCTCCGCAGATTAAAGTTTTTCAATATTTATTGTATCACTTATAAAACAACCAATAGCCTCTATGTAAGCATTATTATCCACTTTTAGAATACCACAGTGTTTGATCGCGCAAACTATCATAGCACACACGCAAAAGCCAATAAGTAATCAAACTTAAGTTAAATGTCACTAAATCGGCTGGAGGTTTTGTTTCATTGTTTACATCACGAACCCGAGCACAAACAAGTTAACACTTTAGGTATTCCAACAACCCTAGCGCTGATTGAAAAAGCAAATACTCCTCGGAGCCTGTTTACTTAGATACTACAAGCCGATGTGAAGTACTCAAAGCTTTAGGTAGTCAAATACGGAGACCCGTCATACCCTCGCCCGGTCGCCATAGCAACAATCGCACCAATTACAACGGACCCTTGCTAGTTATCATGGCAACCGTAATTTGAAACACCTCGCAACGCAACATCGCATTGGCCGCACGAGTATCGAACAAAAGTCGACGTGCTGTGGAATGGGGACGGCCCCGCCTATGGATATCACCGGTCACGCCACAGGCGCCCGATGAGCGAACTAACGAATTTTAATTCGCTGAAGTGTGGTGTAAGACGGGATTTCTTGGAATTCTGGAACGATAGCCTTCACTTTTATCGGATGAAGATGCAATATACTCCAAGAAATTGAACTTCATATTGAAGTAGTTTAAAGTATCGATCCAAAGTTGAAAATTGCAATTAAAGTTTTGTTAGGTGGTTGAGTTTTGGTGGCATGGTCTTTTATTGTGCTTCAATAGTTGCAGATTGCAAGAATGTTTATTCTTGAAGTCTGAGTATAATCAACGGAAAGGGATTAATACCAGTCCATCAAGGTAATTTTTTTACATTTTAACACAATCCGTTACAAAAAAACTTATGTTTTTATCAGTGGTGTATCTATTTACCTACCGATAGAAAATCTTTTAGGGGTTTAGAATTGATTTTTTTTGTGTTTCGGGAGCATACCTATTAATTTATTTTGTAAAGATGGTAGAATCTATATGTTAGATATACGTTTATGAAGGTTATAGTGACGACTAGAAAAAAACTTTGTATAGGGTGATAGTGCTTTTTTTGCAGAGGATAAAAAATCAGTAAATGGTTCGGAGGTTTTCTCTTTATTTGTTAGCAACAGTGGTGTATATAAGGGGGGCCTGGGGGGCACGGGCCCCCACCGAAGCTTAGGTTTTTTTGGATAATTTCCACATATTTCATGAATACAAACATAAAATAGCATAAAATACGGACTCATGGGGTCCGGGCCCCCCTGAATCTGTTCGGACCCCCCCCCCCGAAACATGTTTCTATATACGCCACTGGTTAGCAACAAGTGCATATTTTTATTTCTGGGGGGGGGCGGGGTAACTACCAACTTACTCCCATAAAATCATCGTTTCTACATTATTTGCTATTATTTATTTTACCTAAAATACATTTTCTTGCGAGAAAAGTATGTAAGTAAATCCCATTGTAAATCCCGCCTGATAATAGGGCCCAGGCGGATTTCAAATTAAAAAGTGAAATATTAACTAAAATGTATCTAACTACTATCAAGAAAAGTATCAGTTTTTAAACAATAGTTTCTAATGTTTAATGGGATTTATTGCCGACACGTATCCGATAATAAAGCTAAATGGAGAATAATATGTTTTTCTAATTACCTACGTCTATATTCTTAAAAAATGTATTTTTTTTCCTCAGGACCTTATACCTACCCCTCACCTAGGCCCTATAAATATTTTTACGGCATTTTCAAATAAACTTTTTATAAACGCACAAACCACATTTGGTTTAAAATAGAGAAATTTCATGGCTTTCTTAACATACCCTAACGGGTGGCAAAGTCATAATCTGTAAAGTATTTTAAATTCATTGTCTGATTTTTTAAATTTTGATAAGGAAGGACATCCTGCCCCTTTTGCACCCCTCTGGATACTCTCTTGGTATGAGGTATTTTGTTTTGTCTTTCCACGATAAATACTAAAAAACTTAAAGGGTGCTTCACACCCGTTTCTAAAATAATCCTCTCTAGGCTTGTTTTGTAAGACCTGTGTAATTTTAATGCTAGAAATAATTTAAAAAAAAATCAAATAAAATAAATATATGGACCTAAAAACATGGCTAAAGCCTTACTGTTCTGTTTTTCGCACGGTCGGCGCGTCACCGGGGCATCGAAACACATATACCTACATAGAGAGGTAAAAGTCTGGTCAAATATAAACAGATCACTTTATTTTATTTTATGTGCCGGTGTTATTATTGTTAAGCTAATTTTTTCTCTTGTGTGCATTTTTCCGTGTGTGCTTTTTTTCATGTGTGCTTTTCTTCTGTGCGATTATTTTCGGGATTCGGATAAAGCAAGTCAACTAAATTATAATTTTTTTCTGCCTTTAACTTATATGTACTAGCTTCCAACCTCCATACCTTGTATATTTTTTCGGGCTCTGGGGGAAGGGGGTAATTATTACCACATTTACCCACACCACCCGTAGCAGCGCCAGTGCAGCGAGTAAATAAGGCATCAGGATCAATATTTGTCTATATTTTATAATTTTATAAAATCTGCTTTGTTTCTTTTACCTAATTATTATTTAACTATACCTAATTATACCCCGTTTTTTTCCGGCATGAAATTTACAATTTTTTAAAAATTATCAAAAGTGCAATGATTCCTTTATAATACAAATTTTATTTCTTGACCAATTAAGAATATTAGTAACTTATTTAATATAAAGTCAAATATAAGAATAAACAACAAATAACCGACATATTCATTCAACAATATTCAAGATGACGGATATTGTAAAAGTAAATAGCGTATTTTTACACCCAACATTTGGGGGGCCAAATAAATAATTTTATTATAATTGAATATACGGGGTGGGTTTGAACTCTGGGGTAAAAGTTATACCAGTGCTGGTTCAAAATCGTTTAAAAATCACGATTTTAGAACGATTTTGGGTTAGCATATGCAAACATTAGTTTAATTACTTCTAAATTTGTGCCTGAAGTGTAACTGTAGAATTAAATCTAAATCTCTCCCAAACTCAGCCCTCTTCGCCGATAGCCCAATTCATTTTTAAAAGCACGTTTCCAGACGCTATCGCTCCGTCGGTCTCTTTGCCACTCCATCACTTTGTAGTAACTGAAACTCAAAAACGCCTGCACCAATAATACCGAAATTTTAATAGTTTTAATCTTTCCAGAATTACACCCTTTACAGCTACTTTCTAATAACTTCATCCCTATAAAAACCTTACTAACCTGAGTTTAATAGTTCGAAAAATTATTCCTAGGGGAGAAAAGATTTGACCCAGCCAGCGGCCCTGGTATCCATGTATAGGCTTTTTGCTGTCAAAGACAACCCAACTTCTAAGGTGGGTCATTAGAGATTGTCCGCGAGGAAACAGATAATCTCTTGTATCTGTATCTCCAAAATTTTGGTTTGTTATTTGATCAATTTATACCATATCATTTACTACTCATTGGCAAATTACAAAAGTGATACAGATTAGCCGGAAGGGGCTAATTCTTCAGCTATGCTACTAGGTTACTGATGATGATTATGATCTTATCATAATCATTCGAGCACTGCAAATTTATGTGATTTTAAGTCACTTCATGATTTTATTATCTTATTAAAATATAAATTTCTAAAAATTTTGATGGCTCAACAAAATATTGTCATGCTTGTTTCATAGGTAAGATATTAGCTAATATTTTTAAACTTCCCCACATATTTTTATCTTGTATATAGCCTGCTTTACCGGATATGACACAAAAGTACTTGGTACGAAATTTTATTAGCTTGATCTAATTGATTTATTTTCGGATTTTCCTGCTACATATTTAAAAATTGTTTAGAAAACCAACTCAAATGCCGTAAAGCGTTGTGGCGCCCAGCGTTTCTCAAACTAGAGTCTGCGGAACTTTTGGGGTCCGCGAGACAAGTCGCTAGCCCTACCAAGTGTACTTTGGCTGCCTGAATGCGCGCATGCGCAGATCTACCAATATTATTTACCTCGTGTATTACAATAGATGAGCAGGGTGATTACCACTTGATTTCTAATCACATGAAAATAGAAAGTTTCAAAAACCTAACCTAACGAAACCAAATCAAATCTAACCGAACCGAACCAAAGCAAACTGAACCAATAATTTTCTTTAAAAAAACTTTCCTGACTTACTACCCGGGATCCTAGAGGACGTGAATCCGAACCGAACCGAACCGAACCAAAGCAAACTGAACCAACAATTAAAAAAAAACTTTCCTGACTTCTTTCCTGGAATCCTAGAGGGTGTGAATTTGAACCGAACCGGACCGAACCGAACCTATCCAAACCTAACCATACCCAACTAAACCGAATTAGCAGTGTTGTAGTTTAGTTTGGTTAGGTTAGGTTTGGTTCGGTTTAGTTAGGTTCGGTTCGGTTCGATTCGGATTCACATCCTCTAGGATCCCGGGTAGGAAGTCAGGAAAGTTTTAAAAAAAAAATATTGGTTCAGTTTGCTTTGGTTTGGTTCGGTTAGATTTGATTAGGTTTCGTTAGGTTAGGTTTTTGAAACTTTCTATTTTCATGTGGTTAGAAATCAACCTGCTTATCTATTGTAATACATGAGGTAAATAATATTGGTAGATCTGCGCATGCGGAAGTCAGGCAGCCAAAGTACACTTGGTAGGGCTAGCGTCTTGTGTCCGCGAGCAATGCCTTAGGCAGTGGCGCATCCAGGAATATGTCTAGGATGGGGTCAAGACATCGGGGGGGAATGCCTTTTGATGTCGTATTTTATGCTATTTTATCTTTTTATTTGTGAAATATGTGGAAAATATCTACAAAAAAATTAGATTTGGGGAGCGGCCCCGAGCCCCCCTCTGAGTACGCTGATGCCTTAGGGTTGCTTAAAAGGGTTCCGTAAAATAATTTACTACTAAACGAAAAAATCCTGTTATGCTGTTTTGTTTTTCGTTTTTGCCAAAAAATTTCTTTTGCGGTGCCATTTTTTCTGCAAAATATTAAATTTTTCGATACAATTTAAGCCATCCTCCTCCTGCTACAGGCCCCCAAAATGGCCTGGCTAGTTTTGCCCCTACAAACGGTAAAATTATTTTGACACAATCTAAATTTTTATAAATAAAAAAAATTATTTTGTTTATGTCATGAGTAATTTCAAAATCACAAGGGGTCCGTTGTCAAAAAAGTTTAAGAAACGCTGATGTGGACAATTCCCAAATAAACTATTAGGGAACGTCCTTAAATTACGTAATGCAAAAATTCAGGATTTTAAAGCCCCCCCTACCCCCCTCGTAAAAAACATTGAGTGTAACGCAAGGCCGAACCCCCCTCCCCCACTAGAGCGTTACGTAATTTAAAGACAGGCCCTTATCGGTGACTTCGTGCCAAAAAAAATCGCCGCGAAGTAGTGTTTTTTAAACTAATTACTTTTTGATAATTTATTTTCAAAATGATAAAAATTCAAACTTGTTTTTTTAACTAATTTCAATTTAAACTAATAATGTGTTTATTACAAAATTTAGTGACCCTTTTACGGTCATTATATACAGGGTGTAAATGGTAGGGGGGAGCGGGGCAAAATAACGAAAGGCGCAAGTTAACGAATTCAATTTAAAACAAAAATTATAAATTATTTGTGTGATTTTAGAACTCTTTAAAGTCAAAGTTTTATGAGATAAAGATTGATGGAGCTCGTAAAAATAATAATAGTACAGTAGCTCATAACAGTTAATGCGAGTGGTCGCTTATAAAATTTGATGCCGAAGCTTTTGCAAACAAATCTATGGAAGAATAAACTTTGTTAGTAACAAGGAAATTATTTATTACATTGTCAATATAAGAAAATGTAAATGACCATCTTTGGTAGTTTTTTGTTTTTATTTTGTATTTTTTGTACCCTGGGTCAAGTTGGCGGAGGCAAGATGAGAAATTCGTTGGAACAGAGAGAGCTTCCATTATTACGTTGACTCCTAATAAAGACAAGCTTGAAAAAAATAACTTTGGAAAAAGTGAACAAAATAATAAAAATAAAATCCATGGTAAAGTCTTAAGAGTTAAAAAGAAAGGTTTTAACAATGTAAACAAAAAGGAAAAAAAATGTGTGTGCTTGAGACCACACGGCAGAAGTGTAAACTTCAACAAGGCGAAATTAATAATACTGGCCCATAACATATTCTGCAAAGCGGACCGAACCGAACTCTACTGTGTACTGGCCTTCATCTGCATCATCATATCGCTCGCTGAATGTTTCTCACGGTTAGTCGACTCGAGCCGATTGCACCCGAGTGAGCGTTACATAGCCGAGCCTGACGGATCCGTTCAATTCGCTACCACAAAAACTGCTAAACGCACCTAAAGAAGTTTACACTTCAAAAGGAAAAATGAAAATATTTTCTGTCCATGGTGCCAGGAACCATGGATTGAACCTCCAATGGACGACTGGATTAAATGTGGAGATATCATATGAAAAGAAGGAGACGTTCGCTTGTGACCCATGGGTCTAGTCGTCATCTTGCCCTAATAGGCTGTGTAGATCTTTAAGCTTAAAATTTTTGTGTTTTTTTTTTACATTTGTTTGTAAACCAAAACATCTATCTAAGAATTAATTTTTTAGTCAAAACCGGGTTTGTGTATTTTCTAGAGAGCTTTAATCCATAAGATCGTTATCTTGCTCCGCTCTCCCCTATGACTTAAAATAATTAAATGAGTGATAAGTATAGGAAAAAAAGTTCATATAACATGGAACTTAAAAATCTTTTGTTTTTGAGATACCAGATAAAGAGCATCAAAGTTAACGATTTTTAAAGCTTTTTTGATACTTTTTTAAAATATACAGAAATAATATGAAATCAAGTCATGTATCAGAATAGAAAGAATATTAGATACAAATTTTATAAATTTTATAAATGTATAAGTAAACGCAATATTTTTGTTGGTGTTTTATGTTGTCAGAAACAACATGATGATGATGATTCATATGTGAGTGGGCCTTGCAGCCCTTCCACTGCGACCACCAGTGGGTCTATTGTGGCTCACTTTTGAGTGGTTTCTCACCACTGTATGCCTAATCCTCCAAAAAGGCCGGCTATCAGTTTGGGTGAGACACTGTTCAGATCTTCTGAGTCGATCTGAGGTTTACCGAAAGTATTCTGACGTAAACGTGCAATAGCCGGACATTCGCACAGTACATGTCTGACTGTTTTGTCATCCTCCATACAGAGACTACATTCGGTCTCTTCTGTTAGTCCCATTCTGTGCATGGGCACTCTCAGTCGACAGTGATCCGTATAAAGACCAGTCACTATACGTATCTCCTGTCTGGTAAGTCCAATAATGTTCCTGGCTCTGTTTCTACAAGGTCCTTTAATGAACTCTTTAGAGTGAGCCAGTTCTGGTATATTTATCCAGTATTGTTGGAAGCTATTCTCCATCCATTTTAATATGGTTGATTTAGGAGCATTGTATGATATCCCCAGGGCTGGCTCGGGGCCGAAAAACTCGGCAGATGCCGCTTCCCTCGCTGCTAGGTCTGCGGCCTCATTTCCCTCGTGCCCAGAATGCCCTGGTATCCATACTAATGATACATTGTTAGCGCTACCAAGCGCATTCAGCGAATCTTTACAGCTCCTCACGGTTCTCGATGTGACCGTATAGGAATCAAGCGCTCTTAAGGCTGCTTGACTGTCGAAGAAGATTTTTATTGTCCTGTTGGTCCATTCGTGGTCAGTAATCCACCGGGCACACAGTTCAATGGCTACGAGTTCGGCCTGAAATATTGTAGCCAATTGGCCGAGACTATGTTTAATCTCGACTTTTTCTTGAATACTAACAACTCCAGAAGGCATTTTGGATCCGTCGGTATAACAGAAGCTATCGTTATTTGAAAAATTGGTCCTGTTTTTTAACCAGTCCTCCCTCTCCGGGAGGATAATGTTGTATAGCTGTCTGCTGTACACCGTGTTGGGCATGACGTCGGATATCATTCCTAGAAGAGAAACAACATAGTAGACATCATAAAAATATATCACTGATATTTTTTTAAATTTTTATATCAGTAAAAATAAAAAATTATAAAAAAATTTTTACTTTTTACCCATTTTTTAACGTAATTTTAACAGCCTGCTCATTTTATGAAAAAAAAATTTACATTTTTAAATCATAATAACCCAAATAATCATGTGGCGGTGGTAGATTTTTTTTTTGGCAAAACCCTTTTTTCCGCAACCACTGGTCCAACTTTTAAGATCTTATATGTTGAAAATAAGGGAGTGCTGACCTCAGTCGCGTAGTTTTGGGGGGGGGGCCCGAGACAGTTTCGGAGGGGGCCCGAGACAGTTTCGGAGGGGGCCCGAGACAGTTTCGGAGGGGGCCCGAGACAGTTTCGGAGGGGGCCCGAGACAGTTTCGGAGGGGGCCCGAGACCCCATGAAGCCGTATTTTATGTTATTTTATGTTTGTATTCATGAAATGTGTTGAAAATATCTAAAAAAATCTTAGCTTCGGGGGGGGCCCGGGCCCCTTAAACCCCCCCATATATACGCCACTGGCTGACCCCAATGTTATAAAAACCTTTTTTCTTATTTTAGCCGCTTCTATCACCCATTAAAATATTGTAAGACATACTTTTTACACCGTGTATTTGCTTACCCGTATTCTATAAGTAGTGACTTTAGTGTGAGCTATGATTAGAAAAAAAAGTTGCTCCGATTTCAAAAATGTTTGTATATCTTTGCGTTTCAGATCATTCTGAACTATATGTTAGCCGCCTCTAACTGTAATGACCAACGCACATAACTCAAAAACTATTTTCCCAATTTTACCTAGGTTGGTTTTGGCGCTAGATGATTCTATTTAAAAATAAATACATTCCATCGATAATACGCCGAAAAAAAGGGTGGAGGTATATTAAAAAAAAAGTTCTGGTAAAGATATTACTAGTGTGGTACTTTATTAAAGGTTACTGTGCATGAAGATAAAAAACAATCATTATAGTTTGTTTTGTTTAGTGGTGTTACCTGGGGGAGGGGGAGAATCTCCGGGTGGAGGATAGAGGACAAAAAAACATTATATAGGTACATTAATCGTGGGAGCTTACGTGGCCATAAATTGGCGGAGTATTTTTGTTTTCGTTGCGATTTGCGAGGAAGCATCGGCATCGCATCATATCCAGCGTGAGGCAATAGAAGTAATTCGCCAAACATCAGCAGAAAAAGCAAATATTGATGTTTGTCAAATATTATTCTCTGCAATATGATTATGCGTGCTATTATTATAAATTTAATAAATAATAAACCCGTAAGAGGACAACACTTAGTGGCAGATCCTAGAGGGGGCCAGACAAGCGCGAATCTGGGTGAAAATCTAGGGGGTGGGGGTAATAGTCGACGAAAAAACTATTTGTGACAAATTTTTTTTCTACGGGGGTTATTCGCCTATTTTCCCTTTAATCAATAACAAAAAGTGCATACTTTTTGTTCTAGGGGGGGCTAATTACCACGTTACCCCCCCTCAAATCCACGCTTGGGGCCAGAGGCCCCCTCCTTGACATATAGCTGTTAATCTTCAGTTCCATAAAAAGAAATAACCAATGCATAAAACTCAATTTTTTACAAAGTTTAGATTTTTAAAGCTTTTTCACATAATTTAAGAAATATTAAAAATTTTGCAAAAAAATTATCTGCTTCAGTTTCTAAAAAGGTTTGCCTGCGCATTTATCTGAGGGCACGTCAGTGCCTCACCAAGTTCGCGCGCCGTAACCATTATTTCTGGAAACATTTCAGTCGATATTTGACCTACCTAAAACTCTACTTCGGAATGAGCTACGAATCTCAAACTTTGCACAGTCGTAGATCCTCATAGAGTCAATAAACCCTCTAAGTTTCATGGAATTCCATAAAGTAGTAAAGTAGTTACGAAATTTCAAAAAACGTCGAAATTGCCACTCACTCACTGACTCACTCACTCATGTATAGATCATCAATATTCTACTGAACTTCCAAACATGCTACAAAGCTGAAATTTGGCAGACTGATAGAAATTATGACCAAACCCCTGGGAAAAATCAAAAAACACCAAAATTTTAATTTACTCCCCTCCCCTATACATTTAAAGTTATATAAAAGTAGCATCGCCCACTTCCAGAAATGCTAGAGAGTTGGGCTTTGGCAGACTGATAGGAACTATGATAAAACTATAAGAAAAAATCAAAAAACCCCAAAGTTTTAATTTACTCCCCTCCCCTATACATTTAAAGTTATGTTAAAGTAGCATTGCCCACTTCCAGAAATACTAGAAAGTTGAGCTTTGGTAGACTGATAGGAACTATGATAAAACTATAGGAAAAAATTAAATAAAACACCCCAAAATTCTAATTTACTTCCCTCCCCTATAAATGTAAAGTTAAGTAAAAGTAACATTGCCTACTTCCAGACATGCTAGAGAGCTGAGCTTTGGAAGACCGATGGTAACTATGATAAAGTTATAGAAAAAAATTAAAATACCCCAAAATTCTAATTTACTTCCTTCCCCTATAAATGTAAAGTTATGTAAAAGTAACACTGCCCACTTCCAGAAACGCTAGAGAGCTGAACTTTTTAAGACTGAAAGACAATATGATAAAACTATATGAAAAAATTTAAAAACACCAAGATTTTAATTTACTTCCCTCTCCTATAAATGTAAATTTATATAAAACTAACATTGCACACTTCCAGAAACGCTAGAGAGCTGAGCATTGGAATGCTGATAGAAATTATGATAAAGCCATGGGAAAAAAAAATGTCCAATATTTTCATTTACTCTCCTCCCCTACTAAAGTTATGTAAAAGTAACATTACCCACTTCCAGAAATGCTAGAGAGCGGAGCATTGGAAGACTGATAGGAACTATGATAAAACTATAGGACAAAGTTTAAAAATACGACAATTTTAATTTATTTCCCTCTCCTATAAATGTAAATTTATATAAAACTAACATTGCCCACTTCCAGAAACTCTAGAGAGCTGAGCATTGGAATGCTAATAGAAATTATGATAAAACCATGGGAAAAAATTTAAAAAGTCCAATATTTTCATTTACTCTCCTCCCCTATACATGTAAAGTTATGTAAAAGTAACATTGTGTACTTTCAGAAACGCTAGAGAGCTGAGCTTTGGAAGGCTAATAGGAACTACGATAAAACCATGGAAAAAAATTAAAAAACCTCAAAAATTTAAGTAAGGCATTGCAAAAGTTTGAACAATATTCCGCATATTTTACTACTTTAAAAATTAAGTATTATCCAATTCCTTTAAAAAAGCAGTGAAATCATAACAAAAACATTTTATGTAAAAAAAGGCCAAGTACGCGAAAATGGCATTCCGTAAAAAGAATTGAGATAAAAGTAAAGCCAAGTTCTCCAATACAAATTTCAACATGAAAGGTTCTTACTAGTTTGGAAATATTTTTCTAAACTTGGCTATTACGGCTGTAAATGACTCTTAGGCACAGTGCTGAATTGAACATAAAGAAGTTTGGCTGTAATAGCAAAGTTTAAAAAAATATTTCCAAACTGTTAAGAACCTTTCATTTTGAAATTTGTATTGGAGAACTTGGCTTTACTTTTATCTCAATTCTTTTTACGAAATGCCATTTTCGCGTACTTGGCCTTTTTTTACATGAAATGTTTTTGTTATGATTTCATTATAGTGCCAAACTTTGGAGCTCAGGCTTAATTACAAATGGCGCTCAGTAGAGGCGCAAAAAATTGGTTTTACCCCAGACTTTTGTCTGGGGGGGATGTAATGGTGAAACAGTGACTAATAAGCGCACAGGAAGAAATAAAAAGGAAATATACGCACAGAAAAACCCACACAAAAAAAATTAAATAAAAAAATACCCAACTGCTAAATCTACTTTGTAACTACTTGTCGCAGTTGGGTACAAAATTGTAATAGCGGTTTTACACCAAACCGACTGGTTGAGTTGCTGTTTTGTTGCTGTTTTAAAAAACAAAAACTCAACTGTTTTTAACGATAAAACTGTTCACACTCAACAGACAAAAATTAGTTGCTGTCGAGTTTTTGTTTTCTGTCGTTTTACATCAGAGAAACAGTTGCAGTTTTGTTTAGTTGAATTCAGAAAGTAGATGGGCTCGCGAGGTCGCCGCAACTCGTTGATAAACACAACCGTTTACACCAAGACGACTGAGTTGCAATAAACGCTGCAACTCTTTGATGTTTCCGACATCGGTTGGGAAACGAAAAACAAAACAGCAACTGTTGAGTTGCCGAAAAATCTTCAAAAAATCTGCAAAAAGTTGCGGTTTTTGTTTTTTTTTTCAACTCGAGTTGCTGTTTTGTCGGTTTAGTGTAAATCCGCTATAATCTACGACATGCTTCAACTTTTAATTTTGATAGCCAAAGCAGACTTACGAAATTATACAGTTTTGTATTTTCATGAATCATTTTATTGGGTAATTTTCTACCCATCTGCGACTAGTAGGTAGATTTAGCAGTTGGGTGTTTTTTACTATTACTAATAAGGAGGACGGTTAGGAGAGAGGGCGAGGGAGGGGGGAACTAACAAAATGGTTTCGGAAAAAAAACCAAAAATAATTTTTTAAATCGCCCTATTCTTGATAATACTATGCGAATACGGGTTTTCAAGAGGGTGGGGGAACTGACAGGAAGGAAATGGGTGGGAGCAGGGTCGGACTACAATGTAATTACAGCAAATTAGAGGATATTTGCAATGGGTGATAAAAGGCATTTCATTAAAATCGCCTGAAATGTAGGTAATTTGTATTCCTTAAAGCCTACATCATGTGATAAATTGGCGTCTGACTACCGCCATCTTGATTCTTGTTTAAATGAATATAGCCTACAGCACCTTTGGGATCAGTAGCAATTCTACGACACCTTTTTTGTCAAAATCGGTTGAGCCGTTTAGCCTCTAGCGTGACACATACATATAGGTATACATATATCCCAAGCGAAAAACATTACCCTTCCTTTTGCCGAGCTGTGCAAAAAAAAAAGCACGCGGAAAAAAGCTAGGCGCACAGACAAATCATACAAAGAAAATGTTTGACTTACGATAAAGTCATAATGAAATAAATAATTTAAGTCTTAGAATTAGAACGCTTTATGAAAAAAATTAACAGGTTAGGTTATTTGATCATATTAACTTTGCTCATACGAAGAGGGGAATAGGTGTATGCAAAATTACCATTTTTGCAACTTCACCCTGTAATATCGCAATACTTTGGTCAAGTTTTTCAAAATTTACTAAAATTTTGAGGGTTTACGGGCAAAACACACCCCGTATTTGGGGTCCATAGATAGGTTTTAGGTCTGGTCAAATGTAAAGACATTTTTTTTATTTTATGTGCCGCTTTTATTATTGTTAAGTTAAGTTTATTTAGTTAGTTAAGGAATTCCGTTGAATGAAACCACCTTGTATACTTTATGTTTCGCCGATGATCAGATAGTGGTGGCTCAGGATTATGACGACCTCGAATATATGACACGAAAACTAATAGAAGAGTACAATAAGTGGGGACTAGAGGTTAATATCAATAAGACAGAGTATATGTGTATTGGTGGAACGAAACAGGATCTAATATTAAATACTGGGCAGCGAATTCAGTCCTGTGATGAGTATAAATACTTAGGTCTAAAAATTACAGCTGACGGAACACTAGACAAAGCTATAAAAGATAGAAACGTACAAGGAAGAAAAGCAATAACTTTATTAAATGGAATAATTTGGGACCAAAGTATATCAAAACATAACAAAAAGCTTATATATAACACCATTGTAAAAAGTATTATTACATACGGCTCAGAAGTATGGCCAATCAAAGATAGAACAGAAAAAATGCTTTCCGCTACGGAGATGGACTATTGGAGAAGAGCAGCAGGGAAATCAAAAAGAGAAAGAGTTACCAATCAAAGAATAAGAGAAATTATGACAGTGGGTGAACGTACTCTAGTGGATGATATAAGAACAAAACAACTGGTGTGGTACGGACATGTACAAATAATGGATGATGGAAGACTACCTAAACAAATATTACAATGGAAACCAACTGGCCGAAGAAAACGAGGAAGACCAAGGAGAAGCTGGAGAGAAGGAATAGATAGTGAAATAAGAATAAGAGGCCTAGATGATGAATTATGGGCAAACAGAAACGAGTGGAGATTGGGTATCGGAAGACGTAGAACGTTGTGAAACCGATAAATATATATATAAGTTAAGTTTTTCCTTCGTGTATTTTTTATGTGTGCTTTTTTCAGTGTGTAATTTTTTCCGCAATCATTTTCTTCCCTGTCTGTTTATTTCCAATGCTCTATCTTTCTTATGTGCTTGTTCCTGTGAATTAACTTCCGGGATTCTGATAAAAAAATCAAATGGTCAACCAAAATGCATTTCTTTTAGACTATAATTTATCTGTATTACCAGCTTTATATGGAATTCCGCTTTATATACCTTACCGATTTTATTGAGCTCTTGGGGGAGGGGCGGTCCTTATATCCCCTTTACAACCTCTCACCCCGTAGAACCCCCCGTGTCATCTTGTACGATGTAATGTATCCATAGAAAATTATAGTTGAATTTTCTAAGGATGTGTTACTTCTCACGATTACAAGAGTCACCACACATGCGGTTGATTCTGTAATAATGCTCCCCGGGAGTAAAAGTTTACCTTAATCGAAGGTTACCAGCTGTATACTATGCATAAGGGACCATTTTCGAGAGAACATTTGACATAATTGCGCTACTAACGCTTACAAGCCATGACATTACTATCAAATTTATGTCAGATATCGAACAACTTGGTTTTGTCTCGGAAAGCATTATA
Organism: Aspidapion aeneum; assembly: GCA_963576565.1. Taxonomy (NCBI): domain Eukaryota; kingdom Metazoa; phylum Arthropoda; class Insecta; order Coleoptera; family Brentidae; genus Aspidapion; species Aspidapion aeneum. The sequence goes on from OY755038.1 coordinate 52,916,315, forward strand.
GAATCGACCGGCAGGGGTCGCCCCCTACGGGTGTAGCAGTAGGGTCACTGTATCCTGGAAGCGTCGCTAGGCTTCCAGAATGCCGTGACCCTAGTGTAGCAGCACAAAGTATTTTGTGATCGCAGCTATACGTTCCCCGTAGGGTATTGGAAGTCCCGTAGCGATTCTGCCCATGCGCAGTTCGATAATAATACTGATACGGACAAAAAAATCGATGAGTTTTTAGCATATTAAAAACAATCCCGGGCTTACCTGGTTAAATCTATAAACCGAGTAATAATAATTATTTATTTACACTACAAATAAGCAAACATCTACCTGCTGCCCAGAAGATCATCCGTGTTTTTATTTACCTCAACTTTGTTATTATTAGTTTGAACGATTTCTATTTCGAAGGTAACTTTTGTAATCCTATATAAAAGAGAAATATATGCCCCTTTGGCACGTACGACAACATTATAAAAACATACCACCCGCAAGCAGAGATCTTCTATTTTGACTGCTTTTTATTGTTATTATTGTGGTCACCTTGTATAATAAGAAGACCCACATCGTGAATCGACCATATTGAAATGCTCACACATTTTAAAGGTTTAACAAAGGGCGTAAAATTGGGCAAACCCATGCATTGATTATTATGTGGTCATTGGCAAAACCCATCGGATTATTTAATATTAACGGCCTGGATTTGACCAAGTGGCAAATCCAAAATTAAATAGGTAATGATACTTATACTGGTAATGAGACTTATTTGAAACCACGCGGTTGTTAAAAAACGTACTGATTCTTTGTATTCTTCAAATGTGTGAAAAATAAGATGACATTAACAAAGTGGGCGACTGTACCAGTCCCGAAGTTATCGAAATCTAAATATAGGATAGTCATATAGTTTGATAACTCTCTATATTAAAGGTACTAATAATACACTGCCCACCTTAAACTCATTTATTTGCATTTTTGGTGTCGTTTTCCTTAATGTCCTCTGTAATATTTATCAACATGTAAATGAATGTTTTCTTTTGTAACTTTTTTCTTTGATTTAAAAGTGATTTGAATAATATTCATTTTATTTACCAGCGTATGCACTGGAAGGAAGGATAAAGGGGTTAGGTCCACAAGGGTAAGTTTTTCGATTGTTGTATGTATGTAAGTATGTTTGTGTCACGCTAGAGGCTAAACGGCAGAACCGATTTTGACAAAAAAGGTGTCGTTGAATTGCTACTGATCCCGAAGTTGCTATCGGCTATACTTTTTTAAAGAGGAATCAACATGGCGGTCTTTAGACGCCATATGTCACATGATGTAGGCTTTAAGGCATACAAATTATCTAAATTCCAGGCGATTTTATTGAAATTATTTTGATTACCCATTGCAAATGTCCTCTAATTTGCTGTAGTTACTTTGTAGTTCTCCCTGCTCCCACCTTCTCCCCTCCTGTAATTCCCCCCACCCTATTCAAAAACCATATTCGCATAATTTTATCAAATATAGAGCGATTTCAAAAATTCTTTCTCCATACGCTTTCAGATTTTTTTTCCAACACTATTTCACTAGCAAACACTGCTCTTCTCGGGTATTATAGCGTTGACTGCTTAATGTCTTGTTATATGAGAGCTGTCAAAGGGCAATTCCTTAGGGTGCGGGTACAGTCCAGTTCAGAGGGCCATACGCCAGTAACTACAAGTTCTACCAGGGCTATCAAAATGGACGAGCCACGATATACAACGTTGTTAACGTCACAGTGGGGGATGAATTTCTTTTTGATGGTCACGTCACGCCACAGCTGATTGTGTTTAAAATATTAAAGTTGGAATGATGGTTGATAAATATTTGATTTTTTTTTAATAAAGCCGGTTTTAAGATTGTTTTTACTTTATTATTGTAAAACAATTTTTTTAAAATATATAGTAATCCTTAATTTTTCAAAGCCGTTCCATTAGCTCACACAAAAATTAAATTTAAAGTAGAAGCAAATGTGTTCGTTTCTGCGTGGAAAGTAATCGGCTCACCTACACCTATTATCCGAAAAGAGTGCACGGTAAAAAAAATTGTCATAGATCAAAGCAAATTGCTTTGAAGTAAAATAATTTGTGCTTTCCTATTTACCAAGAGCATATTTTCTTGATTTAGTACAAAAAATGTCTTGCCTTTTATTTTAATGTGAAACAGAAATCGTTTTACTACAAATTGGAACTGAATTAATCTAAGGCACCGTTTTCTCTGGAAGCAAAATATTACTTATATGAAGGCAACTTGCTTTGCTACAAAATGGAGTATAGGGGCGGCTAGTGCATAAGGGCTGCAGAGCTGCAGAACCCCCAAAATTTTCACATTATTTGACTATTTCAGCCGCTGCTATTTTTCTAATATAATTATTTTATTTCTAAAATTATTGGAATAGTAGTATATTTTCAGTCCGATGTTGGTATAGTAGGCCTTCAAATCGCGGACGTGTGTTGAGTATGACGCGCGCCGTCGCCGAAGGCCGCATTTCACAATCGGTCAAATAAAGTTATTGGCATTGTTGCGCTGCTAAATTGCAACACAACGTAGCTGGGCGGCTAACGAGATCTGTGCTCGGCTAGAAACCCCTTCCTTCGCCCCGCACCGCACTTGCTCATGGGTTTAGATAGCGAAATCTAGGCAAAAATAGAGCTGCAAAACTTGCAGTTCCAGTACAATTCCGGGCGGGCGGGCTCAGCGTTGCGTGTTTGCGGGAGCATTTATTTATTTAGAAGACGCCAAACGCATGAGCGGGAGGTTATGGTCGTGTTTGTTGTTTGTTTTTGTATAATTGTGTCACAATGGAATGTAGTGGATAATTTAATTAATGTAAAAAATTTTCTCTCTTTACTTATGAAGAAAAACTAAAACTGAAAGAAGAAGGACGGCCATTGCCCGATATTTTAATAGAAAAATGTGGTTCAAGCCGGGGAAAATCGTATAAAAGGATTTTTACACGAGAAATTTATGCCAGAGACGACTGGATATGCGGATGCAATAAAAATAATTCTCTTTTAATTATTATTATTGCATTAAATCTTTTGTAAAAACGCTATTTTTTCCTAGGCATTGTAATTTTTGCCAAACCAAACTTGACAATTTTTTACTTTTTATAATAGACACGTGATCTGGAGACCGTAAAAATATAGCATTTTTTATACCCTATCGGCAGAACTCACAAACTTTACTGTCACGAGCCGCCACTGCTGAAACAAAACAATTAAATAAGAAAAATAAAGTCTCATTTCAAGACTAAACACTGCGTTGAACTAAAAAGAAATATTTTATTTCAAAACAAATTTTAAGGTAAAACAATTTATTCAAAAAAAGAACGTGTTTTCATTGTAGACAAGATTTTTACCGTGTGTTTGCTTTTCTCGGCTACTATTATTCAGATGTGTTTACAAGCGTAATTTTGTCTTAAAAATATTAACACTGGTATTTTTGGATTTTCAATGAATTTTATTATAAAAAATCATTAAAAAATCGAACAAGTTTTACATAACAACCAAATAAATAAATGCCATGACAAACAATGGTACAGTCATATCCATGTCAAATAGTTCGAGTGCAGTGCATGGCGGGCAATTTGAATTCAAAATAAGAAATGTTAAATCTTAAAGATTAATTCTTACAAAACTTTGGTGTAAGTATAGTGTCCGGGAATATTTCACTGAAATTTCGCGAAAATCTGTAGTGCAATTTTGAAAATATCACAAATAAACTTCCATCGCCCATAAGACTCAACAGCTGATTTTTTCAGGGTCGTGGCCTGTATTTTTTTATTGGCCTTGGTTCTACTCAACCTCAGCTTTTAAATATAGCACTACAGGTAGGTAAAATGCGGCAGAGCAAAAAATGTTTGGGGTAATAAAATAACTTTTGTAAAAAAATCAAAAAGAGCGCCGCAGGATTCTTTTGTAAAAAATTGCGGTGAGTGCATTCGCTATTTTAAGAATGGGCCGTGTTTCCCAAAATACTGGCCGGCGCGGCATTACCCTATGCATGTGTTACGCTCCATATCGGGTTAGCCCTTTCAAGATAAAAGTTTTTAAAAGCTGAAATTATTAATTTTTTATGATAGCATATAACCGTAAGGAGCTGCAGGGATTCGCTGAATGCGCTTGGTAGCGCTAATAAGGTGTCATCAGTATGGATACCAGGGCATTCTGGGCACGAGGGAAATGAGGCCGCAGACCAGGCAGCGAGGGACGTGGCATCGTACAATGCTACTAAATTAACCATATTAAGATGGATGGAGAACAGCTTCCAACAATTGTTAAAGGAGAAGAAACGTTGTTAAAGGAGGAGTTCCAACAATACTGAATGACTATACCAGAACTGGCTCACTCTAAAGAGTTCATTAAAGGACCTTGTCAAAAGAGAGCCAGGAATATCATTGGACTTACCAGACAGGAGATCCGTTTAGTGACTGGACTTTTTACGGGTCAATGTCGACTAAGAGTACCCATGCACAGAATGGGAATAACAGAAGAGACTGAATGAAGACTCTGTATGGAGGATGACGAAACAGTTAGACATGTACTGTGCAAATGTCTGGCTATTGCACGTTTACGTCAAAACACTTTCGGTAAACCTCAGATTGATTCAGAAGATCTGAACAGTGTCTCACTCAAACTGATAGTTAGCCTTTTTGGAGGATTGGGCATACAGTGGTGAGACACCACTCAAAAGTGAGCCACAATAGACCCACTAGTGGTCGTAGTGGAAGGGCTGCAAGGCCCACTCACACATGAATTATTATGATAGCATATATTATGAAAGTTTTTTTGACAAGAGCTAGATATGATAAGGTGTGCGGGGCTGACCGGCTCTCCCCTATCAAATAGGTATTTCTACAGTAGCCCACATTTTTAATGTTCTTGTATTTTTGCCATATTTGTAGGGTATCTAGAAACAATGCCTTATTTGGCATCACCGAATGTTTTCAAATAAGTATTTATAAGTTTTCAAAACTCGCTAAAACTCCGAGCTTTCCCGACGGGTTTTGACAATTTTAAGATGACATTAAAAAAGTGGGCGACCGTACAGCGTGTCCCATTTTCGATGGGATTAAATGGGAAACTCGGTTATTATTAAAGATATCGGTTTTCTGATCGCACCTTACCGTGCTCTTTTTTTGAGCCCTTAAAAATGGTGTAATTAGATTTTTGCTATACCCCGTGGTTTCGCTAATACAGGGAGTTTTTTAAAAAACTTCATTTTTAATAATTTCTTGTATTTCGCTTATTTTGCGAAACATTTTTATTCTGTAAAAACCTTTACATGGCAACTTTTTTAGAGCAAAATAATGATTTGACATTTTTTAAGGTTTTACGGTTTTATTTAAAATTATTGGCTGTAGAAAAAAAACCAGAAAGTAATAAGGACACTAACGTCCAGTTCTTTTACCTATTTTTATTTGTAAAAAAAAGAAATAAATCAAATTATTTTTGTAGGCTATATTAGTAGATAAGTACCGATGTACAGCGTGTCCCATTTTCGGTGGGATTAAATGGAAAACTTGGTTATTATGATAGATATTGATTTTCTGATTGCACCTTACCGTGCTCTTTTTTTGAGCCCTTAAAAATGGTGTAATCAGATTTTTGCTACATCCCGCAGTTTCGCTAATACAGGGAGTTTTTGAAAAAATTGCATTTTTAATAATCTCTTGTATCTCGTTTATTTTGCAAGATATTTTTATTTTGTAAAAATCTTTATGGCAACTTTTTTAGTAGAGAATGATGACGTTGTCAATTTTTTTAAATATTGTTTAGTTTTTGAGATATGGTATTTATCATAGATCAAGATAGAAGGCTTACTAGATACGCCACTGATTGGAAGTATTTGCGTATAATACGACCAAAACAAAATAATTAAAACTCTATAATTTTGTTTACTCGTCGTGGTCAAAGGTCTTTGAGAGAGATTAGCAGAACATATTTATGATTATAATCTTATATCTCAATGGACATTCCTTTACAAAAACCAAAATTGTTATCTGTTAGTCACTAAAAAGCTATTAATGGATATTGCTCTCTAGAATTTAAATAGATAATACATTTTGTACATCTTAGGAATGAAGCACAATTGATGGCCCATGGTTGATCAATTACACAAAAGATAAACCGATATGTATTATATCATAAAATCAAAATAGTCGCCCCAAATTTTCAAAAATAATACATGTCGACTCATAAATGGAAATTTTTGTCGCTTAATTTTTTTTCAAATTTAAATTTAAAATTATCAAATTCGGCGGCCTTACGGCGGCACGAGTTGGCCGGGGGAAAAATTACCCGTCATGAATTGTCCAATTGTCCCTGGTCACTATGCAAAATGTGCAAATTTTCTCCCCCACAAATGAAATTCCAAGATACGCCCCTGCAAGTAGCAAAATATGACAACTTTATTTTTAAATCATTGCAATAAGGATATTCAATAAAAATACTCTGCCAATATATGGGCCCCTAAGCTCACACTAGGTACTATAGTTATAGTGTACGTGCGAGCTAATAAAACTAAAACCTGAAATATATCTTATTCAACTCCAGACTAAATTACCTTTTGCTTGATACCACACAAGCCATGTTTTGACTTAAACTCAATTTTTTTAAATCTACCCCCACCCTTAAAAAAAACTAAAATGTATTTTGTTTAATTCCGGTCTTAATTACCTTTCGTTTGATATCACACACGCCATATTTTCACGTAAACTCTAATTTTTGAAATTTACCCCCACCCTTTTTGAAGAAAAAAACCTAAAATGTATTTTGTTTAACTCCATACTCAATTACCTTTCGTTTGATATCACACACGCCATATTTTCACATAAACTCTAATTTTTGAAATCTTCCTCCACCCTTTTACTTGGCTTGTGTTCGGTGGATTTTGTTCATTTTTAAATGGGACCATCTCGACCCAAGGCCCAGCCTAGGTACCAAATTTCATTAAAATCGGCCTAGCGGTTTTTGAGTTATGCGCGTTGGTCGTTACAGACAGACATACCGACAGACAGACAGACAGATCAGTCAGACCCTACAGTTGACAGAAAGACAGACATACAGACGTCGCGAAAAAAAAGTTTCAAAATCATCTGAGATGCAAAGATATATAAAAATTTTTGAAATTGAAACTTTTTTTTTCTCGAAAAAATTAGGATCACCATAGCTCACACTACTATAGTATAGTATATGTGTGAGCTAAAAATTACAGTCCAAAATATGGAACATATGCACATACAATACTAGACATAAACAATCTTCAATTATTGACCACAATTTTTTTTTTCCGGACTCAATTACCTTTCGTTTGATATCACACACGCCATATTTTCACTTAAACTCTAATTTTTAAAATATACCCCCACCCTTTTTTTTAAATAAATTAAAATGTATTTTGTTTAACTGCAGACTCAATTACCTTTCGTTTGAATTCACACACGCCATATTTTCACATAAACCCTAATTTTTGAAATCTACCCCCACCCTTTTATTTGGTTTCTGTTCGGTGGATTTTGTTCATTTTTAAATGGGACCATCTCGACTTAAGACCCAGCCTAGGTACCAAATTTCATTAAAATCGGCCAAGCGGTTTTTGAGTTATGCGCGTTGGTCGTTACGGACATACAGACAGACAGACAGACACAGACAGACAGACGGCGCAACAAAAAAGTTTCAAAATCATCTGAAACGCAAAGATATATAAAAATTTTTGAAATCGGAGCAACTTTTTTTTTCTCGAAAAAATTAGGATCACCATAGCTCACACTACTATAGTATAGTATATGTGTGAGCTAAAAAGCATAGGTCAGAGATGTTTTGTATATTTGTGAAATAAAAATGTCAGTTTTATTAACACCCTCGCAGACCTCACGACAGAAATTAGTAGACCTGAAATTCATCGTCTTCTTGATAAAAAAACTTTATAAATACTGAAAAAATATTTTGGTAAATGATTGGTATTTATTTTTATATTTATTTATTACTTTAGTATAATGCTATGCTTAAACATTTAGTTTTATTGTTTATTTTGGTGATTTTTTCTGGACTATTCTTAAAGACTATTATTAGGTAATTACTATATTTTCTTACTTAAGTGCGCTTTTCTTATCCCACGCGCGAGATTACTCTTGTGGGCAAAACCGTATTTATTGTATAATAATAATTTATATAATAATAATTTTTCGCCAAAGATTCGCCCCTTGCATTTTATTAAAAGGTTATTATTCGTGGGTTGTAGGGGTGGATGTAAAGAAAACACTTTGGTTTGTTGGCGACGTTTCGAGGACAATTTTTAGTTATTTATGCCTTAGGAAACAAACACTTTATTAAAACTTTAAAATGGTCTACAATAACACTAATAAAAATTTAGCATAAAACGTAGAAAAACGTTTTGATACTGGACACCAATTTCAATTTAGTAATACCAAAATTGTGGATATAGAAACTAATCCCAAATAAAGATAACTAACTGAATTGAGCCACATTAATATTAATAACACTGCCAATCTAAGAACTGACACAAATGGATTGAGCAACACATATATATTTAAAAAAATATAAAGATAAAGTTGATCTAATTCAGATCTTTTTCCTTTGTAATTGTCCTATATACAATTTTTTGTTTGTAACTGTTGTAACTTAAAATAGTCCTTTTTTTTAATTATAGGAAGATACTTATTTATAACTGACAATCTTAAAATGTAAATACTTATTTATTATTTTATGACAGGTCAAATACACAAGCACATTTTTTTTATTCCACCTTATTGCACAAGTACATATAAGCACATACACGCACTCCACGTACACACAGACACTACGCACAGACCTACAGACATACACGCACACACCTCCTTACACGTACACAGACAATAGACACTTATTGGAATAAATCCTGACCTAATTTTAAAATCGGCAGTATTGTGACAGATTTACATATAAAAAGCACCTGCTTTCTTTCAAAATTCGGCCTTTGGCGACTTTATTTTTAAATAGATTTTGGTATGTCAATTTTGAGAGGTCAGCTGTCAGTTTTCTTTGTAAATCTGTCAGAATAAAGCCGACTCTAAAATAAAGTCAGGTTTCAGGTTTATTCCAATAAGTCCCTATTGTGGAATATACCTTATTTAAACATGGCTATAAGGCCATTTCAAATTGAATACAATATTTTGCTTGCCTGCGTAACTTCTTAAATTATTTGTCAAAACAAACAACAAAAATTGTTCCCCAACTGACATCAAGGATGTACCACAGTGATTTGAGTAAGTATATAGTCTCCTTACAGATAGTCAATATAGGTTTAATAATAAAAAAAATATACATAACCTTTAATTGGATAATTAAAAAAAACTTTTTGTTTAATACCAATTCTTTTTTCTCGTTTGTTATATAATTATATAGTATTTAGTAACAAACAATCCTTTTCTACGTTTTATGCTACATATTATTAGTTTTATTGTAGACCACTTTAAAGTTTTAATAAAGTGCTTGTTTCCTAGGGCTTCAAAAGTTGTGCACGAAACGTCGCCAAAAACGAAAGTGTTCTCTTTACATCCACCCCTACAACCCAGTAATCCAAACCTTTTTATAATAATAATAATAATAATGTTTCCTATAATAAAATAGCTCTCGTGAGTCTCATTTGATAACACGGATAGAGCGCTGTTCGTGATTTTTCGTCCATCTAGCAGATTTTCGTGCTTGGAAACTGGATCGGAAAGATACGGGACCACCGTCTTTTATAACTGCTATTTAACGATTTGCCACGATTATTCTGCACTTTAGCATGATGTATCGCCCTTTTGTTCGCGCAACTTTATGAATATTCAAGAGTGAATTTCGCCAGAAACGTCTGCTTCGTTGTGTATTTTTTCTGACTTAAGCTATGCCACATTGTTAAACAGTGGACCGTGAGCTGTAAAGCTGGAGGGGCGCAAATGGCTTAAGAGTAGAGGTATTGGATTTTTTCTTTTTATTAGCATAGAAAAAATACTACAATGCGTTGAAACAACAGATATATTTCTTACCGTAAAAAAATTACTTTGAAATAACTGGAAATGGAAATCAACATATGATTTAACTGCTTACATTGTTTTTAATTTTCATTTTTACTTTTACTTCTCTACTTAAAATTAGTGCCCCCTATTTCCAGTCCCGTTTCGCCACGGTATCGTGGGCCGCAAGATGGCTTGCAGCCCGAGAAACCCGAGCGGCTAGCAATAATCGGTTTAATAAAAAATTTTCTGAGGAGGGGCGCTCGGCCATGCGGCTTAAAGGGCAGGGGACTCCTCAGAACACTGTTTGGTCGCAAAAAAACGCACATCAGCGTTGATCTGGCCTGAAAGGCAGAAGAGCTGTGGTAGGTCACGGATTGTTTGTTTCTTTTTATTTGAAATCGATCTTTTCATTGATCGATATGTATAGCAGTTTGTTTTTGCCTGCTCTTGTTCTAGTTTCTCTCGTATCTCGGTAGATGGCTCTTCTTGCGAGATTTTTCTCACTTTTTACATAGGATTAGAGACAAAACCGTCTAATTAACTTCGCAAAGGTGTCACATTGACCAACCAGTGTTCTGAGCAGTCTCATAAGGACGAAACAGTTAACTGTCAATACTTATTAGGTGTCCATTAGATCTTGGACCCCCGTGAGGTTAACCTTTTAAGCTACCTACGGAAAAATATGAGAGAAACAAAAACTCTTTTTTACCCGATCAACCACGAAACTTGTTTGATTTTTAAATTTACGGGTACTAAATTTCACGTTTGTTAGTATTATTTGGCTTAAAAATTCCGCTGATTAACGCTCGCTCGCGTGTCGGGTAAAAACGCAAAACAGCGTTGATCTGCCTTGAATGGCAGAAGAGCTGTCGTTCTGCTCTTGTTCTAGTTTCTCTTGTATCTCAGTAGATGGTGCTTCTTGCGAGAGTTTTCTCACTATTTACATAGGATTAGAGACAAAACCGTCTAATTAACTTCGCAAGGGTGTCACACTGACCAAGCAGTGTTCTGAGGAGTCCCATAAGTACGAAACAGTTAACTATCAACACTTATTAGGTGTCCATTAGATCTTGGTCCCCCGTGAGGTTAAGCTACCCACGGAAAAACAATATGAGAGAAACAAAAACTCCTTTTTACCCGATTAGCCACGAAACTTGTTTGATTTTTAACCTTTGGTCGTTACAGACAGACATAAATATATAAATATTTGAACATATTTATAAAATAGTGGATCTGGTTAAACTTATAGCCGTTTTTTAATATTTTATAGAAAATTATTGTAGGCTATTGTATATGATTTTTTTTTAATTTATTTTTTTTTGTTTCAGAAAGAAAGATCATTCTGATTCACGACCACCCAGTGCTTACTCGTCATAGTTTTGAGTAATTTTAGACACAAACACGTAAATTATAAATAAAATTCTATTGAGAAGTTGAACTTTGATAAAACTGATAAATAAAATACCGGTTAGAGTGAAAAAAACTAATTTGTTGTTCTATACTTTATATTATTTATATTTTTAAACCAACTTTTATGCGAACCTTGAGAGGTGTTTAGGGTGTTGTTTTATTTATTTTAAAGATAATTATGTGCCGTTAATTATTTCAATGCCTATGATTCCAGGCATGTGCCATCCCCCCCCCCCTCGGCGTTCGCGTACATGGTGTAATCTAGAGGTGTCTACTGCAGGCTGTATTAGTGTATTTCGGCAATAACGTGTAGAATGTAGGCCTTCAAGTGTTCAAAAGTTTGGGGTTTATCGGCGGAGACATTCGACTTTAAATATCCCCAAAGAAACTAATATCATAACAAAAACATTTCATGTAAAAAAGCAAGTACGCGAAAATTATATTCTGAATAGCCAAGTTCAGAAAAACATTTCCAAACTACTAAGAACCTTTGTTTTTTAAAGGATTTGGATAATATTTAAGTTTTGCAATGCTTTACTTAAAATCTTGAGGTTTTTTAATTTTTGCCTATAGTTTTCTCATAGTTCCTATCGGTCTTCCAAAGCTCAGCTCTATAGCGTTTCTGGAAGTGGGCAATGTTACTTTTACATAACTTTACATTTAAGGGTTTGCTAAATATTTCTATCAGTCTGCCAAATTTCAACTATGCAGCATGTCTGGAAGTACAGTAGGATTTTGATGATCTATACATGAGTGAGTGAGTGAGTGGCAATTTCGACGTTTTATGCAATTTCGTAACTACTTTACTAATATATGAAAGTTCATGAAACTTGGAGGGGTTGTTAACTCTACGAAGATCTACGACTGCGCAAACTTTGAGTTTCGAAGCTCATTTCGAAGTAGATTTTTAGATAAGTCAAATATGGGCTGAAATTTTTGAAGAAAAGATGATACAGTAGTTGCGCGAACTTGGCCGGGCACTGCTGTGCCCTCAGATAGCATCAAGTCGCACAAACGAGGTGGCCCGTTATCATGTTAATTTTGGGAAATTATTTGTTGGTCAAGTATATCTTGCAGGCCACATGCTGAAATCAAATTTTAATGTTAATGCCAAACAATTATCTTTAAAATAAAAAACCATTCGTTAATAATAGATAATAAAATATTTTGTGTTTAATTTCAATTTAAAATTTTTTTTAACACGACTAGACATTCCTAATGTCTTTAAGTAAAAGTACCGAACGCACCTAATCTGTTCTTAAAAGGTTTTACAGAGGCTATCGACAGATACTACCTACACCCTTTAAGAATGGGTTTGACACTTCAAATATAATGACTTTTTTATACAGCAAACTTGAATGAGACCTGATTATTTCGCCGAATATTGAGCCGCGCAACGAGCCGAAGGACGCGAAAAAAACACTAGTATGGACAGGGTAAAATTCCGCAAACCGTTCGCCAAATCGCTTGCGAGCGCGCTCCTGGCCCCGTCTAAACTAGGGTTTTATTCGCTGTTCGGCTTGTTGCGCGGCTCAATGTTTGTCGAAATGTTCAGGTCTGTACGAAGCATAAGAATTTACAACCAACATTTAATTTTTGCTTCAGTGAAGACAATTGCTTAATTTGGTGTTTTTTTTTAAATATTTCACTTTGAAGGAGCAAAATCTTTGCACATATGATATGTAAATTTAAATATGTAGTAATCTTTAATTTGGGTCCTATGTAGTGTTAATTTTTTTAATTTTCCAAAAAAAATTATGTAAAATGTATTAGCTTGGTCTGTAAACCATAAAACTGTTTTCATTACTTAAAGTTAGCAAGATAAAATTTAAAAAGAATCCGCACAACAAAGGGTGAAAAATACACCAATTATATAAAAATATTGCAGTGCTTAGTATTTAGTAAGTACTTACGTATTGAAAGGTTACAGTTGTGGGATAAAAGAAAAAAAATTATGTCGATATATTCTCAACATCAGTGACGCTCTAAAATACTTTGGATTTTTTGTAATTTTTTCAATTTTGTTTTTATTTTTAATAAAGGGTTTTGTGTTACTTTAAGTAAAGTGTTGTTAAAGAACAGAAAATATATGAAATTCAAGAGAGCGGCCATTATTTTTGATTGATTGAATTTTTTTTTGTTCAAAAATAATATCTTCTCTAGTTAGTGACTGAAGTTAATTTTTACCTTTCTAGTCCGCACAGCAATGGCTAGAGAAGGTATTGATTTCGATGAATTTTTTCTCAGATAACGTCGAAAATGTGTTATTTGGGTGTATTTTGACCTATCCTAGCAATTTCGTCGTGATGTCCTGTCTGTGTGCTAAACCGATTTTCATGAAATTTTCAGCTAAAATATTGTACGATACTGTGACGAGCTGATTGGATTTTGATTGAAATTTTTTTCATAGTTAAAACCTTTAAAAAATGCTAACTTTTTAACAGAGCGTCGCATCAATATGCAATGATTTTCTAAGAGCTTTCGTTTAGCAGTTATTTACAAAAAACTGTTTTCAAGGTTGATATAGCTTGGAGTGTGCTAAAGGGCTAGGAATGTATCAGATCCGCTATAGATTTATTTATTTTATTTCAATATTTGCTTTGAGGTTCAGATAAACAGAAAAATAAATGGATCCATGACGGATCTGATATCTTACTAGCCCATTAGCACACTCCAAGTAAACTCCATGCTATATCAGCCTTGAAAACAGTTTTCTGTAAGTAACTCAAACTAACTGTAACTGTCCAGTGGCGTGCTATAATGTTTTAGTTCATAACTATTAGGTATTAATTTGGTATTTTACGCCTACTGAGCCTTTTTTTTTGCTGGAGAATTCCATACTTTATGTTTCTTAAAAATAATCATTTTTTCAAAACTCTTATTCTTATTATATTATATAGGTACCTATCTATTTCAATAGGTAGGTGTGTACGAATTTAAGAACCTAAAAAAATAACAATTGACTTTCTTAAAATCGCAAAATCTAAAATCATTCGTTATATCTTCAAAATTGGAACTCTACACAGGTTTATTAAAAAATTAAAAAAGCCTAAATGATACGCCACTGTTTTTTTTTGTATATAATGTGTGTGAAACGTGCCTAGTCATCCTGTTTGACTCCAGCGATAACAATAGAAGCCCAATAAAAGGGTGTGAATTTTGAACGGGCCCGATTCGAGTTGAACCAGCGGTAACAATAAAAACCCAATAAAAGGGTGTGAAATATGAACCGGCTGGAGTCTATTTGGTTAAACGTACCAGACGAGAACCGTTTTTTCTGGTAATATTAAAATTTAGTTCCTGGTAAGTTTGTTTAAAATGAAGACCACCCAGTAAGACAAAAGTGCTGTAAACAGAGGGACATAGATTGAGTTGAGCCATTTCTTTTGCGCCTTATTTAATTCTGGCCGGATAGTACATACACACACATAGACAGACGCCTATATTACTAAGATAGGTCCAAATACACCCAAAAACACATTTTCGGCATTATCTCAAAAAAATTCTTTTCGTCGAGAATAATACCTTCTCCAGTCATTGCTACGCGGACTAGGAAGGTAAAAATGCAAGAAGTTCAAAGATATGCAGATGAAAGAAAAAGTTTGCCTCTGCCACAGCTACATTGTGTCTCCACCTAGCTAACCTACTTATCTGACGCTAAAACATAAAAAGGCAACCATAAACAGAAAGCAGCCTTCTTGGCCCGCATTATTGTTTTTAAAGCACGTCAAGTACCCCCAGGTGAAATTAAAATTGTAAATATTGACAATCCCTTCTCGATTTTCAGGTGAGACTCTTTAGCACGTAATAGTCCCTCTTCACCAGACCACCCAAGATGGTTTACGGTCGGCCGGCGTTAATATTTAAAGTGAAGGTAGTAGGATGAAAGGTATAACGATGACCCGCCACCAGTTTTTGAGGTGCATGATTGTGGGTGCGTTCGTTGCTAAATAGTAGTGTGGCTTTGACAACGTACCTTCATAGTTAAGGCAAGATTTTGGAAAATCCAGTTTCTAGAAGCATTACTTTTTGGCAAATGGTCAATTCCCCCTATTTCGACCCCACTGAATCCGAATATCCCTGTTGCCATATCGAAATGATGACAGGGGCTGAAATATTCAAGATGGCGGCCAACATGGTGGCGGTTTTAAATTGCCGCTGTACAGCCCAAATTGACACAGGTATACATTCAAAATATATATTTATATAACAAAAAAATAACATTATATTAGTTTTTTTTAATGGCTGCAAAAACCTCTAAAAACCACCCCAGACCCCCCAAAATCTGAAAATTTGAGATTTTTCAAATTTTCCTAAAAACTAAGCTTCTAAAGGAAAAATTTGTTATATACTTTATTGTAGACAATAACATTCTCTTTTTAACAAGCTCTAATTGAATAGGGTCAGACTGATAATAAATTTTCCAGCGGCGTCTGTTAATTGAAGTAATTTAAAAAAGTTGAAAAAATACCCATGTTTTTCCCCAGATTTTTGTTGCACGTTTTATCTAATTTTCTCAGAAACTAAGCTTAATATGAAATAAATGAATCCATGACGAATCTGATACCTTCCTAGCTAGCCTATTAGCACATTTTAAGTGAAGCCATGATATATCAATCGTGAAAACAGTTTTTTGTAAATATCTCAGAAACTAAAGCTTCTACGTAGTTTTTGATTAGAATACAAATCATTGAGCAAAACATGGTCTATCATATACCGAAAACCGCAGATGTGATGCTCCGTTAAAAAGTTAACATTTTTTAAACTTTTTAATTTTGACCAAAAATTAATCAGCTCGTAAGAGTGTCGAACTATATTATACCTAAAAATTTTATGAAAATCAAATCAGCGGTTTAGGAGGTATCGTGTTACGGACAGAGTTACACACACACACACACACACGACGATATGGCTAAGATAGGTCAAAATATACCCAAATAACACATTTTCGGCGTTATCTGAAAAAAAAAATTTCGTCGAAAATAATACCTACTCTAGCCATTGGCCATTTGGCTTGGAAGATAAAAATATGTACTACACTTTTTTGTGAACAGTGAAATTCCCTTTTCACAAAATGTAACTCAATGGGGTTTCAGTTATAACAAACTCTCCAGCGATGTCTGTAAATAGGGGTGATTTAAAAAAATCATTTAAAAAAACATGTTTTTACAGGTTTTATTTAATTTCTTAAAAACCAAGCTCTGTCAAAAAAACAGTTCATAGCATCATTTTGCATTTTTTCAAATGCTAGGATACATGGTATCTTGAAAACTAATTAAGAGATTTTCAATATAATATTAATGCCGTAATGACATTTAAAACATCTTTTAAACAGCGGCGTAGCGTGACTTAAGGGCCGGGGGGTCAAAGGATAAAAGGACCGCCCTTAAAAAATTTGCGACCAAAAAGACAAAAAAAAATGTTTATCCATATACCACCATACTGCCCCCTCAGTTCGCCCGGGCGTAGAACCGGCCCTGCGCAGCTTAATAAAGCTTATGGTACCCATGGTGCGCCAGTACCCTAGGGGCGGGACGGGGAGAACCCCCCGCGCTCCTCCCCACGCTACGCCGCTGCTTTTAAACGAGGTATCACTTGACTCACTTTCCTTAACTAGCAGAGAGTCCGTCGCCCGTCGCGTTTTCGTGATTTTATCCAACCAGGATTTGGAAGGAGAATGTGAGTAATCCTCACCGTAAAAAGGTGAATGCTCTATTCTGACAAGAACGCTCCCCGTGAATTCAAGTTCACCACCTCTTACCCGGGAGAAAACGATTTCCCGGGAAAGTTTCTAACCTCAGTTTTTTGTTTTGTGATTTGTTTTTTTTTGCGCAAGTAAAAATAGAGTTTTTAGGTAAAGCCCTATTTAGATATATGGATGTATATGCATTAAAACTAAATTGCTATACTGCGGTGCATAGGTTAAAAGCAATATCTCCACTTTCAGACCCAATCAGCGTTACCACCCTCGACCCTGAGGTCTTCGGTAGAAGGCTTCGAAAAAAATCGGTAGATTTCGGTAGATTTCATCATTCAATTTACTGGCAAGTAATCTCAGGGGATTCACAAGGTCGGAGCCAATCGAATCGCTTCTCGCATCATCCTTTTATAATAGCGTGATCTTTAATGCCGCTTGCGGTTGCCGGCTGAGTATATCGCAAAATCCAAGAGATGGCGCCACAAATACACTTTTAAAGACAATGGCTTGAAATAAAATTTTTATTCTACAAAGGATCTTACATAAAAATAATATTTTATTTATGGTGTTTTTTTTTAATCGCGATCACGAGGCGTATAAAAAAAAACCAGTTTTTATTGAAAAAAAAAATTGGTAGAAAACTATGGTAATTCGGTATATCGTAAAGTAAAAGGTTAAATCGGTAGATCTACCGAAAAATCGGTAGAGGTGGCAACGCTAAACCCAATTGAGTGAGAGTGTTTAATTTAATGCATAATATAAATGTGTACCTATATAACATATTATATTACATCTTGGAAGCGAGAAAAGCCGCGTGTTTATTAATTTGACACTACAGAGAAATGTTTATCTGAACCTAAAGGCGGTTTAAAATAATGTATAATGTAGTGTTCCTACAACTACATTTTTAAACTGTCCTTATGTAAAAGCACTTTAATAGGCCTCTATAAACAAAGCGTTAAACATTTATAATCATAACTCCATTTGGCCTAAAATAACTGACAGAAATCAGTGTGAGTTATGTTTATGTAGACATAGGCGCACCAAGGGGAGGGTCTCGAGCCAGGGCTCCCTAAAGCTAAATTTTTTTTAGATAATTAAGGACTTATTGCAATAAAGCCAGGCACTAACTGTGCACTATTCGACAGTTTCCCATTATAAGAACAGCTGTCTTCTTTCAAAATTAGGCCTTTGTGTATTATAAGAGCCGGAATTAATAGTGTCGCCATTATTAATAGGGAGCTATTGCAATAGTGCCAGACACTAATTGTGCCGGGCACTATATTAACAGTTTCGCATTATAAAAACAGCTGTCTTCTTTCAAAATTAGGCCATGTGTATTATAAGAGCCGGAATTAATAGTGACGCCACTATTAATGGAAAATAAACTACTGGATTTATAAATTCAACTTTGGCATGTCAATTTTGAAAGATCAACTGTCAGTTTTCAATGGAAAGCTATCAGAATAGTGCCCGGCACTATTACTGCCTGGTTTTATTTGCAGGAAATCCCTAATTTAAAAAAAAACTTCCTGAATTCAAAAATAAAATGGCATAAAACGCACTTTGGTTAGTTGCGAGATACGCGGCAACGTTGTGCACTGGCGTGTTGTTGCACGGCGCGATTCTAAACCCTGCACTCACAAACCGCATCGAGCGTTCAACAATACGACATTTTCATTTCCGGGAGAAAAAGTGAGTTTGATTTCCCGGGAACGCTCCCGGGAGTACTCCCTTCACAAACTTTGAAGAATACGGCTCTAGAGAACTTAAATGGGACCGGTTTATTTAAATTTGCTTAGCCGTTTAGCTCAGCAGGACGGCGCACGGCGTAATGATTTGACAATGACATGACAATGATTTGTCTAAGCGGATTAAAAAAAGCGGTCTCATTTAATAACTCTGGTTGGATAAAAATTTTCAAAACGCGACGGTCGACGGACTGTTAAAAAAAAGAAGGTTAAAAAAAAGAAGGCTTAATATTACCTCAAGTAAGTTCATAAAAACGGTTTATAGATATTGACAAAGGGAGTAAGTATGTCAAAACCGATATCTTTAATCTCAGCTTTATAGGAAATATTTATTTATTAATAGAGCAAACAATGGCGTCGAGCCAGCAAGGAAAGTATATTAAACAAACACGTTCTTAGTATATTAAAAAACACAATCTCAGTTTTAGCTGATATTAAAAATATTACATTTTTCATATCTGAGCAAAGTTTGGATCTACAGACAAAGCTATTTTTACCGTCCTAGCCCGCGCAGCATGTTCGAAAAAAAATGTTTTTTGTGATAACGCCAAATATGTGTTATTTGGGTGTATTTGGGCCTTTTAGCAATCTCATCGTGACGTCTGTCCGTGACGTGTATCCGCGTATGTGTGTGTGTATGTCCGGCCCACGATAGCTCCTAAACCAATGTTCATGAAATTTTCAGGTAAAATAGTGCATAATATTGTAAAGAGCTAATTAGATTTTAGTCAAAATCCATCGATGCTGATGACAGTTTTTTTTTGAAGTTTCAAAATTAAAAATATACAAACTTTTTAACTGAGCATCGCATCAAGATGTGGTTTTTGGCGTATAGTAGTTTTTCTCAATAATTTATTTTATTTTATTTATTTATTTATTTATTTATTTATTTATTTATTGATTCAAAGTATCAACAGCTTAAATGCCAATTACAGATACTGATCAAGGCAACGCGTTCATCTGAGAGAAGCACTCCCAAAAGTATCCATTTCTTGCATATTGACACAACTGTCAGATACTCAAAAAAAAAAACGCTAATCGACCCACATACAGTGTGGCTCTCGAGAGTATTACTCTCAGATGGACACCCAGCCTAAGAGCGTCTATTAGCACGTAACTTATCATCTATTATCTTCTTAAATTTATAGAGAGTAGTAGTATCTATATCTATCTCTGAAGCATACAAATTAAATAAATTACACATTTTATATATAGGTGAATTCTTACAGAGGTTAGTTCGCGGATAAGACAAATAAAATATTTTGGCATTACGAGAGTTAACACGGTTCAAAGCAAATGGTAACTGTGCAAGAATTTCAGGACAGTTGACAGCGTCCTTTAAAATTCTAAACATTGTACATAACAGTATTTTGTGTCTTCTTTCATTCAGAGAAAGCCGATTAAATATTTCCAAAAGGTTATCATTATCTCATTACTGAAAACTTTAAACTTTAAGAACTTCCGTTTCTGAGATATTCACAAAAACTTATTTCAAGGCTGATTTAGCGTGGACGGAGTTCACTTTGATTGTGTCAATTGTTACGAATAAAATTAAATTTTTTTCGTAACGCGTTTTTGCTAAGTAAATTTAAATATTTGCCCTAAAAAATAACCTCTAGCGACATCTTACGTGAGAGAGTTTAATTAGAATATTTAGAAAATAAACCGGTGACTTGCACACTTCCTATCCGTAGTCTGGTTAAGCTCGAGATTATTGTTTTTATGCAACGATCTAACTGCTGGGAGAGGTTCATTTTGAATATGTTTCAGTTTTGGAATAGGATCGAGTGAGTTGTCTGTCCCTTTTTTGTCATTGGGGTGAAACAGGGATAGAAAGAATTTTCTGGTTGTTCAACTTATACGACAGACATTGCGTAATTGGCCGTGTTGTATTTTAACCTAAAAAGCTTTGTTTTACGAAGACTCTAAGATTGTTTACAAATTTATTTTACCTATAAAACAATAAACATAAGTTTTTTGTAATTTTAATAAAGTGACTCAAAATTATTCAGTCAGTTTTAGTCTTATTAATGAATACGGATTTGTGTTATTGATTTTCTGGAGAATGAAGATTTTGGGACTTTAGGGAATCTGATTGGTCAGTGATTGCTATGCAGTTTGGGAAATTGAGAGGAATTTTACAAAAATCGCTCTCTTTTGTTTGTTGCATTTGTCGAGAAACAAGGTATTTTAATTATGTTATAACATAACCTTAAAAATTTTTTTTTTGTTCATCAAGCATGGCTTGAAATTTTTTTTATAGGATACATTAGAACTTTGCTCTAATTTTAATCAATGGTAATATGAAATTCAATTGCATATACCAGATTTTTATTTTTAATTAGGTCAATATGTTATAACATAAATATATATATATATATATATATATATATATATATATATATATATATATATATATATATATATATATATATATATTTATATATATATTTATAAAAAATTTTCTTTGCCGAGGAAATGTTACAATTTTTCTTTATGCCTTTAACAGACAATTATCTCTCTATTTAGATTACTTAATTTTTTTTATAAAAATTTTGATTAGTTTCATATTTTATCTTTATCAAAATGTGGAATTGATTTTGTTTTATGGTTCAAACTATGTTCGACAAAATATTTATATATTGGCTATATGGTATTTTGGTTATAGTTTATTCACAATGTTATGCCTACATGGGATTTCTAGAATCCAGATTATGATTTTAGGCTAGTAGTTAATCCTGCCTCTCGCTCATTTCTTTATTGGATAGCTTGGTACCAATTAACAATAGTCACTACGACATGACCATATGGTTAAATTTAAGGTTATGGTTATCATAAGCACCTTTGGTTGAAATAGAGTTAGACAGATTAATACAGCTAAATTTTAACATAGCTATTGCCGATAGCTGTTTTTTACATATAGTTTTTTTTATAACCAAAATACACATTTTTGTTTTTTTTATAAACTTAGGTGATGATTTGCGTCCAGAAAAGATAAATAACTTGGTGTGAATAGACTAAAATTTTATTAGGTAATTCTACAGAATTACTGTACAGTATGTACAAATTTTGATGAAACTTTGGAATATTTATATAGGGTGTTTTGATGGACCTGATCAAAAAATAAAGTTTATTTGTTTTTATCCATGGAAAATGATTGAAACCATAGTTGTATTTTAAAGATTACTTTAAGTATACTGAATCTGACATTTCCTGGGTTAAGATTGATTTGTTTTTATGTTATTTTTTTTTCTAACCTCAATTCTCGACAAAACTATTACAACATATGTAAATATTTTTTTTCACTATTGTACATCCAAAGAAACAAGGTTCTAAAAAGGAAGTATGTCTCTTTTAAGTTATATTTGAACAGTAAAATCTATAATTTTATTAATATAATTTTTTTACTACCTTTTTAAGAAAGAAAAAGAGTTTCAACAAAAAATTAATATTTTTTTCTGAAACAAAATAAATGTTGAGGGTTGTAAACAAAAAGTAATCCTGATCTTTTATTTCGTTCCTGCATTGATACATTGGTAACATGGTGATAGTAAGAAAAATCTGTCACCATTGTTGTTAATTGTGTCAAAGTAAATAGAGGTTTATTATCATTTCACAAATAGAAAATTGACAATATTTTTCTTAAAGGAACCTCACGACCCTAAATAGCTCTTCCTAGCCTTGGTAAATTTGAGGTATATTAAAACAACATCAATAATATACAAAAAGTTATATTATATGAAAAAATAATATAACACAATGGGCTAGAAAAGTATCATAAATCAATTTATTTTTACTTTACGAGGAAGCTGCATTTTACACTTTCCACAGTCCCAAAAAAGTACATTTGTTTATTAAAGTTGTTAACCAAAAAATAACTGATTTACCAAATAAATAAGCAATACCCGCTAAAAACCGCTTATAAATTTTAGTGAATTTTATCTTTTTGCATTTAACTTGCTTTATTCAAACTACTCATCATATTGTAATAAGACTACTCTCTGGTGTTGACCAACCACTGAATCGCAAACAAAAATACAAACATATCGTGAAACTAATCTGTACACACATAATTTTATTTATTTATTTATTTATATAAACAATTCTACTACACACGGCCGGAGAATGGCCAGTTTAAACAATTAGATAAGGTGACCGACTAATATAATTTTGAAGTGAGTGTGGTAGTGAGGCAAAGGTTCCGCCAAGGGCCACCGTTGTAAGAGGCGTGAATTTTAGTAATCAAGACATACTATATTATTGAAAGACAGGGGAAATAGTTTTTTTTAGTAGTTTTACGAAAGGGGAGGCTGGAAAGTCGTCGACGCGGGACCTTTTTACCTACCCCCAGAGCATACTTTTGTTGTTGTTTGTTCCTGTCCCTCGTCAAACCTTCTCTTAATAAAGGTTCAGGGACCTCAGGAATTTTGTATCCAACTTCCTTACTTTGAATATTCCTCTTCCCACTCCTTTATCTACTTAATAGTTTACTAGGAGGTGAAATGCTGTTTCCTCTTTCTCTCCGCACATAGGACATGTCCTATTGTGTTCTATCTTTAGTATGGTTAAGTATCCTGTGAGCACTTTAAGCATGAGGTTGACTTATCTTCCTTCTCTACCCATCAGCCAAGCTAAAGCTGGTCAAAATCTCCTTTGTTCGAATAGGCCTAGCCCTTATGCACCTCCTTAATTGTCCATTCTTTAAGGGTTGACCGTATTTGTCCTCTTGTCAGCCCCAGCAAGGTTTCACGGCCAACAAAACTTTGTTTTGATCCCTTTTTGGCCAGTTTATCGGCCTTTTTGTTGCCAGGGATCCTCGTACTACTACAAACTTACAGGAGCTTGACGTCCTTTATCTTAAGGTCACTAGATCACTTGTGGTTTATTTAAGTGCGTGATTCGATGTTGTTTGCTACGTTTGACATTTTAGGTTAAACCACCTAAAATGTCAAATTGAACGTTTTCCATAATATTTTTGAAGTTAAAGAATTTTTTTTTTCAAGACAGGCTATAAAAACTATTTTCTACACCGATATAACAGTTCAGGAGTACCAGAGATATAGAACAGCTAGAGATTGGATTTCACAACCTACCAAAATAAAAAGAGTGGTTACACCATGCGTTTGACCTTACCTTTGAAAAAGCGGATAATTGGTTTAGGCAGCCTAACCAAACTCCGTTAAACTCGCTATACTTTGATCTTGTCAAAATGACGGAGGCTGTCAGTGGCTGTTCTTTTTGTTGTTTTCTTGATGGAAAATAAAGTTAATAAGAGTAGAGTAATATTTTAAGACGCTGAACAGTTTTTGACAGTTACATTTTATCCCAAATTTAATTGAAATTGAAAAAACTAGCAAAAACACAATTATTAAACACAAACAGCTGTCGACAAGCGCCTGGCATTTCTAAACCAGAGAACGAAATGTCAATGGTTGAAATGGCCGCATTTTCAATTTAATGCTTTTACTATCAATGTTCTATGGTGGGGAGTGCACTGTGTGCAAAATGCTTGGAGTTTTAGATAAAGAAACGTATGAATAAAAGTTGCCAAAACAGAATAAAACCGTGTTTTGTATCTCTTTGATATTTGGTTGAAATTGGTCACCTTACATAAATTCAAACAAAATGCCATAAACTAATAATGCCCTGTAAACAGTTGTTTTCGTTTTAGCTTCTGTGTGGTGCGTATTTACACATGTATGTGTAAGAGTAATTTTATACACTTACCTACTTCATTTAATATGTGAAATTTAACTTTAGTTTTTACTTATTTTCTATACAGGATGCGTCAAAAATAGATTCACAGTAAATAAAAAAATTAGTAACATGAAAGGTCTAAAATTAAATTTGTGCACAGCAATGCCCCGCCAAGTTCGCGCAAACTGCTGTATCATTTTTTCTTGAAACATTTCAGCCCATATTTGACATATCGAGGGCCCAAGTGCAGTTCCTCGTGAGTGCATTTTTAAAAACTTTACAGGATGAGCGAAAAACTGCAGTTAACTGCAATAAGAGCTGATTTTTTGTAACCTTTTACTAAGAAATGTATTTTCTTTACAACCTCAAGTGCTTCTCAATATATGGGGCCATCTGTCACGATCATAAAGATGCCGAAAAACCAAAATAGAAAAAGTGTTTACGAGGTACTGCACTTGGACCCTCGATATCTAAAACTCTACTTCGGAATGAACTACAAAACTCAAACCTTATAGAGTTAACTACCCCTTCAGTTTCATAGATTTCCATAAAGTAGTAAAGTAGTTACGAAATTTTAAAAAACGTCGAAATTGCCACTCACTCATGTATAGATGATCAAAATTCTACTGTACTTCCAATAATGTTACCAAGCTAAAATTTGGCAGAGTGATAGAAATTTTGACCAAACTCTTGGAAAAATAAAAAAACCCCAAAATTATAATTTACTCCCGTTAATGTAAAAAAACCAAGTACGCGAAAATGGTATTTCGTAAAAATATTTGAGATAAAAGTTCTCCAATACAAATTTCAAAATGAAAGGTTTTTATTAGTTTGAAAATGTTTTTCTAAACGTGGCTATTACGGCTGCAAATGGCTCTTAGGCACAGTGGCTTTAATTGTAAAGTTTAAAAGCCACAATAGACACTGGTGGTCGCAGTGGAAGGGCTGCAAGGCCCACTCACATATGAATCATCATCAAAGTTTAAAAAAACATTTCCAAACTAGTAAGAACCATTCATTTTAAAATTTGTATTAAAAAACTGTGCTTTACTTTTATCTCAAATCTATTTACGGAATAATATTTTTGCGTGATTGGCCTATTTTTTACCAAACTGCAGCACGGCGAAAGGAAGGGTAATGTTTTTCGATTGTTGTATGTAGATAAGTAAATAAACGGCTGAACCGATTTTAACAAAAAAGGTGCCGTTGAATTGCTACTGATCCCGAAGGTGCTATAGACTATATTTTTTAACAGGAATCAACATGGCGGTCTTCAAACGCCATTTTGTCACAATTATCTAAATTTCAGACGATTTTATTAAAATTCCTTTGATTACCCATTGCAAATGTCCTGCTCCCACCCACCTCCCCTCCTGTCATTCCCCCCACCCTATTCAAAAACCATTGGCATAATTTTATCAAATATAGAGCGATGTCAAAAGCGATTTCAAAAGTTCCTTCTGCACACGCTTGAAGACTTTCTTCCAACATCATTTTACTAGTTTCTCAGTCCCTCTCTTCTCCCCTCCCTCCTTATTAGTAATAGTTATAGCTATTACTACCTTTCAAAAATATAAAGCGATTTCAAAAATTCTTTCTGCACACGCTTTAAGATTTTTTTTTCCAATATCATTTTACTAGTATGCCCCTTTCTCTCTCTTCCCCCACCTTCACTTAATGGAAGGTAACACTGTTCGCGTCCGTAGAAAATCTACACGTACTTTTCGGATAAAGAAATGCATGTGCTTTTTACAAGGCTGAATAAGAATTAAACCTAAAACTTGGAAATAAAAAAAAATAAATAAAAAAAACACCCAACTGCTAAATTTACTTGTAACTACTAGCCGCAATTGGGTACAAAATTACCCAATAACCTGATTCATGAAAATACAAAACTGTATAATTTAGCAAGTGCGCTTGGCCATCAAAACTAAAAGTTGAAGCATGTCGTACATTATACTGCCGTCCTTAGTAAGACCAACCTATCTGCAAAAAATAAAAAATGAGTTAGGACCGAAAATGGCTTTAAATAGGTAACTTTCATCTGTTTTTAAAGAAAAATACCCAAATTTTTGTTCGGAAGTATTTTATTTTGAAAAACAAAAAAAAATATTACTATGTACTCTTGGCAGGCATTTAAAATTTAAACTTGCTTCTCTCAAAATAAGTGAAAACGTAGATAGGTGGGTCTTACTAAGGACGGCAGTATAGGTATACCCTTAGAGTAATAAATTATTACTCTAAGGGTATACCTATCAATTTTGTACTCAACTGCGACTAGTACTTACAAGTAAATTTAGCAGTGGGTGTTTTTTTTATAAAAAAATTTTGTACATGGTATGTTTTTGTGATGATAATATATTTTTCAGTTAATGGATTTTATTGAGTTTTCCGATAAAATTTTATAGTTAATTAATAGTTATGGAAAAATAGGTAAAAATAAGGCATATATATATACTGAAGACTACACAATTAAAAAAATTTGGTTTAGTTTTACTATGTGACATTTTAAATAAACATGTTTTTTACGGTTTCTGGCAATATTCATTTTTGCTAAGTTTAAATTTTTTTATCATTTTATGTAAATTTTTACACTTCTGCAAAAGAAAGTACTTACATTTATAAAATCACCCGTTATTTTTAAATAGTACCTATAAGGAATTTTCTAAATTTTGTCGGTAGTCTCTTTCTTATAAATGGTGATACGCAAATACTACCACACAGGTTTGATCCGTGTTACTACGAGCTATTCTTAAAATATGAAAAAAAGATCACCATGTAGAATCAATTAAACCATTAAACAACGTCTATGGTCAGGTGTGTGATTCTCCTTGGGTCCTGATATATGGGCACTCTAAAAGATTTTATTTCTTCTTGAATCAATTCACACCGCGGGCAAAGCCAGCTTCTTTATATGCATCATCAAATCAAACAAAGGCGGCTACTGTTCTCCGATTCTAGGTTTTGGGTACCATAAAAGGGGATAATATAACCACAGTGTGATACTTACACTGTGCTATAACAACTATATTTTATTTAAATCAGGCTTAATTATAATGTACATACATTTTTTGGTCAAAAATTTTGACAAACCAGAAAAGTACTGTTATTCTTATGCTTTTACCTAAATGCGTTACCTTTTTTATATTTTTGTAATTCTTTAAACCGGTCTACTAACCAAACAATTTGCAGGTTAAATTTAGAGTCCCTGAATGTGACAAATATCGGCGTGGCATTATCCGATATTAGTTACATACAGGGACTCTACCTTGATCCCGCAATCTTATTTCTACAAAAACATAAAAACCAGTTTTTTTCTTAACTTTGATAGCTGCCATGAGGTTAAGCTTTCGAGCTACCCACGGAAAAATATGAGAGAAACAAAAACTTATTTTTACCCGATTAGCCACGAAAACTTGTTTGATTTTCAAATTCATGGGTACTAAAATTTACGTTTGTTAGTAATTGGATTAAAAATTTCGCTGATTGAGGCTCATGTCTGAAGGTGGGTAAAAACGCTAATCAGCGTTGATCTGGCCTGAAAGACAGAAGTGTTGTCGTAGGTCACGGATGGTTTCTTTTTCTTTGCAATCGATCTTTTCATCGATCGATATATATATATATATATATATATATATATATATATATATAGCAGTTTATTCTCGTTTGTTCTTGTTCTAATTTCTCTCGTATCTTGGTAGATGGCGCTTCTTGCGAGGGTTTTCTCACTATAGACATAGGATGAGAGACAAAACGGTCTGATTAACTTTGCAAGGGTGTCACATTGACCAAGCAGTGCTCTGAGGAGTCCTATAAGGACGAAACAGTTAAGTGTCAGCACTTATTAGGTGTACATTAGATCTTGGACCCCGTGAGGTTAAGCTTTCGAGCTACCCACGGAAAAATATGAGAGAAACAAAAACTGTATTTTACCTGATTAGCCACAAAAACTTGTTTGATTTTTTAAACAATTTTTATCAAGAAATGATTTCCTTACAATTTTGTGGACAAAAACTTCAAACATTTTAAGGCTAGTTTAACACAAAATTTTTATTCACATTAAAGTTTGGCGTGTCCACAAAGTGCATTTTTGCGCCACTGCATTTACTGTGTTGTTACAGTGTAGTGTCAATGCGTCCATTGCTTTCAAAATAAAAAAAAATTTGAAGAAAGTTCACAAGGTTAAAAGTCTTAACGAAAAAGTTTCACGGGCAAATTATCAGAGAGCAGCGACCCCGAGCTACCTACTTACTCAAAAGCTATTAAAATTAATATTTTGTAAACAACACGATTAAAAGAGCGCCGCCGGCGAAAAATTCTGGAAAATTAGGTTTTTTTCGACAAAACGGGCGCCACAAAAGAAAATGTTTGCGATATAAAAAAACTACTGAAAAATTAAAAATCATTGCGCGGCAGGTAAATATGGCAACATTTAAATACATTTACATACATACATCAGGTTGTTGTAAACAATTTGGAGATATAAATGAAAAATGAATATGAAAATTTCAGAAAAATTAAGAACAAAAAAGGGGGCAAGCGAAAATTTAATAAAAATAAAACAATAAAGAAAAAACTAAAATGCTAAACATTTTTGGGAAAAATGGTATCAAATGAATGTCTTGTATAGTTTTAAAAGAGCCAATTCGAAAACTTTACTGACATATGTATAGTCAGTTCACCTGTGACGAATTATGCTAATTTCGTTTGGGGAGGCCAATTTTGAGCTCGAGGGGGCTAAGCCCACCCTAATTGCGGCCCTGCATTACCTGTGATTTGATACTATTAAATAAGTAGGATCAAACAAATTTTATTTGGAAACATTCCAACTGAACTACGGCATAAATAAATATATATTAAAATATGCATATCTTACCTAGAGACCCTGTATGTATGACATAAAATATGTCATACATACAAGGTCTCTAATCTTACCTAGGTATGCCTATTCAGGGCTATCAAAACGGACGGGCCACGATCCTCCACTTTGTTGACGTCACATCCGGGGCTGATTTTTTTTGATGGTCACGTTACGACACAGCTGATTGTCTTTAAAATATTAAAGTTGGAATGACGATTTATGAATATTTTTTTTTTTTTTAATAAAGCCTTTTTTGAGATTGTTTTTACTTTATTTTGGCAGAACAATTTTTTTTTAATGTATTGTAATCCTTAATTTGTCAGAGCCGCTTCATTAGCTCACACAAAAATTAAGTTTAAAGCAGAAGCGAATGTGACAATCACAGATGACAAAGTCAAATACATGTCAAATATAACAGTTGGCATGTGGTACATGGCGGGTAATTTGAATTCAAAATAAGGAATGCTAAATCTTGAAGATTTTAACCTTTTAATCATGTTGCTTCCTTACAAAACTTTGGTGGAATATCGGGATGGTGTCTGAGAATATTTCACTGAAATTTTGCGAAAATCTGTAGTGCCATTTTGAAAATATCATAAAAAAACGTCTGACCTCCCATAAGACCCAATGTAAAATTCAGCCCCGGGAGAACAGCTGATTTTTTCAGGGTCGTGGCCTCTATTTTTGTGTTGGCTTTGGCCTATTATATAACATCTGCTGACAAAAACATATCTGGGGCATCAACTCGCTTTTTCAAAAACCCAAATGCAATTAAATAGCATAAATCTCTAATGGAAAGTTACTTGCCCAGAAGTTTTGGGACCCTTGACCTTTTTCCCTGCAAAGTCATCTACTAGTTTCTCCTCCCTCATTTTCTTTTGCACCAAATAATTTACCTTGTATTTTTAATTGCTGATTATTTAATTTTTTAGAGGGCGGAAAATTATCGTTGCCCTCTGAAGGTAGTTGCCTGAGGCGGCTGCCTCGTTGCCTCACCCTTTGATACGCCCCTGACATGTTATGACAAACTTGACTAAAAGAGGGACCAGTAAAAATATTTTCTGCTCTCTTGATTCTTTATCGGTCCCTGTTGAGACCGGAAAGTTTTCCAAAAGATCTGCCTGTAAACTGACACTTTGCGTACAAAAAATTCTACGGAAATTGCTTGTTTTCCAGTCGGTTTAAAAAAATGTATTACTTTTAAAAACGCCTGGAGCTTAAGATATTTGAAACAGTGTGGTTAAAAATTAACAAAATTATTTCTTTGAACCATCTTTTCGGGTTTCAATATTTACAAAACCAGATTACGAGGCAAGTTACGGCCATCCCAATCCGATTTGCTTTCTCGCGGTTTATAATATTATATTATATATACCCAGACAGCACAAGTACGTACTATGTACGTACATAGTACGTAACTTAAGTTTTGGCCTACGTCCACTTATGTACGTCGTAGGGACGTAACTTTAGCCATTATTTTCCTTCTATTTGTACGACCTATGGATGTACTGAAGTATGTACTATATACCTTCGACGTATTTTGGACGAATGAACGTACTTGGTACGTACATAGTATGTCCAATTAAACGTAAAATGTACGAACTTTAGACGTACATTTTACGTATATGGTACCTAAAATGTACGTAATCTAGACGTACATGGTACGTACATAGGGCGTCAAATTAAAACAAAGAAAGTGTAGGATTAGGACTAGGTATCATTTAAAATACTCCAGCTACCTGAACAATCCTACTTTAGAGTGAATATTCCAGTTTTACCTCGAGAGTCTTCAGAGGTTTGATTAAGTTTGTTTTGCTTGATTTAATTTTTAATCTCTAACAATGCCGTTAAATGTTAACTAGTGTACGCCATCTATTACCAAATTCCATTGTTAAATTTTCGGAAGCGCATCTCTAAAATTAACGTAAAATGTACGTACTTTGTACGTAGCTGGTGTACGTACTATGTACGTACATACTTGTACGTAAATTGTACGTACGTACCTCTCAAGAAGGACCGGCGTAAAATGTACGTAGCTAATGGACGTACTATATACGTACACAATTGCACGTACATAGTACGTACTTTAATGGTTCCGGGACGTACCGTCATAAAACTTAGGTAGCACAAGCCATCTTAAAGATATCTTATTTCCATCTTGTTTGCATCTGAATGTCTCGAGACCTTTCTAAGATATCTTTAAGATGTATTAATCAATATATCTTTAAAATGTTAATTCTCAACATCTTAAAGATATATTTTTTATGTCGTTTTAGCTACCAAACATTATTTACAAAATTTTTAATGTACGTATACTTTTTTTTAAATGTTTTATGATATTTAATATTTTTTACTCTTTACCTTTTGTTATAGATGTATTATTTAATATATCTTCAAGATGTTGACTCTCAATAGGGGCTGGACTAGATCAATTTATTGCCTTCTAGTCCCTTTTTGCAATAATTTAGAAAAAGATCCGGCACATAATGTATTGTAACATACTTGGTTATTGCAAATAAATTTATTATTATTATTATTATTATTATTAGATATATTTTTTATATCTTTTTAGCTACCAAACATACCTATACAAAATTTTTAATGTACGTATCTTTTTTAATGTTTTATGGTATTTAATATTTTTTACTCTTTTATTTTTTGTTATTACGGGAGGTTGCATGTGCTTACATTTTAGTCCAAAAACGTTCGTCAGATTTTACGACTTCTTCGACCATCGACTTTTAAATGCTGATTTCTAAGGCTAGGATAGAAAAATACTACAATCATTTTATAATCAATTTTGGTCCCGCACAGGACGTAAAAAATATACCATCAGTTTTGATCCCGTTTATTCCCGTCTACATTTTACGTCCTGTGTGGGCCCAAAATGTGAGATTAATGTGAAAGTGATGTAAAATTCCCTAAACTCTGCAGTCGGGCACATTGGATCAAGGGAAGTTTAGTCAAAGACTTCCAGAACAAAGTTTTGGCCTTCAAATTATATATATAGATATATAAAAGTATATATGCATCTCCCTTTCTACGTAATAATTTATAAGCGACCCCTTCAATCCCCATATAAGGACACTTATCGTAGAGCCTGCTGTATGATAGGTGTCCTTAACCCTACGCCGTAATTCAGTTATCCTTTTTTATTTGTAACGAATGAAAAAGGAAGGAAAGGTCACCAAGGGGACCATCTTAGGGTCGCGCGTCTTGTTTGTGACGTCAAGCATATGTTTCGCGAATGGACCAATTCTGGTTTGCGATTATGAACACCTTGGCTGTCAAATGTGTCAACGCTGTCATTTAGTAGCGTTCTTTTTACTGGGCGAACAAAAGCCAAAATCTTTTATGCTTTTTGCTCCCGATTTTTCCTTTTTTTTTTCCCGATTTTTCCTGTTTGTTAAATAATTGGATGTTTTGCTCGTGCTGTTGGAAAAGGTAAGAAAATAAACATGCACAAGTTCTATATGCGTGCCAAACGCCAAAATGGAAATAAAAATAATGATTCTGATGTCCGGGGTGCTGTTGTTGAGGCTGATGTCCGGGGTGCTGTTGTCGAGGCTGATGACCGGTGCGCTGTTGTCGGAGCTAATGTCCGGGGTGCTGTTGTCGAGGCTGATGGCCGGGATACCCTTGTTGAGGTTGATTTTTTTTATATAAATATATTTTATATACATAGTTGACCAGTTTTACTTATAAATGTTACTGAGGATTATGAAACTACTTTTATACATGTTACTGAGGATTATGAAACTACTTTTATAGATATGGTTTTTTAATAAAGCTGTCTTTAAAACATACTTTTTGTGTTCTCTTCACACATTTTTATACCATATTTAAATGTCTTGCAAAAGGCATCCAAAAGATGTCTTAAAAATATATCTTAAAGATATAAGGATTTGTAACATACGATGTCTTTAAGATATCTTCGAGATATCTTTCCGTAAATATAAGACGTCTTTAAGATATCTTTTAAAAGACATCTTTAAGATGCTTTTTTTAAAAACATTTTTAAGTTGTCTTAAAAAGGATATCTTAAAGATATCTTTTTTAAGACATCTTTGAAGTGTCTTGAAAATACATCTTTAAGAAATCCTTTCAAGGCACCTTAAAGATATAAGGATTTGTAACATACGATGTCTTTAAGATATCTTCAAGATATCTTTCCGTAAATACAAGACGTCTTTAAGATATCCGTTACTTCTTGAAATTCACATCTTTAAGACAAGATATCTTTTTTAAGACATCTTTGAAGTGTCTTGAAAATACATCTTTAAGATATCCTTTCAAGGCACCTTAAAGATATAAGGATTTGTAACATACGATGTCTTTAAGATATCTTCGAGATATCTTTCCGTAAATACAAGACGTCTTTAAGATATCCGTTACGTCTTGAAATTCACATCTTTAAGACAACGTTGTGCTACTTGGGAATGTACGTCCCTAGGACGAAGTGTGCTGTCTGGGTAATATATTTTAGCTACTAATTTTATATAAACTACAAATATACGCATGTGAATAGGAGAAAGTTATTTTTGGTGCCCTAAAGGTTATGATGGCTAAACTTCGGACGTGCTAAAAGCACTAAATGAGTCAAAATCACCCCCGCATGTCCTCAGGTAAAATCAAGGTTGTTACAAAACACTTTTATGCCGCATAATTTTTGGCTCGGACATGTCAAAACAACGTTGCGGGTGGTCTCTAGATTTATCCTTCGACCGTAGGCATTACGCACACTCACACAGACACTAAAAAGTTGCTGAGTTTGACACTTGAAATGTTGATGATTCGAATCAAGTTTCATTGAAACATACTGGGAAGTGCTACTTCACCTTATATTACGTATAAGGAATATATTAATATGATGATACATCATGATTTTAGATCTTCCGAAATTAAATTGAAATTCCAATATGAACAAAATATAATAATTGTAAATCGTTAAAGGCAGTGCCTTCTATCATAAAGTTTACTGTGTGCTCCTATTTATAGTGTTGCCGCCGAGACGAGAGATTCTCGCCTCTCGTCTTGTCGAGAGATATTTTCTCTTGAATTAAAACTCGAGACGAGACGAGAGAAAGACCCTCTCTCGTCGAGAGATTCTCGTTTCTCTCATTCTCTCGAGCAAAAAAGTTTGGTTTTATAAATTTTTATGATTTACCATCTGTTCGTATTGACCTATTGTAGAGATATTTATGTACTGTTCTTTTTTTTAAATAAAAGGTATGCAAAAGTTGTCATATATTCCTTCCTTGACAACATGTACTACGGCTTACCTTTCGTTTACTTGAAATTAGATGGAGAAAATCCAAAAGTATAATTAAATTATACTGTCAATTTTTGTTATTTAGAAATCTGTTCATTTAAAAAAAAATGTTTTTGGACAATTCTTTAAAAAGCTAAAATTCAGAAAATCAAATAATTTTCTTGTGGAAATAAGTTTGTTTTTTATTTTGAAAGAAATGAAAGTTCAGATGAAAAATCTGATAGTTAAAAAAAGTTTAAAACTCTTTTGTATTGGGCGTTTATTTCAAAAAATCATAGAAATTTCTTGCAAAAACATGATTTTCCCTGAAAAATTACTAAAAATTAAGATTTAAAGAAAGTTATTTAAAAAAAAGTTTTAGTTAGTTTTAAGAAATCCCAGAATCTGGAAATTCCATAGAGATCTTGAAAACCCAAGTATTTTAAATAATAGATTAACACCTTGAGGGAAGGATTTAATGATCGATGAAGAAACTCATAATTATAAAAGAGAAGAGAATTCTCAAAAAATAAAAAAAAATTTCAAAGAAATTAAAGAATTACCAAATAAAACAATATACAGCACCAACGCAGTCAAAAATGAGTAAATTTGGTCCTTATACCTTTTTACTAATTAATATATAAAAAATGAATTTTTTTTCAAATAGTTTCGAATTTTATAGGTTGACTAACTACATGTAGTAAGCATGCATGGCGAAAAAATATTAGATGGTATTTTAGCAAAGCAGACGAAGATTTTTAATATCTACGGCTCTGCAAAATTTATTTACAAACTTTCTTCTCAACTCCAATCACTTTTGCCAAACTTTGCAACTATTTTATTTACAAATGATTTTTGAAAGCAAATCTTGAAAAACCATTAAAAACTAAGATAAAATTATGCAGCGGGCCTAAATCGGGACTTTCGCGTAACACTTCACAAATCGGGACAGCTGAGCCCAAATCGTAACTAATTTAAAGGTAGGAATTTTCATCACATTGACACGACTTCTGTCAAATATTTCGATTATTGTTTACGGAGTGCATACAAAATAATATAGCTTTTTAAGGTTTTATATTATTTAAAAAAAATTAACTTGAACACAAAAAAATATTTGTAAAACTGCCATGACTATATGACATCCAAAACTTTAATAGAGGAATTTTTTTTGAGAATAATATTCGCATACTTATAAGTGTCTTTTTTACTCAAAGACCTTGTCTTGTACTTAATTACAGTTTTAAATTTCTGTTGGCTTTCTGAATTTAAAAATATAATAGGTATGTTAAAAATAAATAAAATATTTATTACAAATAAGGTGTTTAAAGTTGAAGGTTGTCAGGTCCATTTAGATTACAATGGATAAAACCGGCTTTGAAAATGTACCCCTAAAAAATATATAGATGGTGGATTAAAATTGTAGTTTTTACCCAACTGCAGCACGGAGAAAGGAAGGGTAATGTTTTTCGATTGGGATATGTATGTAAGTATGTAAATATGTATGTTTGTGTCACGCTAAAGGCTAAACGGCTGAACCGCTTTAAAAAAAAGGTGTTTGAATTGCTACTGATTCGGAAGGTGCTATAAGCTATATTTTTTAAACAGAAATCAGAAGTGCGCTGGCGGTCTTTAGACGCCATTTTGTCACATGATGTAGGCTTGAAATAATACAAATTATCTAAATTTTAGGCGATTCTATTGAAAATCCTTTTGATCACCCATTGCAAATGTCCCCTAATTTGCAGTAGTTATTCTGTAATCCTCCCTGCTCCTACCCATCTCCCCTCCTGACATTCTCCCACCCTATTCAAAAACCATATTCGCATAATTTTATAAAATATAGGGCGATTTCAAAAATTCTTTTGCATATGCTTTCAGATTTTTTTTCCAACACCATTTTACTAGTTCGCCCCCTCCCGTCTCTCCCTCTCTCTTCACCGCCCTCCTTTTTAGTAATAGTTATGGCTATGACTTTCACAAATATAAAGCGATTTTAAAAGTTCTTTCTGCACACGCTTTAAAAAAAATTTCCAAAATCATTTTACTAGTTTCCCCCTCCCTCTCTCCTCCCCTCCCTCCTTATTAGTAATATTTGTAGCTATACCTTTAACAAATATAGAGCGATTTCAAAAATTCTTTCTGCACACGGTTTAAGATTTTTTTTCCCAACATCATTTTACTAGTTTCCCCCTCCCTCTTCCTCTCTTCTCC
Source organism: Aspidapion aeneum (assembly GCA_963576565.1). Taxonomy (NCBI): domain Eukaryota; kingdom Metazoa; phylum Arthropoda; class Insecta; order Coleoptera; family Brentidae; genus Aspidapion; species Aspidapion aeneum. The sequence continues at coordinate 52,953,200 of OY755038.1, forward strand.
CCACCCTCCTTATTAGTAGTAGTTGTAGCTATACCTTTCACAAATATAGAGCGATTTCAAAAATTTCTTCTGCACACGCTTTAAGATTTTTTTCGAAACCATTTAACTAATTCCGTACTCCCTCTCTCATCCCCCCACTCAAAGGAAGATAACACTGTTCGCGTCCGTAGAAAATTTTCACGTACTTTTTGAATAAAGCTAAATGAATTGTAAATGCATAGTGCTTTTTATAAGGCTAAATAAGAATTAAACCTAAAAGTTGGACACTTAATTGCTAAATTTACTTGTAACTGCTAGTCGCAGTTGGATACAAAATTACCCAATAACCTGATTCATAAAAATACAAAACTGTATAATTTCGTAAGTGCGCTTTGGGCATCAAAACTAAAAGTTGAAGCATGTGGTACATTACAGGTACCTATCTATTTTAGTAAAGTAAATTTAGCAGTTGGGTGTTTTTTTTTCTAAAATTAAATGTGAAAATTTATTGTGGACACCGTGAAGATGTTTAATAGCATCTATAAACCACTCTTAACTGTATTAACAACTTATAAAGAAAAATACAAGTACTCTTCTATAGAATGAACTCCCATACTCCTCCCGGATATTTTTTCACATACCGTACACATTTTTCGTAAATTATTTCCCATTTTCACAGAAAAAATACAATTTTACACGACAAACGCAAAACTCCGCCAAATATAAATAAACAGCAAAGATTGCGTCCATCCACACAGCAGCTGTATGTCTAAGTGACAAAACACGCAAGCGCACTTGAAAATTTGCGTCTGCGAATTTAAATTTGCCATTGTTTCCAACGCAAGCTATGATTGCGATTTGCCAAAGAGGCAGCAAAAACCAAAAGAATTTTTTTTACCGTTTTCCATAATTGTGACATCTAAACTCAAGCAAGACGTGCAAATAAATGCGCCTTAGGTGAAAATTTTTGGAAAACAAAGTAATTTTTTAAAAATTATTTTTTTTAAATTTTTATAAGAAATTGCGTTTTATCTTGCTATTTTTTAACTAGAACTAATAAATATAAGTTTTATGTTAAGGAGGCAGGGCAAACCCCCCTGCCCCTCCCTGGATCCGCTACTGGAGCTATTAAATTTCTTCTTCTAGTTTGCTTGGGGTGTATCTACGGTTCGCCTAAAAAATATATTTTTTTAATACTCGCGGTCATCTGTGGTGCATCTAGTCCACATTTTAAATAAGTAAAATGCTTAGATAGTATTATATAAAAAAATTAAAAAAGTACTTTTGGATACTTTTTCTAAAATCTTAATTAAATAGCGCACAAAGAAAATAATTATGTTTAAAATTCAGCCTTTAAAAAATTCGGCAGTAATAAATGTTTAAGATGTTTCTATCATTTCTTTTTATAAATGTAAAATACTTACTTATATTTCTCTCCTCCATAATAGTTAGAACCTTTATTTTTGATTAAAAAACTTCTTGGTTTTATACTTAATGAAAATCGCTAAAAAACGCAACTGTTATACTGAATAGAGGTAAACAAACAACTTGCCTCGTAAAAATGCCAATATAAAATGAGCTAAAAAAAAACTGTTGAACATTTTTTTGGTTTAGACATTTCTTATCACACTGCCGTTCACAAAATACTGAAAAGCGTACCAGCGAATATCATTTTTTGCTACAGGATGGCCCATTGTGCGTCGCCGCCATTTAAAGAGGTGCTCCTATTTATGTATTTTATCTAAAATACCCCTACCAAGATTCATAAATTCACATAATTTCTTACTTTCAATTTCATATGTGTTCGAGGATAATTTCGTACTCTCAATTTAATATGCATTCTTTATTTTATGATTCTGGACCAGCCATTTAACATTTTATGGCGATATTTTTTGATAATTCTAACAACGTATTTGGCGCCCAATGGTTCTCCATCCGCTCGAAAACGGGTTGGCATTTTTAAAAGAGAGTCGGGAGTCGGCACTCTTGTCAAAGATTCGCCGAAATTTTTGGGATTTCCTTGAAGAGATGCTACATTACCTAGATTTCGGATTTTCTTTTTTTATAGGATGCGGTTTCTTTTTTATTTGAAGTGTTTTGGAATTTAAAACACCAAAGTTGTGCTCGGAATTGAAAACAAAGGATTTCAGACCCCCCACAATAGGTCAGGTGCTCCGATAATCACGCCAATGTAAAAAACAAGCCACTTAGAAGAAGAACATTATTTTTAAAAGTGGTTCGGTTTGGTTCGGTTCGTTGAAAGAGAGAGGGGTACCTAACTTAGGCTTCCTCCAGGACCTTCCATTCGATGTATACGGCAAGCCTGAGACCAAGGAAAAGAGAACAGATTGCAGACCAGAGAATTCGTAGACCGAAAAAAAGCGACTAGATTTAGATGTTTGCTTGGACGGACGGACACGAAAAGGTGTTGGACTGCTTATAGGCATGCTAGCCCGACAGCTAGTTAAAAATAGGTGACATTTTTAATAAAATAAGGCACTTTTTATTCCGGCTTTTATAATAAACCATAATAAACAAAGGCCTACTATAATATTAAAAGATCGGCTGTCATCTTACAATGTAAAATTGTCAAAATACTGCCTGGCTTTCCTAATGGGTAACACAGTAGGCGTTGATTTACTCCTAGCCTAACGGTCCAGTAACATATATAAATAAAGATTATTTACAAAAATAGTTTATGTCATACCTCTCTCTCTTTTTTCCTCTCTCTTTCTCTCTCTCTCTCTATTATTAATATTATAGGGGAAAGATAAACATGTAAATATGAGGCTAATCAAATCATACCATTAATAATAGGAATTTAGTGACAGGCTGAAATTTAGTGAAAAAACTGCTATAATTTTAACGAGACCAACGTTTCCTTTTAAAAAAACTCTTAAATGTGGAAATCAAGAAACTGCACTTGCGTTAAAAATGTTAAATTTGGTGATTTTTGTGAAACCTTCACATTTATTACGTACCGACATTTTAAGTATATACAGTCGAATCTCTCTAACTCAAACCTTTATAACTCGAACCTCTCTATAACTCGAATCTTTAAAGTGGTCCCTGCACTTTTTATATGCAGGTATTTTAACCTCGTTGACTCAAATTTCTATAACTCGAACTCTCCATAACTCGAACAGTTTTGGTTTTTCCTTTAAGTTCGAGTTACAGTGGTTCGACTGTACATAATATCGTCGCTGTACATGCAAAATGTCGAATGTCAAAATAATGTCATTTTACTGAATCAGCAAAAAACTTTTTGCTAGACAGTATGTTAATCTAGGCGTTTTACATTGATCATATTGCAATTGAATTCAAACGACCTCTTCCGATTGTGTAAACGATTTGGCACTTGGAACCCTTTGTATGTATAGGACTAATTTTTGGATATTTTAAAAGTAATAAAATCGAGATTTTTACACATTCGACGTTTTGCAGATACAGCGACGAATATTCACTTAATATCCAATTTCTCACACGGGTTTCAATAATATCCAATTTCTCACACGGGTTTAAAAATTGGTCACAGTGGCGGATCCAGGGCACTAGGGGCACTTGCCCCCCCCCCCCCCCGAGAATTTCTTGAATATACAAAAACGGGTAAAAAGTAATGTTTTTGCTAATAAAAATTCAAAATTTTTGCCTGCGGCGCATGAAAGTGTCTATTGTTATTATCATCGAAATCATTATTATCGGCTAGTTCAATAAAATGCTGCTTAAAAAAACATATACCGTTTTTTACCAACAGAGAATGTCACCTAAAGTGACCCCCCCCCCCCCCCCCGAGAAGCACCTCTGGATCCGCCCTTGATTGGTCAGAATATACCAGTTTTATATCGAATTTGAGTTAAAAATATCATAAGGGTATTTTTTGTACGAGCGTGTGGAAAATGTGATTTTTAGTGCAGAAAATTCTAATTTGCCGCACTAGTGTGGAAAACATTTTGCGCACCCAAATGCTGGACAAAACTCGCTACGCATCGTTCTGTCAACGGCATTTGCGTGCGGAAAAATCGACTTTCTACACTTGTTAGGAAAATAGCTATTGGACTATTTTGTGTATTTGAAATTCTAACTAGTTTGTCCGCTAGGCTATTATTTCATAAAGAAAAAAGCCAAAAGGTTTATTAATATTTTTGTGGTCTTAGGTACATTCTTGGCCATCGGGTTGCCCAATAATGGTTCGTGCTCATATTTGCCACAACACTATATTTTTAGCACTTTAAAAAGCAACAATGTCCAGAAATAAAGACCATTTTTCTCCTATCATTGTTTACTGCTTACTAAAATTTTGGTAAAAAAAAAGAAAAGACATATTAGAAATTAAAAAACTTAATTTTTGAATCTGTGAAGAAATCTTCCTCGCCTATAAAATTAATACCAAACCACTAAAGAACATCTAAAAACCACTAAACAGTAAATAAATATCTAATATTCAACTGGCCCATTGTTAAATTCCGAGTTGCAATTTTTTACAAAACCTTTAAAATAATAATAAAAAAACTCGTAATTAAAAATAGGCGAACAAATATGTAAGTAAAACCCTTTTAGGTATCAAAAAGTTAGGCTTAAGTTAATTTAAGATACAGTTAAACAGGAAATAAAAAAAGTTTGCAAGATTTTAAAAAAATTACGCATTTGCATTTTTTTTAGACCACCACAGACCCAGCGGACCTAACCAGACCAATCCCTTAACCACAATTCGCCGTAAGGACGAATCACCGAAAGATGACGATAAGTGTATATTTAAATAAAATATGCTTCTAACACGGATCACCTTGCTGTTAATACCCACCATTGTTGTATCCCAGGACCATTAAGTTGTAGCAAATTCTATACATAATTATGTTTGCGACTACTTTGCTAGTGCGTGCTATTAGGTGCTTAGGTACCCTTTATTCTCGTTAAAATGCGGCTGGTATTTTCGCATTAAAATGATTACTTCCAGCCTCTTCATTAAAAAATTTTCTAATTTTTCAGTTACGAATTCAAATTAATGATTCCCGTTAAACACTAATTCGATAACTGGTCTGATAAATTAATAAATTGGATTTTACTCTTTACAACGCAACGGGCACGCGGGCGGCGATAATCCTTTTATATTATTTCATTCCCTATTAGCCCAAGATTATAGTGTATTCAAAAAGTTTTTGGTTTTAGGAGCGCTGTCTTTTATATTTTGCATATAGCAAAACAGAGGGCGACACTAATCGAATGTCGTTTCTAAAACTTAACCTCAATCTTTACCTAACCTAAGTTTTACAACTACAGTGAATTTTTAATGTTAACAAATCAGTCGAAAAGTAAAATTAAACCGAGAACATTTTCGGGCTATAATTTTTTATAACTTTTGAAGGAAATTATCTCAACAAGAATGCCTTGCCGTGTTGATTTCTGTTTTCGGTAATGAAGCACCACATCAGTCGACAGTTTCTCGTTGGTAGAATTCAAGCGTGGACGATCCAATGCCAACTGCATTAAAAGCGGCTCACCCAGGAAAACATCGATGCTGTGCGCATGCTCACTACGGAAGATCGACATGTGACATATAGCGAGATTGAGGCTTCACTGGGGATTTTTTTTTTTTTACGGGTATGCGCACTTGCAAGGAGATCCTTATCACGCTCGAGAAGCGGCAAGTGCGCGGAAATGTTGGTGCGTGTTGGTTTTGAAACGGTTCAGGTTGTAACCTGCAGGGAAAACTGTCGCAGGGAGTTTATTCCACAGCGATGCTGTTCTCCAGAGATATGAATTCTGATATAATGAGGTTCTTGGTGCCTCTATTTTGACAATAAATTGATGGTTACCGTCTGTTTGACGTGTTCGCCTAGTAGGTGCTACTCCCGGAGGGATCATACGTGCCAACTCTTCAGAGCATTTTCCGTGATAATACGGTGTTCAAAAGCATTAAGGTATGTTTGGGTGCCGCACTCCATATATGTGAGCAGTACTCCATAGTTGGTCGAATCTGGGCTTTGTAGAGTGTCAGCAGCTGGCTTGGTGTATACAGATGTCTTGTACGAAATAGCACCCCAAGCTTTTGGGACGCCCTTTTAGCTATATCTGCCACGTGACTGTGCCAAGACATGTTGGTCTCTGCAGTGACTCCTAAGATGTTCAACTGGCTCTGCAATGCGACAGCACTTCCAGATAGCATGATGTTTGGCTCACCGGTGCTGGTCTTTTTCGAAAACAGGGCTGCTTGGGTTTTCTGCGCGTTGAACTGTACAAGGTTTTTGTTGCCCCAGTCCTCTATTATCTCCAAGTCGTTATTTATCTGTGATATTTCAGTTAGTCTAAGGTAATGGAATTCACGTGCGGAGAGACATGTGGGTGGTATGACTGAGGAGACTACATTGCCATCATCTGCAAAGCAATAAAGTGGATTTACTGTTTTATCTATGAGGTCATTTATGTAAATCAGAAAAAGTGTTGGCGAAAGGATTGCTCCCTGTGGCACACCAGCATTTATTTGGTAAGAGTTGGAGTTCCGCCCATCCAGTGCAACATAAATGGATCTATCCTTAAGGTAACTTTCAAACCAAGTGCAAAGTCTAGGCGACAATCCCGTTGCTTTGAGCTTGTTGAGCAGATTTTCATGCCAGACTTTATCGAATGCTTTAGATATATCTAAGGCAATTGTTCTTGTTTCACCTCGCAACTCAATCGCTTTTTGCCATAAGTGAGTGACGTATGTAAGTAAATCGCCAGTTGACCTATATTTTCGAAATCCGTATTGCTTGTCGTTGATAATTTTGTACTTTTCCAAGTACTTGGTTAGGTGATTGTTCACAACTCTTTCCATTACTTTTGATATCACCGGAAGTAGAGCAATTGGTCTATAGTTTAACGGATCTGTCTTTTTTCCTTTCTTTGGAATGGGTTGTACTGCGGCAGACTTCCATGATGATGGATATACTCCTTGCCTATAAGATAAATTGAATAATTTTGCGAAAGTTGGGGTGAGTTCGCTAGCACAATTTTTGAGTACTATCGCGGGAATGCCATCTGGACCCATTGCTTTGTTTGTATCCAACTTTTTAAGGGATTTTTGTATTTCATTGTGACAAAAGGGTACCTCTGGCATACTGTGGGAAACCCTTTCAATGAACGGTGGAGTTTCTCCATTTGGCACTGTTAGGTTTGAGTTGGAGGAAAAGATTTTGGCCAGCATATTGGCTTTTTCCTCTGATGTTGTGGCTAAGTGAGTATTTTTATCTGTAAGTGGTGGTATGGATGACTTGGTGAAGTTTGATCCAACGGCTTTTGCAAGAGACCAAAAGGACCTAGAACTACTTGGACAATTCAGCAACTTGTTTTTTATTCTTTGATTGTATGTTTCTTTGGCGGCGTCAATAGTAATTTTGCAACTATTACTGGCTTCTATAAATTCTGTGTGGTTTTGAGCGGTTTGTTGTCGTTTCCAAAGGTTATATGCTCTGTGTTTTTTCTGTACAGCCGTTTGACACTGGCTGTTGAACCAAGGTTTTGCATTAGCTCTGCGTTTTATTGTATGTGGGATATATGCATCCATTCCAGATAAGATTACTTTTGTTATTTCATTACAGCAAATAGTGGGATCAGCTGTTTTAAAGCAAACCTCTTGCCATGGAAAATCCAGGTAAAACTGTTTAAGGTCATTCCATTTTGCCGATTTATTTTGCCACATTTTACGAGGAAGTGATTGTTGGCTCGGCGGTATGAACATTTCGCACTTTGTTCTTATAAGTTTATGATCGGATGAACCAAGTGGGGGATCTACTTGAATTGTGTACAAGTCAGGATTTGTAGTTAGGAACAAGTCTAAAAGCGCTGCAAATTCACCCCTTTCTGAGATACGGGTAGGTTCATCGACAAGCTGCGTTAGACCACAACTTATGGCAAAAGCTTCTGCTTCCCTGCCTTCATTATCTGTTTTGTTGTGGTGTTTTAGCCAGGGTATATTGTGGACGTTGAAATCGCCTAGAAAAACAATTTCCGCATGTGGATAGTTAGACTGTATACTATCACAGTTTTCGGATAATGTCGCAAAAAAGTTTTGATACTCGGTGTTACTTGGCGGTCGGTAGAGGCAGCAAATGAACTTAGTAGATGACTTTGAGGTGAATTTCAGCCATATGATATCGAGGTTCGCTGGTTCTAGCTTCTCCTCTCGATGACATGAAAGGTCATTTTTAATGTACACACAGATCCCAAAATTATGTCGAAATCGGTGGTGTAGGTCATAGCCGGGATAAAGATAGTTCACAGTAGGTGTTGCAGAACTGATTTTAGTTTCAGTGAGAACAAGGATGTCAGGTCTTTGTTCTTCAAGATGTTGGTGAACTGAATTCATGTTGGTACTTAATCCTCTTATATTGCTAAAATCAATTCTGAGTTGAGTTTTTGGTCTTCTTTTAATATCTTTGCATGAAGGACCCCCAGGATCACCCGACGCCCGGAGATCCGAGTGGTCGGGTATTTTACCTCCGGAATATTTTGATCCTGGAGGCGCCATCATGCTATCTGTTACTCATTGTTGGAACCGGACTGCCAGCGCAGTAGCGGAACGTGGTGATACCACTTAGCGCTACTCACTTCTGGCATGGTGGTATCTCACCGGTCGACGCCCAATGAGTAAAAAGCGTCTACCACCTACCTAAAGACCTCAATTCAAAAAATTTGGCATGAAGAATTAGAAGTAAGAAAATTAGTTTCCCGCTGGCTATCGCATCTATTAACCGAAGAACAGAAGGAAGCTATAGGGTCAATTTGTGTCAGACAACTCTAGACCGCTTTAAGGCAGGAAACTCAAAAAACGTGTACAGCATTGTCAGTGGTGATGAATCGTGGATTTACTCATATGAGCCCGAAATTAACCGTCAGTCGTCTGTTTGGGTGTTCCAACATGAAGAAAAATCAACAAAAGTTATCCGTTCTCGAAGTTTATCCAAAAAGATGATCGCGACATTTGTCTCAAAAGCAGGTCATGTGCAACAATTCCTCTGGAAGGTCAAAGGACTGTTACTGCCGATTGGTACATCACCATTTGTTTGCCGAAAGTCATCGCTGTGCTTCAAAAAAACAAACCCCGAACGACGAAGCATCCTCTTCAATGCAAGTTCGCACAAAGCACAAAAATCCATTGAATTTTTAACCCAACAAAACGTCGAATTGTTGGACCATCTTCTAGTGGCGGATCCAGGATTTCCGGGGGGAGGGGTCAAAGTGGCAGCAAACATCAACATTTTTTTTATAAGCGGTTTTTGATAGATCTGAGGTGTGAAATTTAGTATCTAAAGGAGATTTGTGGCGCCGCAGGCGAAATTTTTTAAAAAATTATGTAGAATTTGTGACAAATTTTAAATAAGTGATGCTGCTAAACTAAATGAATGGATGGATCCGCCACTGCCATCTTCCATACAGTCCCGACCTAATTCCCAACAATTTTTATACTTTTCCGAAAATCAAGACTGGACTGCGTGGTCAAAGATTTCAGAGTAACTCCACACCAAATCATCCAATGGGGGTAGCTGCCATGTCAGGAAAAAAATCCAAATTTTGATAACATGTATTAGTGTCCTTAGGAATACCAATTTAACAAATTTTAATTTTTAATGTCGCCTCTCGTATTTTACAGGCCACTTTAAAAGTAAAAAAAAGAAGAAAATCAGTTGTGGCCTTATTTTTTTTTATTTCTATTGTATTAAATCTTATGTAAAAACAAATTTGACGGAAGAAATCTTTAATATTGGTTGGATAATCCTATACAGAAAAAAAATTAACCTCACATTTTTGACATGGCAAAAATAGCTTTAAAAAAATAGTAAATTTTATGATTTTCTCGATTTGTAATTATTTACACCGGTGCGGAATATGGTCCATCAAAAAAAAGTCTATACGCACAGTAATGCTCAGTGGCTTGACTATCATACAAGGCAAAAGAAAAATTTCTAGGTCTATTGCTTTCAGAAAACTAAATTTTTTAAAATTGGAAAAACCGCAAAAACCTCGGAATTGGCAACTTTTGACTAAAAAAATTGTCATGTCTATCTGTCTATTAAACCTTCGCTTGTGCGTTGTTTTACTTGATAATGTATCGTCTCAATAAAAGTAAAATAAAAAATCTGGCTCTGTCATTTTAACATCAACTTTTAAGCTATTTGGTTAAAGTATGTAAAAAATCAAATTTTTTTATTGAGTCGCAAAAGGAAAAAAAATATGTATTCATCGTTAGGGGATCTTATTTATAGCCACATACTGTTTTGCGTGAGATCCTAGTTTGTGGGTTCAAGTCCCATCTTCGTACACTGTCGGAAATTTTTTTTTAGTTTTAAGAATATATTTTTGGTGAGACACGGACATTAATTAGTTTGTTTCTTTGGTAAATGAAATGGTTCAGGTTTAACAGTGGCGTACGCAGGAAAGAGGGGGTTGGAGGCCTAATCTTTCCAAAACCATTAAATAAATTCTCCTAAAGATTCAATTTTTCTAAAAGAAGAAATAAATGGTTTTCCAGGACTTTGCATACGCCACTGGGATAAAAAAACTAAGTACAAAACTAACGCATGGTAAAAGCCCATGTGATGCGTTTGGAAGTACTATGAAACGATTTGTTTTACATTAAAATCTCAAACAAACAACAACTGGACAGCATTCTTTCACTCCTCTGGATGATTTAACTATAGATGGCAAATTACTTCAAGCTCAGAAAAAAAATTTTTTCGGTTTCTGAAATTATAGAACTCAACTTCTTTTCCGATTTTTTAAATATGACAGTAGGTAACTACTAAAAAAGTAAATAAACTTTAAAAAAATGTGTGTAGTGACCTTATGAAGAGATTTTAGATCATAATTTATTGAACAGTGCTCATATAAATAAACTTTACCTTCTGATAAACCTTAATTTGCAGGGGCGGATCTAGAAACTTTATTTTGGGGGAAAATATCATAATAAATATTTCACAAAACTATTTTGCATAGTGACCAGGAGGTGTATTCTATGTGTCAAAACTGAGTAAGGTTTCAGATTTGGGGGGGGGGCATCCCCCACCGTAGATCCTCGCCTGTAATATTAAAATAACAAAAAAATGTGTAGTGACCTTAAGGATTACAGACCCAGATTTTTTATTCTTATTTTTAAAAGTATATGATACAGTGAAAAATTTACCCTACTTGATTACCACCAGCACCCCGATAGATAGGGTCATTTTTGATGCTGAATTTGAGGGATTTCCCAGACATTCTTAACTTCTTTGTGGAACTCCAAGGTAACGTCTACTTTTTAAATATGTTTTATACAAGGAAGATACAAGTCCTTGAGTATAGCTTTCCAACACTGTATCAAAAATTTAAGAAAACTCTCTAAATTGCTCTAATTAAGCCAGTATAAAAGATTTTGCTAAACATCACATTTTTTTGAAAACTACTTTTATGCATGTTTTCAAAATTATAGGTTAATTTTTTTTAGGTGCTGTTTACTATGAGCATAATTTTTTTCTTTAAAGTCCCATTTTGCCCGTTTTTAGACTTTTCAAATGCGTGTACAACAGACTAATTGGATTAAAAAATCTAAAATTGTGCAAAAGTGGTTAAGCATAAGCTGTTTCATTTAGTAAGCATGATTAAAGAAAAAAATTAAATGTCACGGCAACACTTTTTTTGTAAATTGGATAACTTGGCGTGGAATTGCCCGAGGCAGCAATCGACACGAGGTGGAATTACAGCTTTGACAACTGGTTTAAGCGCATGCAAAAGTTTTTTAATTTTCGTGGATAATACTGCGAGAAACAATGAAGTCTTTAAAAGTTATCTACAGTTTTATTCCAGTTATATATGCAAAACTTAAAATAGAACCCTCGTAATCATAGGAATTAAAAATAAATGCAACTAATGTAATGGATTTTTCCCAAGAAACACAAAATGTACAATTTAGTTTTAATGCAAAAAATTTTGCTATAGAAACATTGGGGCCACACCGCTTTCGCTAGTAATCAGCATGGCTGTTTTTCACCGATATTTCTTGCTTTAAAAATATTGTGGCAACCAATTTGAATGGCGAAATATACATCTTAACTAAAATGTTCAATTTGTCTACTTTTACAAACAAAAATTATTCATAAAAGAAGTTAAATTCTGATTACTGTTAAATAACTACCCTTTTAGCCAGTTGTAGTGAACTATAGTTGATGAAGTTGCTAAAATATAATGTTCAGGTGTCCTATTTTTGATGGTATTCAATTCGATATTCACTTATTATTTTACAGTACTATCCTCAAATTTTGAGGCAAAAAAAGAAAATGTAAGAAAAAATTTTCTGGCCCCTGTAGTTTTGAAGCTACGAGGGAAAATTCAAAAATTCGAAATCCCAGAAATTCATTATTAGGTTACGGAAAGTTTATTCGTCAATAAAGTGATGTCAAATTTTTGGTCCATTTAGTCAAAAAAATTCCTGGAATTTTTTAAAAAATTTTGTATAGCTAGGGGTTAATTGGGGACTCAATGCGAAGCAAAAAATTAAAAAAAAAATCTAGGTACGTATTTAAGTTGTTAATTTTTTTCTTAAATCTCAAATCTGACCAAAAATTTGACTAAGTCATTTTATTGACAGGATCAATTTTCTGTAGAGAAGTTTTAACAAAGTGGAAATAAACTGCTTACAAATTGAAGTGAGCCACCCCATTCTTTTTGAAATTTTTAAAGTAAATTTATTCCTAAACGAAACGGTCAATTCCCACACAATTTTCTATATTTTTTTTTTTTTTTATTTGTCAAACACACTGTGTTTTTTTTATTACAATCTAGTCAGTAAGACTAATTAGCAATTTTGTTTTAACTTAATTTACTAGAAAAGTCAGATTTAAACTTAGGGTTCACTCAACAGTTCTCCCCGCTTTGTTTAGTCTGTAACTCACAATTGTGTTGTGTTTATAGCATTATTTTGTTTTATGTGTAATTCACTTAGTTTACTAGCTCAAACGGCTTCACTCTTTTTAGTCGTCGAACTAGCATAGTATTGTCTAGAAGCTGAATTGCTTCCACATTCACATGCCGATGGAGTCTATCTTCATGGCTTTTTGCGTACTTTTTTATAGTCTCTGCTACAGTTTCGATTTTTAGATCTCGATGAAGGTCACTATTTCGAACGTACCAAGGTGCATTCACAATGTTTCTTAATACTTTATTTTGAAATCTCTGTACAACTAGAATGTTACTCTCTTTAGCACAACCCCATAGTTGAATACCATATGTCCATACTGGTTTCAGTATTTGTCTATAAAGCAGTAACTTATTATGAATTGTTAAATTGGACTTCCTTCCAATTAGCCAGTTCATTTTTCTATACCTTATCTCAAGTTCTTCTTTTTTTTTCTTAACATGTGCTTTCCAGCGCAATTTGGTATCAAGTGTCATACCTAGATATTTTGCCTGATTCGAATATGGTACTGGAATGTTGTTAATTGTTATTTGTATGTGATTTATATTTTTGTTTGTAAAATCAACATGAATTGATTTGGTTTCATTTAATTTTATTCGCCACTTTGTGGTCCAACTGTGAATTTGGGTGACTGCATCCTGAAGTTTCTCTATGCATTTTTCAATAGATTTTTCTACCGTCAATAAACCAGTATCATCGGCAAATGTTGCTAAGTGACAATTTTCTGGCTTTGGGATATCACAAGTGAATAATAAGTATAGATAAGGGCCTAGTACGCTACCCTGGGGCACGCCTGCTTGAATTTCTCTTAAATTTGAGTATGAGTCTTCCTGTTTTACTCTAAAATGTCTATCAGATATGTATGATTCCAAAATATCCGAATACTGTTTTGGCAGAAACCTTTTTAGTTTAAAATTAAGGCCTTCATGCCACACTTTGTCAAATGCTTGTGCTACATCTAGAAAAACTGCAGAACAAACTTTTCCCTCTTCTAGTGCTTTTTCTATTATATTAGTAATTCTGTGTACTTGATCTATCGTGGAATGCTTGTCTCGAAAACCAAATTGATGAGATGGAATAATTTCTTGTCTTTCTATGATGGGTTTTATTCTTTTAAGCAATAATTTTTCATAGAGCTTGGATATAATTGGCAGCAAAGATATTGGCCTGTAAGATGACACGTCATGGAGTGGTTTTCCCGGTTTTGGAATCATGATAACTTCTGCAACTTTCCACAGTTTAGGTACGTACCTAAGCCTAAAAGACGCATTAATTAGGTTGCATAGTTTTACGATAGCTTTTCTGGGGAGTTGTTTTATGACTACCCCGTTAATAAGATCATACCCTGGGGCTTTTTTCGAATTAATATTTTTGATTTCTGTTAATATTTCTTTTGGTGATGTAAGCTTAATATGGTCCTCGATTTGATGGGGTTCATTTAAATGAAAGTGTTTATCTGGTGCTTCGTGGGGCTGAAATGTTTTTTCTAAATGACTTGCAAAAATATCTGCTTTTTCTTCGTTACTCCTTGCCCACTGGTTGTTAGATTTTCGTATGGGTGGAATTTGGATAATTGGTCTTTTAAAATCTTTGATTGCTTTCCAAAGGGAATAGTCGGTATTATTATCATCTGTAAGCTCATTAAGAAAATGGTTAATAGATTCATTTTTTATTACTAGAATTTCTCGCCTAATGCGCTGCGTCATGTTGTTGAGATTTGTTTTGTCCCGAGGATCACGGCTTTGTTGCCACTTTCTTCTTAGTTTCCTTTTTTCCAATATAAGGTCTCTAATTTCCTTTGGATAGTTTTTTCCCTTAAAAATTCTCTTTGGTTTTGGACTGTTTTCCCAAGCTGCTTGTTGAATATTTGTAACAAAATAATCAACTTCTTTATCGATTTGTTCTGGCGTTTGCAATGGTACTGATAGGTTTATTTTTTCTGACAGACTTTGTTTAAAACTAATCCAGTCAGTCAGTTTATTAACTAGTGAGATATTTGCTTCTTTCTTTATTATGTTTTTACTAAGAGTTAGAATAATAGGTGAATGATCTGAGTGTAAATCAAAACTTTCTTCTATATCTACAAAACTTAAAGATATATTTTTTACTATAAAAAAATCAATTAGATCTGGAATTTTTCCTGGATCTGTTGGATAGTATGTGGGCTTACCAGTTGATATCGGCTCACATTGATATTCACTAATAGCTTGCAAAAGTTCTTTTCCTTTAGAGTTCGTCAGTCTAGATCCCCAGTAGGTATTTTTTGCATTAAAGTCACCTCCAATTATAAAACGGTTTCCTAATTTTCTGAGAAAATTAAGATATTGATTTTTCTTTAGTAAGTGCCTTGGTGGTATATAGACAGCACTTATGACTAATGTATATGTTTTGGTTTTTACACTTACTAATGTAGCTTGAATCTCTATGGTTTTATATCCCATCTCCTCATAGTGTGATATATTTTCTTTAATTATTACAGCACTTCCCCCATGTGCAGTATTGCTAGGGTGAGTTGTATGATACACTTTATAACCTTTAAATTTAATGTGAGACTGGTTAGTGAAATGCGTTTCTGACACAAGACAGACGTCAATTTTTTCTATGTCTAGAATAACTTGCAAGTCTTGCTGATGTTGCAAGAGACCATTGGCATTCCAAGCTAGGATTCTAAGATTACTGACCATTTTGAGGCATATTGGTAGCTCCGTTATTGCTACTTTCTAGTTTAGTTAATCGCTCATCAAGTTTGTTCAATTTCTCCAAAATTAATTGTAGTGTTTGTTCCATAGTATTTTGACTACTGATATTAATATCAGGTATAGTAGCTGTTGCTGCTACTTGGCTGTATGTCCTTGTCACAGAGTTTTGTGTGACTGTGTTTCTTGTCTGTTGGTTTTGTCTATTTGTACTCACGTTTGGTATGAGATTCGGTTTCTTAGGTTTATTTTTCAATTTTTGTATTTCCTTAGCAACAAGGCATCCTCTGTAGTTAGCAGGATACTTGCCTCCACAGTGGATGCATTTTGGCTCAGATTCTTTTGGTTTGGGGCATTCTACAGTAAGATGTTTCCCCGTGCATTTTACGCAACGTGGTTCTTTAGCGCAATATTTTTGCGTGTGTCCATAAGATTGGCATCTTTTGCATTGAGGGACTAACTTTGAGGTTTTTAGTGCTTTTATTTCCACTTCAATCCCAAGGATACTGGAAATTTCAAAAATTTTGTTGATATCTTCATCGTGGCTAAATGTGAGCATAAACATGTTAAGAGGTTGTCTTGTTCTCCATTTAAGTTTGTTGCTGGCCTCCAGTGCCTTAAAACCTTTTTTTTGTAGATCAGCTACAATTTTTTGTGGGTCACATGAGAAGTGTAGCCTATTCGCTATTACTCTAATTGGCCTTATTTGTTTGTTTTCGTATGAGTGCCATTGATGCTTTATTTCATTAAGCATTTTAGTAACCAGCCGATAGCTGTCTGCGTCTTGTACATTTATTTTAATATTTTCGTTATTTAAAACTTTTATTTTAACTCCTTGTATGATATTTAACTTTTCATAAATATCATTAAAATTATTTACGCCATTTACCATAATCGGTGGAGGTAAAGGAGCTTTTTTAACCTTAGTTGGGGGTTCTTCATTTTGTGTTTTATTGGAGGGCTCTCCAGTGCCCGAGCTTTGTTGTGGTGGTGAGAGTGAAGTATCCATTCGACGTTTTTTCCAACCTTTTCCTTTTTGTCTGATCCACTCAGTTTCTCTTGCCAGATCGTCCTCATCAGTAATGTAGTCCATGTCAGACTCTTCTTTTTTAGTGACTTTTGTCTCTAAATCTGCAAATTTTCTTTGCATACTTTCCAGTTGACTTCGGAGATAATCCACTTGTACACTAAGTGAATTTTTTTCGTTTTGGGATTTTTTCCATTCGCTATATAAAACTTCTTCATTTTGTGTTCTAGCATGGCTATCCTGAAATAATTCGGCATTATCCATTTTTTCTTGATTTTGTTTGGGCTTTTCGCTAATTTTTAAAACAAGTTTCACAGGTGATGGTACACTTTTTTTGCTTTTAAACATGATATATTATTTATAATATACATTGTATATAGATTCTCAACACAGGTATCTCGCGCGCGATGTTTTTTGTAAACAAAACAAACTCCGACTTTGACCTCGTTAGCACTATCATGCAGGTACGATGCAATATAACCGTACTGAACTGCGATCGAACAAATACTTCGATAGCTTCGATTGTCCTCTTTTAGTGTATGGTTTTTTTGTTGTCCTGCGCTTGACAGATAGCTTCACAGGGTGGCTACAACGCAAGTGTAACAAAAGTGCGAAAGTTTGCACGGCTCCCATTTCCCGTACGATTTTTTTTAAATAAAGTTCAATGACACAAAATGACAGTCAGCTAAAGCCTAAAAAAGTAAATTCTCAGTTTTTTTAATTTCTTTTTGGTTTCCGAGGTAATATTTTTTTCCATAAAATTGTTCTTTTTCTGATTTTTAGCTTGACGTTTCTACCCGGTTTGACCCATAGCCACCAAATTTGCTATGAGGCAACCCAAGTATTGGCCCTTTCAAACTTGTACGCCACTGCACCCTGGATGACCACTAAGCACAATCAGGGGCGTGCAAAAATTATTATTATATTATAGTAAATGCAAATGACGTTTTATTGAAGGTTGAACATTTATACCGCTATGGTTTTATTCATTTTTGTTAAAATATCACCATTGGCGTCATGATGATTTTTTTGTAAAAATGCCAGTTATTTCGCAAAGTCCATGGATTCAAGCGATTTTTCTCACACTACTACAGATGAATTTGATGCTGCCTTAATAAAAGTCATAGAGCAGTGCTTATGCCACGTGTGCCATCCGATTTGGGTTGTAATATCTCATAAACGAAAGTTTCAAGAGTTGAAAAAAACTGAAATGTGAAATGCGTTGGAACCAGAAATCTTTTGTTTTGGTTGTGCTTGTCATCTTGAGCATTTTAAGAAATCATACGCAAAAATAGGTTAAGAAATAAAAAAGTACCTACCAATAAAAAATTTTAGTGACCTTATTTACAAAGAAATTTTGCTCCCCGATCACTCATTTCTTGACCGATTTCTGTAAACGATACATCGAAATGCTCGGAAGATGGAGGCTGATAAAACGAGACAACCAAAATTATTAGGTACTGTTAGATCACTGTTTAGGAAAAGTCAAAAAAATTGAATCTGCTTTTAAATAGGCCTACCAACAACCCCTATCATTGCAGTGCCCTTCGAGCCATTAGAATGACAGATAAAACAAACGTCTAGTGTGAGTCCCGTTTTATCTGAAGGGCACTGATACGATATAGGGGTTGTTGGTAGGCCTATGTAAAAACTGATTTAATTTTTTTAACTTTTCCTAAATATCATTCAACAGTACCTAATAATTTAGGTGGTCTCGTTTTATCAGCCTTTATCTTCCGAGTATTTTGATGTATCGTTTACAGGAATCGGTCAAGAAATGAGTGATCGGGGAGCAAAATTGCTTTGTAAATAAGGTCACTAAAATTTCTTATCGGTAGTTCCTTTTTTATTTCTCAACCAATCTTTGCGTATGAAACATTAAAATGCTCAATACGCCAAGCGTAACCAAAGCATAATATTTCTGGTTCCGACGCAGTTCACATTTCACTTTTTTCCAATCTTAAAACTTTCTTTTGTGAGATATTTCAACCTAAATCAGATGGCACACGTGGCATAAGCTCTGCTCTACGATTTGCTTGAATCCATGGACTTTGCGAGATTACTGGCATTTATACACAAAATCATCCTCACGCCAATGGTGACATTTTAACAAAAATTAAAAAACCGTCTCGGCATAAATGTTCAAACTTAATAAAATAAAACGTGTTTTGCATTTACCTAGACTTGATATCAGATCACCTACACAAGGTGAAACTTAGGTTTGATCATAAAAAGGAGAATTTATGAAAAATTATTTTTGCACGCCCCTGATTGTGCTCAGTGATCATCTAGGGTACAATGGCGTACAAGGTTCGAAAAGGCCAATATTTGGTTTACCCTATAGCAAATTTGGTGGCTATGGTTCAAACCGGGTAGAAAAGTCAAACTAAAAATCAGAAAAAGGACAATTTTATGAAAAAAAATCATATCTCGGAAACTAAAGAGAAATTTAAAAAACTGAGAAATAATTTTTTAATCTTTAGCTGCCTGTCATTTTGTGTTATTAAAATTTTTTCGAAAAAATCGTACGGGAAATGGGAGCCGCGCAAACTTTCGCACTTTTGTTACACTTGCGTTGTAGCCACCCTGTGGAACTATCTGTCAAGCGCAGGAAAACAAAGAATAATCAAAGCTATATCACATAGAAAACTGTGTGTGTTAGGAATAAATTTAATTTAAAAATGTCAAAAAAAATGGGGTGGCTCACTTAAATTTTTGAGCAGTTTATTTGACCGATTTTTAGAATTCCGAATTTTAACAAGAACTGGAAAAAAACCCTGTACACTGTTGAAAAATAGCTGCGCTTTTCGCGTGGTTGGATTAAATATACCTAAAATAAATGGATCCATGACGGATCTGACACCTTCCTAGCTAGCCTATTATTACACTTCAAGTGAAGCTATGATAATATAATTAGCCTTGAAAGCAGTTTTTTGTAAATATCTCAGAAACTACAGCTCCTACAAAGTTTTTGGTTATAACACAACTTATTAAGCAAAATATAGTCTACTGTATTCCAAAAACAGTATATTGATACGATGCTTCGTTAAAAAGGTTGCATTTTTTTTGGTTTTTGTTTGTCAAAAAACTGTCATTAGCATTGATGGATTTTGCCCAAAATCTAATCAGCCCTTAAGAGTGTCGAGCACTATTTTACCTAAAAATTTTATGAAAATCGGTTCAGCGGTTTAGGAGCTATCGTGTTACGGACAGAAATAATATACACACATACAAACATACATCACGACGATATTGCTAGGATAGGTCAAAATACATATTTTTCTCAAAAAAAATTATTTTAAATATTAAAATAATACTTTCTCTAGCCATTGGCCAGAAACTGGCCGCTTTATGAGGTTTAAAAGGTGTCGCAACAAGGTGTCCGGCTTATCAGCTCTGTCAATTTTAATAAAACATAAAAATTCCCATAAACACACGGGAACTCGGACTATATTTTTATATCGTCTTTGACATTTAGTGTAGTGGTCGTGTGGCTACGACCACAATAAGACCAGGTGTACACCTGTCATTCACGTCAATTGTCTAATAGAATTATCATCATCACAATATGATGATACAATCATTGAAAATTGGTGGATGACTTAACAAAAATCGACCCTTACCTAAACGCACTTATGCCACACTCTAATTTACTTCGCGCATCATTTTAGTTAGAAAGGAGGATGCACTAAATACATTGTTTACCGGGACGCGTCAGATGAGCTGAATTTGAGATATGTTGAAGGACAAACCTTCCTGATATTTTTACCAAAATAAATTAGGGGGGTCATAGGATTCGTTTTCAAGCTATACTTATTTAAATGTGCGCCACTGAAATATGGAAAAATATGACCATTTGTAGTTTTTTTGTAATAACTTAGCGCCAAATAAAAATAAAAACTGATATTAGCTTTACTTTATTGCTAAAAGAGTTCTTTTAAGAATGTTATCAGTTTTTGACATAAAGTTTCCGTCACATACCTACAGAGTGGCTCAAAATAATAAAAAAATACAGGAAAAATAATTGAGATTTATTGAATATAAAGAAAGGAAACTAAAAATACATGGTCAAAATTAACTTCACTTGCTTTCATGTGAGTCGCTTTAACTATTCTAGAGTGATGTTTGCTTAATAGGTTATGATAAGCTTACAGGGTATTTCAAAAAAAAATTAATTCAACGCATGACACGTTTACTAATTGTCTAGGGAATAGTGTGTTTACCGGGATGCGTTAAATGAGGTGAATTTATGATATGTTAGGGCCCAAGCCGTCTAAATACTCGTCTCAAAGAAATTGGGGGTCATCGGTTTCGTTTTCGAGCTGTAATTATTTAAATCCGCCACTGGAAGAAAGAAAAATGTGACTTTTTGTAGTGTTTTTGCTATAAATTCTCGTCAAATAGAAATAAAAACCAATATTCATTTTATTGAGTTGAAAAAAAAACTATTTTTAAGTATGTTTTCAATTTTTTGATAGTTTTTGTCACATATCTACAAAGTGGCTAAAAATATGAATAACAGAAATACAGGAATAATAACTGGGATTTGTTAAATATAAAATAAAATAAATTCATTTGCTTCAATGTGAGTCGTTGTAATTATTGTTAAGTAACATTTACATACATAATCGTTTATGTAGTAAACCTACAGGGTAAATCAAATATTTTTTAAATCAAACAAATAATAGGTGTACTAACTGTGTAGCGGAATAATGTGTTTAACGGGATGCGTCAGATCAGGTGAAGTTGAGATATGTTAGAGCCCCCCCATCGTGAAACTTGCTCAAAAAAATTGGGGGGGGGGGTCATCGGTTTCGTTTTTGAGCTATACTCTTATGGATTATCGCTACAACTTCTATCTCTTTATAGGGATAAAAACTTAATATTTAAACTTTTATCAATTAAGTTTGTTCACAGGCTTTCTTTCTGAAAATTTTTGGCAGAACCCCCGGAAAGGGGTAAGTAGACCCCTTTTTGTCCCCACATTTCCTATATTCTAGCATTAAATAAGTATAACTCGAAAACAAAACCGATCACCTCAAGCTTTTTCTTGAAACAAGTATTACGACGGTTTAGGCTCTAATATATCTCAAATTCAGTGCATCTGACGCATCTCAGTAAACACTTTCCACACACTATTCGATAGGCAATTAGTACACATGTTATGCGAATTTCAAAAATGTTTGAAATACCCATTAAGTCTATTATTATTATTGTATTTCAATTATTCATAGTTTGAGCCACTATGTAGATATGTGACGAAAACTATATGTCAAAAATGAGAACATACTTAAAAAGACTCTTTTTTTTTCAACAAAATAAAATTCATATTGGTTTTTTATTTTTCTTTCACGAGAAGTTATAACAAAACACTACAAAATCTTACATTTTTCCATAATCCATTGGCGCGCATTTAAATAATTATAGCTCGAAAAGGAAACCGATGAAAACATATCTTAAATTCACCTCATTTGACGCATCCCAGTAAACACACTATTTCGTAGACAATTAGTAAATATGTCATGCGTTAAATTATTTTTTTTTTGAAATACCCTGTTAGCTTATAACATAACGTATTATGCAAACATCACCCTAGAATAGTTAAAACGACTCACATGAAAGCAAGTGAAGTTAATTTTGATTATGCATTTTTAGTTCCCTTTCTTTATACGTAATAAATCTCAGGTATTTTTCCTGTATTTTTTTAAAATTATTTTGAGTCACTCTGTAGGTATCTGACGCAAACTATATGTTAAAAATTGATAAAATCAATCAATATTTATCAATAAAATAAGACTAATATCATTTTTTTGTTTTTATTTGGCGATCAGTAATTACAAAAAAACGACAAAAGGTCATATTTTTCCATATTTCAGTGGCGCGCATTTAAATGAGTATAGCTCGAAAACGAATCCTATGACCCCCCTAATTTTTTTTGGTAAAAATATCAGGAAGGTGTGGCCTTCAACATATCTCAAATTCAGCTCATCTGACGCGTCCCGGTAAACAATGTATTTAGTGCCTCCTCCTTTAATGACAAAAAAAACTTCCTCTCTTTGGTGATACGGGAAACAGTGGTATGGCTCCCTCGGTTTAATCGCTATCTGAAAGACAAAGTAAGACATATTGGAGTGAGTTATAGCGACAGAAACGAATTTACGCGTGATGCATTTAGGGTTGTCGGCCGCGATCACACGGGGATGAAACGATAATTGGACGGTATTTTCCACCCTCGCTTCAGTCACTGCTTCGCCAAGTAAAATTGGGGGGTGATTTCTTAGGCAGGGTATATGGGAATGCAGGGCTGGATTTGTTGTAACTATAAACATAATGGGTACGTCTAAGTTGCAACTGTCAAATTTCGACAGGATTTTTTCTATTTTAAACAAAACACCCTGCATTTTAAACAACAAGGTGATGTCACGCTTTCGGACGTGGATACTTTACGTCTAATTTGAGTTTTCATACCTTTGACAGTGAAAAGGAAGAATTATAGAGATCAGATGGACGACTTGGTCGAGTTAATACCCTGAGAATTTCTCGTTCTTGTATTGAGACACCGCACACCTGCATAAATGAAAGTTTTCCGAAAATGTATGTATTGTCTTCGGTGGTTCAATGTTTAGAGCGTTTGCGTACAGAGCAAGAGATTCCGGGTTTGAGTCCGGGCAAAAGACAAAAAAAAAATTCTTATTTTTCTTTCTTTAATTTCACTTGTTGTTTATAGTTTTAGGTCCTTGCATGATTTGCAATTTGGTATTTGAGAATTATATTGGGAATCGCGCATTGCAATCAGAAATTTTAACACAAGAAAAGGTAATGTCATGCTTTCGGACGTTGATACTTTATGTCTAATTTGAGTTTACATACCTTTGACAGTGGGAAGGAACAATTATAGAGATCAGTTGGATGACATGGTCGAGTTATTACCCTGAGAATTTCTCGTTCTTGTATTGAGACACCGCACACCTGCATAAATGAAAGTTTTCCGAAAATTTTAGAGTTTAGAGCGTTTGCGTACAGAGCAAGAGATTCCGGGTTCGAGTCCCGGCCGAAGACAGAAAATTTTTTTTATTATTTTTCTTTCTTTAATTTCACTTGTTGTTTATAGTTTTAGGTACTTGCATTATTTGCAATTTGGTATTTGAGGACCAGTGGCGTAGCGTGGGGGGGCGCGGGGGGTTTGTCGCCTATCCCCGCCCTGAGGGTACGAGCGCCCCATGGGTACCCGAAGCGCCAACGGCAAATTGAGAGGGCGGCAAGGAAAACTAACATAATGACCTTTTTTTTGGTCGCTATAGATTTTTGATGGGCGCCATTTTTAGCTGTTGGCCCCCCCGCCCCTTCAGGCACCGTACGCCGCTGTTGAGGACCCTGCATTTTCTTAAAACTACGCAATAGCGCCTCGTAAGAGAAGGCTGCGAATGCGAAAAAAAACATCGAAACGATATTTTTTTTTGTGATAAAAAAAAATCGCTAAACATGCGTATATTCTTTGAGTGTTCTCCGTTAACAAAAACCCACTAGATACACTGTTTTAAAGATAATTTTATTTTTAATAATATAGAGTTAAACAAGATTTTAGTAGGATTAGTTTCTAAGAAAATTTAATAAAACAAATAAACAGATTTTCAAATATTGATAAAAAAAATTATCTCAATATGCGGACGCCCCTGGAGTGTCAATAATAGCTTTCACACAACTTTGTGATACGTCATTTAAAAGAACATTTTATTTTCTCTAAAAAAGGTTTTTTTTGAAAACTGAATAAAAA